>SJYQ01032077.1:0-22562 GCA_006410935.1 Redunca redunca
TTCTGATTAGAAGATTCTGACTGTAACCTAGTCGTGATGGTGCTTTGCAATTTACAGCATGTAGCACAAAAGTTCATTCATTCTCTTCTTCCAACGGCCTGTGAAGGAGCAGACATATTCTTGCCACACTTCTCTTCTACAGGTGGGACCTGAGTCCGGGGAACAGTCGTAAAACGCGGGGCCACCGCGGTGCAGGGTTGAGACTCCACTCAGACCCTAGTGTCTTCTTCCTCCAGAGGCCCCTCCCTGAGGGCGAGTTACCCATCTGTTTCAGCTTTTTCCTTTAAGAGGAATTGGTCAGTTCTGCAGATAAGGATGTGGACGTCACCACTCTATCCAAAGAGCAGAACTCGGAACACACTGGAAGTCAACGGCTCTCCTTGGGTCCACAAGAGAAGGGAGGACACAGGACAAACAGCTGTCCCAAGACTGGGGAAGACCAGGCAGCGGCAGGAGCTGGGGGTTCCCCAAGCAGAACCTCCAGGCTGCCCCTTAAGCTGCAGGAATCAGACACTGGCGCAGCGGAAAGGGCAGAAAAGGACCTCAGCGAGCAGGACAGAGCAGCGTCCAGAAACAGACCCGCGCGACGGGCACTGGTCTCTGACAAAAACTAAAGGCAGCACACTGGGGCAAAGGCCGTCTTCCCAACAAACTTTGCTGGGACAACTGGGCATCCACATGCAAAGGAATGAACCTAGACACACCCTTATACTTGCACAAAAATCAACTCAAAATGGGCTATAGCCGCAAAGAGAGTAGGAAGTCGCGGAGTCCCATCTGACTCTGTGTGACCCATGGATCCTCTGGCCATGGGGTTCTCCAGGAAAGAATGCTGGAGAGGGTTGTCCTTTCCTCCAGGGGATCCTCCTGACCCAGGATCTTCAGGGGGCTCCTGCGTTGCAGACAGACTCTTTAGCATCTGAGCTGTCGGGGAGCTCCTATAGGTGTAAAGGTGAGATCCAAAACCATGACTCCCAGGAGAAACACAGGCGAGAACCTAGATTCCCGAGGGCTGTGGCGCTTTGCAAAACACAATCCCTGTGTGTGCACCTATGGCTGATTCACGCTGAGGTTTGACAGAAACAACAAAACCCTGTAAAGCAAGTATCCTTCAACAACAACAACAACAAATACAGTGCGGAAGGCACCCTTCATGAAACAAATCATTGATAAGCTGGACTTCAAGAAAATTAAAAAATTTTACCCTGTGAAAGAATTTCAGAGAACGAGAAGACGGGCCACAGACAGGGAGAAAATATTTGCAAAAGACCTCTGATAAGGATTGTTATTCAAGACATATAAAGAACCCTTAATACTCAACAATGAGGAAACAAACAACCCAATTAAAAATGGGCTGAAGACCTTAACAGGTGCCTCTTGAAAGAACAGATCCAGGTGGCAGAGAGGCAAATGAGAAGATGCTCCCAGAAAGCACAGGGCAGGGCGTCCAGGCGGGAAGAGGCCCCGGGAGCCTGCAGGCCGGGTGGCGAGCAAGCGCCTGCGGACTCTGCACTCGCCGGAACCCGGGGGTGCGCGTCCCCTCGCTGGGAAGTGGAGATTAAAGGCACAGCTCTCCCTCGTGGGCTTGTCAGGGGACTCAGTGAGCCAGTCCGTGTGAGAGCCGTAAGCACCCTCAGTAAAAGCCCGAGACGGGGTTTATGGCGCTTGGTTTTATAATAAAGACCGTTTTTATGAGGAAAGAGATCCTCGAGCTTGTTAATCCGGCGCCCCTAGCCCTCCTGGGTCAGGCTCCGTCTGCGCTCACTCTGCTTCATGGAGCACCTGGAGTCACACCCGCCGCCTCCCCAGGGCAGCGTGGTCCGCCTCCGGACGACCACCAGCATCGTGTTGAGGGACGGGCGGTGCTCCTGCCGACCGCAGCTCCTCCTCCCGTCTGCGGGGCTCAGGCACCGCGGACCCAAAGGGAGACGCAGGTCGCCGGCTTTGCGCTGGCCCCCCCGGTCTCTGCTGCAGCCTTCGGGGCCTCTGAGGAACTGGACCTGAGCCCAGCTGGGCCCTCCGGTGGCACTGTCCCGGGAGGAAATGGCCAGGCCCCTGTCCTGGCCAGGCGGGGTCACCTGGGGACATCACTCACGTTGTCCCCGAGGTCACTGTCCTCCTGAGGACGAGCAGAGGCTTCAAGAAGGAGCAGGAGACAGGGGTCCAGACAGTCCCTGTGACAGACGCCCCCTCAGCACAGGCAGACTCCCCCTGGAGACTGCACCCCGAGCAGCCGGCAGCCCGGCCGCGGGCCAGGGCCAGCGCTCCAGAGGCGGGGGTCCTGGGTTCCCGGGGTCCCGCGACCCTCCAGAGGCGGGGTTCCTAGGGTCCCACGACCCTCCAGAGGCAGGGGTCCTGGGGTCCTGAGACCCTGCAGAGGCGGGGGGCCCTGGGGTCCTGGGGGCCCCATGGCACTCCAGAGGCGGGAGTCCTGGGGTCCCGGGGTCCCGCGACCCTCCAGAGGCGGGGGTCCTGGGGTCCCGAGACCCTCCAGAGGGGGGGTCCTGGGATCCCGGGGTCCTGGGGGCCCCATGGCACTCCAGAGGCTGGGATCCCGGGGTCCTGTGACCCTCCAGAGGTGGGGGCCCCATGGCACTCCAGAGGCGGTGGTCCCAGGGTCCCGCGACCCTCCAGGGGTGAGGGTCCTGGGGTCCCGTGACCCTCCAGAGGGGGGGCTCTGGGATCCCGGGGTCCTGGGGGCCCCATGGCACTCCAGAGGCTGGGATCCCGGGGGTCCTGTGACCCTCCAGAGGCAGTGGTCCCGGGGTCCCGCGACCCTCCAGAGGTGAGGGTCCTGGGGTCCCGTGACCCTCCAGAGGTGGGGCCCTGGGGTCCCGGGGTCCCTGTCTGCACAGCCGTTGGGACTGTGCGCCCAGCTCCCTGTTCTCAGTCACCGCAGGGACCTCTCCTGTGCTGGTATGGACGGGTTAGAGGAGAATGGATTTTCTTTTAAAACCCAAATGTGACATTTCTGAGGTTAAAAAAAAAAGTGGTAGATATTTTTGAATGCTTTCTCCCACCGACACTTATTTCGAGCACAGGGTTTATGATAAAGAAAAGGCGACAGAAAGAGAGGTCGGGAGCCTGTGCTTTGCCACAAGCATCCTCACGCTCGGCGGGGAGCCCGGACCTGACCCTAGAGACACCGGGCAAAGCCCACAGGGAGCCGGGCTGAGGGGCGAGGCCTCCAGCACGACGAGGGGAGGACAGAGGGCGGCTGGGGCGGGAGAGGCTGGGCCACTCCGCCAGGGCCGCCCTGGCTCCTCGGAGGGACGTGCCCCGGGCAGGGGACGCAGACAGCAGTCAGGGAGCAGCTTCGCAAAGACGTGCGGTGCTGGGGATACAGCAGGGCTGCTCACACCTGAGGCGGCGTGCGTGTGTGGCTGGGTGTCTGCCGCTCGCCCCCCAGACCTCAGAGGCTGCAGGACAACCAGCCAGCTGGGCTCCCTGAACCACTCCTGCAAGAAAGTCGCCTCCACACAGGCCTCAGGAAATGCTCGACAGCAGGAAATTTGGCGGTCAAGTCTCCCCATCGTCCTGACAGAGTCCGGGTGGGGGCAAATGTCACTGCGAGATGATTTGTCAAACAGCAGGAATTTGTTCTGAGGGGACTTGAAGCTATCTGAATATAGAAGTAACGTATTTGCTGACTTTTGAAGAAGTAGAAAGTATGACCAGACCACTAACGGGAACATGCAGCTTCACCGTTTCCGGTCCTTCATCCGCACGTTCCCGTGCAGTCTCTCGCTGCCCTTGCCTAGCCCCCGGAACGCCCACACCCCACCCCAGGGGCGGGCGGCACCGCCCTATCAGCAGGGAGGGGAGCTTCTCCGAAAGCCTGTCTTCTCTTTCTAGGTCTGTAACAGATTGCAAACACCCAGTAAAACAAACATTGCTAATTTCCATATTTTCTTCAATTATCTCTTTGGACTACAGACTTTCAGTCCTGAAATTTGTATGTCACTTGGAGAACCAGACAGGATTATCCAGCGAATATCCTGGTTGCCCCCATCCTACCCTCGAGCAGCGCCTCCCTCCCTGAGGGCCTGGGGGGTACGGCTGGGGCTGGTGGCCCCGGTGGCAGGGCTCCCCATCCGCAGCCCCCAGGTCTTACCCTGCCCGCCTCACCTCCCCGACACAGTGCCACCCTGTCATCTGATGAGCAGTCTGTGCACTGAGCGTGCCCTCGCATGCCCTGAAAAACCCTGGGAAGCTTCCTCCCGCCACTCGATGAAAAGTGAAGCAAAGACACCACCCTTGGTGCTTGTTTGGAGGCAGAATGGGATCGGCCACCGTAACAGAGCTGAGTGTGGGCCCGCCTGCACTTTTAGGGCGCCAGTCCTGGCCTCCGCCCCCGGCAGGCCATCCCTGCCGAGCCCCCCCGCCCCCCACCGACACGGGGACATCGTGGTCCTACAGGGCCTAGGAGTGAGAGATGGAAGGCGTCTGACGCGGAGGACCGCACGCTAGGGACGGGAACCTGGGGGAGGCTGCGCCAGCGGCCAGTGTGAGTTGCTGCGGTGGTCTGAAAGCTGAGAGGAGGCTGCAGAAATATTTTTAGGAATATGGCATAACATGGAAGAAATGTGTCTGCTTGAAGCATGGGAAGGTTGAAATGCCAAACAGTTCTCTTGGCTAAATTTAGCAGAAGTGCTCTTTATTTAAGACCTATGTTAGCAAATATATAATGTGGGAGACGCATGGAGTGCCTGGCCTGGCGAGTCCACTCAGCACAGGACGCCAGCCTGTCGCTGGGGCTGCTGTCCTTGGGAGGGGCCGTGGGCCAGGCGTGGAGCCACGTGCAGTCACTGAGTCACGCCTGGTGGCCGAGCGGGGCGCGGCCCTGGGCCCTTCACCTGGGCGGCTCTCGGTAACAGGGGGAAGGAGACCTCCTGGGCCCACAGAGACTCATCACGGCTGCCGACTACGAGCTGTTGGATGTTTAGCCAGCTCTCGGGTGGGACACTGGGCAGGAGGTGGGAACCGGAGGCAGGGAGGCTGGCCAGGACACTCAGACCAGGAGCCTCCAGGGGGCCTTCAGCGAAGGAGGGAAGTCAGGAGGCAGGGTCTGCCTGATGTGCTGAGGGGAGCCCCTGGGCCAGGAGAGCCCCTGGGTCTGGGGAAGGCCTGGTTGGGGGCAGATGACGTGGGGTGGAGTGCCCAGTCCTGGCTGGTCCCTCTTGAGCCCGAGGCCATGGTGCAGGCTGAGCCCCTTGGCTCCAGACACCCTCAGCTCTCAGGGAAACCCCGGGCTCCCATGATAAGGGTGGGGCTTTCTTAAACCTTCTTAGTGGTATTAAGCCCTTTATCCAAGGGTTAAAAGAGAAGAGGTTTAAGATGAAGATACGCAGGCCAGGCTGGAGGTGACTTTTGCTGGGAGAGGAACACAGACAGGGGAGACCTCGTCTGTGGAGGCTGGGGTGTGGTGAGAGGGTGTCCCCAGCTGAGCGGGGCTGGGTCAGGGTTTCGCGGCAGGAGAAGCGCAGGCTTAGGCCACTGAGTGCCCCCCAGCCCCTCGCAGCTTCACAGTTACGGCTCCGGCCAACATCCAAGGGGTCCTCCGGGGTCTTCAAGCCCGGGTCTCTCCTCAGGGCTCCCGCTCCCCATTACATTACCTCCTGGCTCCCTCACCATATGTGCCTTCTGTGGAGGCTGTTTTTCCCCTTGAATTTAATTAGCTTTGAAACCAACAAAGGCTGCACGCATGGCACCCAGGGAGGAGCTTGGCTGCGGACAGCAGGAAATCCAGTTACAACTGTGGAGCTGGGGAGAAAGATGGGCGGAGGAGACGCGGAGTGACGCGCTAGCAGGAGCCACGGAGGGGCGGTGGGCTGAGGCTCTCGCTCCCCACCTGGGAGGGCCTGTCCTGGCCTCGCCGGGGAGCCCCACGCCCTGAGGCGCTCATCCTCACGGCCTCCCTAAACAACCAGGCATCCAAGGCATGCCAGCGTGGGAGCTGCAACCAGGGAGAGAGTTACTCATCTTGGCTTTGTGCCCTTATTTCCTTCACTTTCTCATATTAAAATATTTTGAGTTTCTAATCCATTAGCAGGGAATATGCACTCATGATACTTGCAGAGTCTCTGAAATGTTTAACTGAGAACAAAAATAGCTTTTCACGCTGGACAGGAAAGCATCAGGAAGTCACAGGCGCTCCATCCTCGAGGGGTCGAGCTGACTTGGTTCCCCCAGGGTGTCCTTTGCAGCCATGTCAGAGCTTTGTCGGCTGAAGACAGAGGGGAATGCCGGGCTTCCCGGAACATTCATGTGTGACGTGAGCACAGGCTGCGAGCACCAGGGGCCTTGGACACTCTGCTTCCCCCCACGGGGTCCCGAGGCCCGGCAGGTCCACATGCTGGGCTGGCTGCGATGGCGGGCACGAGCTGTGGGCAATGGCAGGCGGGTGTCGGAGCCCACCTGCCCTCCACGCTCAGGAGGCCGGGTGCTCGCCGGGTGCTCTCCGGCTGCTCCCGTGGCCTGTCTGGGAGCACGCGTGAGGTGACAGGGGCCAGGCCGTCGTGGGGCTGTCCTTGCTCCTGGTCAGAACAGGGCTGGGACACTTGTCTCTACAGGGACGGTCCTCAAACTCGGGTTAATGCTACACAGTTTAAGGCTCACTCGTAGAACACCGACAGGATGGTTCCCAGTTTGGACACGTTATATCGCAGAACAGCAGTTTGGGGCAAGTCTGGAACCTGAGATGGCTCACAGGCCCATGAAGAGGTGGTTGGCCCTGAGATCCCTCGGTGGTCTCTGACCTGCCTGGGGCCCGGCCTCCAGCAAGCCCGTGGGCCATGGCACTCAGCCTGTCCTGGGCGATGGGGCTGACAGTGGAGGCGGTAAGTGCCACCCAAGCCGCAGGCTCAGCACTGGGGCCCTACCTTCTTTGTGCTGCAGCCAGGCGGGCCACGGGGGCCCCCTGGCCGCCCCTTCTCTGCGGGGTCCCTGCAGAGCGCTCCAAAGTACAGGTCCAGGTGGGTCTGTGGATGGGTCAGCAGCCCCAGCCTGGCTGCCCAGGTGGGTCCCAGCGCATCTGGGCAGCTACCCCTTGTGTGGGGAGCAGGGGCTCGGGAACTGCCCCCGAGGAGGGGTCAGACGGACTCACTCTTGTCAGAATGGCAGGGGCCCTGGCCACGCCACATCGTTCCTCCAAACCTCAGTTTCTCCGTCTATGAAGTGGGCTGTCACCTGGTAAATGAGGTGCGGGGTGGGCAAGTGGCTGACGAGCACACACCTGCAGTGGTGGAGAAGTAGGCTCGGGGCCTCCCCACGGTGGCTGTGAGGGGCTGCGAGCCCCGCGGCCGGCGCACGCAGGAGAGCCCCACGCGGGTCAGTGAGGCGCACACAGCATGTCCGCCCAGCCGCACCCCAGCCCCTGCCCGCCCGCCATCCCCAGCTCAGCAGGCTGACCTTCCAGGTAGAGGGGTACACGCAGAAAAAGGCGCTTCTTCTCCAGGGTTGCCTGATCCTATAGGAGAGGAACTGGCTTTAAATTACAGACCTTGGTGAAGAGCGCAAAGAAAGCCCTTTGGTCATCCAGGAGAATGACGGGCAGCAATGTTCCTGCGGGTCTCACCTGGGGACTGACATGAGGGGCTGGCGGGAGGGGGCTTCAGCCCCACAGACAGGCTTCTGCCAAGGTTCTCTGGGCTCCTGCTTGGGCGGCAGGCAGCCCCCAGGCTCTTTAAATGAGCCCCACACCCAATGCATGGACTGTACGGATCACAACAGACTGTGGAAAATTCTGAAGGAGATGGGAAGATCAGAGCACCTGACCTGCCTCCTGAGAAACCTGTATGCAGGTCAAGAAGCAACAGTTAGAACTGGTCATGGAACAACAGACTGGTTCCAAATAGGAAAAGGAGTACGTCAAGGCTGTATATTGTCACCCTGCTTATTTAACTTCTATGCAGAGTACATCACGAGAAACGCTGAGCTGGAGGAACCACAGGCTGGAATCAAGATTGCCAGGAGAAATACCAATAATCTCAGATATGCAGATGACACAACCGTTATGGCAGAAAGTGAAGAAGAACTAAAGAGCCTCTTGATGAAAGTGAAAGAGGAGAGTGAAAAAGCTGGCTTAAAACTCAACATTAAAAAAACTAAGATCATGGCATCTGGTCCCATCACTTCATGGCAAACAGAAGGGGAAACAATGAAAACAGTGTCAGACTTTATTTTCTTGGGCTCCTAAATCACCGCAGATGGTGACTGCAGCCATGAAATTAAAAGATGCTTGCTCCTTGGAGGAAAAGCTATGACCAACCTAGATAGCATATTAAAAAGCAGAGACATCACCTATAAAGGTCCATCTCATCAAAGCTATGGTTTTTCTAGTAGTCATGTATGGATGTGAGAGTTGGAACATAAAGAGAGCTGAGCACCAAAGAATGGATGCTTTTGAGCTGTGGTGTTGGAGAAGACTCTTCAGAGCCCCTTGGACTGCAAGGAGATCCAAGCAGTCCATCCTAAAGGAAATCAATCCTGAATATCCATTGGAAGGACTGGTGCTGAAGCTGAAACTCCAAAACTTTGGCTGCCTGATGTGAAGAACTGACTTACTTGAAAAGATCCTGATGCTGGGAAAGATTGAAGGCTGGAGGAGAAGGGGACGACAGAGGAGGAGATGGTTGGATGGCATCACTGACTTGATAGACATGAGTTTGAGTGAACTCTGGGAGTTGGTGATGGACAGAGAGGCCTGGTGTGCTGCAGTCCAAGGGGTCGCAAAGAGTCGGACATGACTGAGCAACTGAACTGAACACCCAAAGCTGGCAGGGAGCACATGTCTGAACGAGGCCCAACCTGGGGCTCCTAAGGTTCTTCTCTGTCCACGCCAGGTCGTGGCCCCAGTGACAGGGGCTGAGGGAGACAGTGGGCTGGCTTCTGGTGGTGAACAAAACAACCCCCATCACGGCCACGGCTGGCTGAGCGTGCTGGCGCTGGGGAGTTACAGAAGGCCCAGGGCAGGCTTCAGCGGAGCTGCCGGCGTTCCTGGAGGAGGTGGTCTTCTCGCCCCGCACCTGCCCCGGGCCAAGTTGGACCCAGCCTGAGAGCATCACCAGCAGGCGCTGAGCCGGGGCAGCCGCGGCCAGGCACGCTGGCTCTATGTCTCCAAAGATGCTCCAAGCTTGGTCCCATCCCTGCGGCTGGCTCAAGGCTAAGAAAACCGCTTCACAGCTTCTCGAGAGCCTGTATTGTGGCGACATCTCCAAGGGAACAAGAAACCCTCACAGCAGAAAGGACGCACATTACAGCTGGGCTCAGCAAGCACTGCCGCTCGGGGGTCGCCTTCCAGACCCAGCAGGCTGGGGAGGCCTCCCTACCCCAACCTTACAGAACCGTCATGATTCCTAAGCCCAGGAAGCTGAGCTGAAACAGGGGCCTGGCTGGATTTGACCGGATGTGGAAGGAGATGTGAACAAGACCAGAAGCAGCGAACGAGGTGCTTACCTTGCTCTCATCCTCAGGGTCGCTGTAGCCACACGCGTCCATGAAATCCGGGAATGTCTCTGACCACCCGTCACTGGTGCAGTTCTTGCTTATGTTTCCTGGAAAGTGAACGCCACAGGTCTGATCTGCGTGTCCATGGCCTGCACCTGGGCCTCGGGGCCTGTCTCTCCCTCGGGCCGGTGAGGGTCAGGGCCTGGGTCAGGGCGCCCGCTGTTCAGGGCCTCCTGACCCCTGGAACCCGCGCAGTTGTCCTGCATTTCGGGGGGCCTCAGTGGCTGGAGGGAGCAGGTTCTCTGACAAAGCACGGGCACATGATGGTGGTCACGTGGGATGAAGTTAACTGTGTGCTCTGATGGCCGCAGAGCCGAGTGGGAGTAAACGGGTGGCATCCTGTCAAGTGAGAAGGGTCTGCAGCCAGACCCCGAGCACCCTGTCCTGCCGGCTGGAGTCGGGAAGAAGAGCGATGGCGGAGCAGGGCGCGGGGCTCTTTGTAACTCATGCAACCCTGACGTCTCACGAGGAGGCCCTGCGACGATCCCTTGCTGTGGACGAGAAACCTAATGCTTAACGAAGGTGGCCCACCGGCCCAAAGCTCCACAGCCGAGAGCAACCGCCCATTTCAGGACTGGGCAGTCAACTCCTCAAGTGCACAGCACGCTTGCGGCCCACCTGCCCTGGGGACTGTACCCTGAGGTCTGGAAGGCCAGGGGGCGGGGCAAAGTGGAGGGGCGGGGCAGTGGGCGGGGCAGTGGGGGGAAGCGGGCGCGCAGTTAGAGGGTCTCCCCACCAGGGTCTGTGAGAACCTTGCTCTCCGGGGGCGTCACTTGCTGCGGGACCTCCCCCTGCTGCAGGGCCCCCGTATCTCCAGGCCCCCGTATCTCCAGGCCGCTCCCTACTCCGGCCGCCCTGAGTCGCGGTTCATGGGGGTTCTCAGCGCAGTGGTGACAGACCCCTCCTCAGCGCCCCCAAAGCTGACTGCACACCCTTCGTGGCTCAGAGGGCAAAGAGCCCTCCTGCTGTGCAAGAGACACAGGTTCGGTCCCTGGGTGGGGACGATATCCCGGAGGAGGGCAGGGCAGCCCGCTCCAGCATTCTTGCCTGGAGAATCCCACGGACGGAGCCCAGGGGTCACTACAGTCCTTAGGGTCTCAAGGACGCAGACACGACTGAGCGACTAGCGCTTTCCCCACGCTTCTCCTTGCTGCTCAGAGCGTGGCTGAGCGTGACTGTCCCGCAGGGGCCATGGTCTCAGCGTCTGGTCCTGAGCACTGGCCGCTGGGCTCAGACCCTGCTCCGGAGGGTGAGGCTGGAACGGTGGCGGCAGCCCCGGGAAGAGCCCCCACCCCAGGTCACGCTCAGGCTCGGGTCAGGGGCAGGTCAGAGCCCTGCAGCCCCCTCTGAGGAGCAGCCCCGCGGCTTCTAGGGAGAAGCCGGCAGAACGCGGGGCTGGGCCCTCTTGCTGCTGGATGCAGAACGCAGCACCTTCTCCCGCGGGGGAGAGCCCCTGAGGGCCTTTGTCCATTCGTCAGAACAGACCTCGGTCCTTGAACCTGGCCCTCCTGCACCTGGGGGTTTGACACTGCTCCTTTCAAAGGCCTGCCTCGGAGTGACACCCAGCCCAGCTCCCCACCCAGAGGCAGAGTCTCCTGCGGCCCGTTCCCGCCCCTTCCTCGCCCTGCTTGGGGGGACCTCCCGCAGGCCCCAGGGCCCGCTGGCATGGTCGCTATGACAAGGTGCACCCATGTCTGGAGAAACCCCCCCCGACAGTTTCCCACCTACAACTTTTAAAATAAATTAAAAAAGGTGTATTTCTCAAATATCTGGCTTTTCATGGTCTGTGTGCAGAGCAAGCCCCGGGAAGAGGCAGCCCCTGGCCCCATGAGCGCCTCCTGCAGGTGTTCAGGGGCTGAGAACCCAGAGTCGGTCCAGGAGGGAGACATTTCCTGTGAGGGAGAGAGTGCGTCCCAGGCCAGCAAGGGACACCCTGGAGGACACGTTCTGAGGGCCATGGGTGCCCAGGTGAGGCAAGTGTCCCTGTTTTCCCCCTGCCTGGTGCCCACAGCCCCTTGTCTGCACTGGACACCCGGGCTCCTGCTCGGGGTCTCCCGTCTGAGCCCTCCACGTATGCTGTGGGTGGACGGCCTGGCAGCAGGCATTCTGTCCTCCCAAGCTCTAAGGCCAGGTCAGCACAGCTGCTCCCTGACCCACCAGGTCGTGGACACTGACGCCCTGCTTCTTGTGCCTCCGTGGAGACGTCGGTCCCTCCGACCAAAACCCGCGAAAAGCTCAAAAATGACACAGCAGAACAGTACCTGGTTTGCTGTAGAAATTGCTGAACAGTTTTGGACAGGGCACTGTGACGGTCTCACCAACGTCCGCGGGGCGCCAGCAAGTAATGTTGTCCCAGATGCCGCTGCAGGCTGCAGGGGAGACAGGGGTGAGCGAGGCCCGCTGCCCACCTCAGGCAGCTCCCTCCAGCCGCGCGTGTGGCACCCAGAGCGGTGGGGCCAGGTCTGCTCTGAAGCTTTGCAAATAGAGAGCCTATCAATTAGATGATCATACTGCAAATCATTCTCCTCTGAAACAAACACGTGCCATGATATTACTGAGAACTTGCCTGGCACAGGTTCACCGTGATCAGCTTTGCAGAAATGAGGGAGTGTGAAGGGATGAGTCTGAGGCAGCCAGCGTGCACTGTGCACCTCTGAGTTTCAGCAGAATCAGCGCTTTTTCCTGATGATGCGCTTGCCCCCGTGACACAGTGGGCGCCACCCGCTATCTGTGTAAGCCTCGGAGGTGAGGGTCCCCTGAGGCACACACCCTTGTGCTTTTATGGACTCTGACTTCAAGGACAATTTACAAATTTAAATCTTTGATAAGATTTAGTTGACTGTAGCAGTCAAGATGATATATTGGTGATGAAATTTTAGGCTACTTCATGGAGTTATCTAATAACTTAATTAGCACAATGTTAAAGCCTAAAACATTTTTCAGACCTCTTATTTTGCGTCATAACCACCCCATGAGGGTACTTCATAAAAGCACGGCACTAACCCTCTCACCAACAACCAGCACTGAGGCTCAAACAGTGCAAGGGCCTCTCAATGTCAAACAGACAGAAAATGAGTCCTCGAACCCAGGGACTTTTTACTACAAGTTCAAGGTGTTTCTACTATGTTTTGCGACCTCTAAAATTTTACATTTCAGTTAAACTTCAGTATTGGAGGAGCAGAGTGCTGGCTTCAGTTAAAACAAAGAAACAACATTTCTGCTCTCTGACATGCCATCCAGACCAGTACAATAACCGTGATATAGTTTTGGTTTGACCACAGGAATATTTTACTTCTATGAAAACAGATAATGAAAAGTTGGCTCCAAACCAGATTTTGCAAAAAAGTTGAAAATGTCTTTCTAAAGGCTTTTACAAATAAAATGAAAATATGTGTGCTTAGTCACTCAGTCCTATCCGATTCTTTGTAACTCGATGGACTATAGCTCACCAGCCTCCTCTGTTTGTGAGATTCTCCAGGCAAGAATACCACCCCTCATGGGGTGGTTATGATGCAAAATAAGAGATCTGAAAAATATTTTAGGCTTTAACATTGTGCTAATTAAGTTATTAGATAACTCCATGAAGGTAGCCTAAAATTCCATCACCAATATATCATCTTGACTGCTGCAATCAAGTAAATCTTATCAAATATTTAAATTTGTAAATTGTCCTTGAAGTCAGAGTCCATAAAAGCCATTTCCTTCCTCAGGGAATCTCCTTGACCCAGGGATTGACCCCAGATCTCCTGCACTGCGGGACAATTCTTTACCATCTAAGTTACCAGGGAAGCCCCAAAATGAAAATACACTCATCCTACAAACTGAATTACATACCAAAGATTGAGTACATACATTTATACTACAGTAGCTTACATATTTAAAGAAAATGTTGCTTTCTGAAAAAATAATCAGAATAAGTCATCAAGGACAAAGATGTCAGTAGAAACACTCTCCCAGTCGGGCGGACAGTGTGGCCTGCAGGCCTGGGGGCATGTGGGTGAGCAGGAGGCAGCGCTGGGGGTCATCTGGGCAGTGAGTCTGAGCACAAGCCCCAGATAACGGGGAGCATACGAGCGTCTCTCTCCACCTTCCAAACCTCATGAAAATGACAGTCGAGAAATTAGAAAGGGCAGTTCCTAGAGCTCATAAAACTTTGAAGACAGACAGCACATGTGTTTTAAAGACTCAGGCGGAGCAAAAGGGGTGCAGAAGAGCCTGCAGGAGAAGGGAAGTGGGCAGTGCCCTTGAAGGGCCCTGGACCCCAGGACCCGGGGCTCGGGCCGACTAAATTTGGAAGAATCATATTGAGTGTGAATTCTGAACTCTGGGAACTCCAGCCTCCCCCAGCCTGCCAAGTGTCTGGAAGCTCTGCTTAGGCCACCTGCTGGAGCAGCGCCCAGGGGAGGCCCCAGACAACCAGGCCACCTGAGACGGGTGGAGTCGCTCTGAGAACTGCAGTTGGGGACCACCCGGTGTTCCTCCTGAGAGAAGTGTGTCTTGTTCTGCTGCGAAGTCCGATGCTAACTGTTGAGAGATACAGGCTTCCCCGGCGGTGCTAATGGTGAAGAGCCCACGTGCCACTGCGGGAGGCGTGAGAGGCGTGGGTGTGACCCCGGCAGATCCCCTGGAGGAGGGAGCGGTGACCCCTGCAATGTCCTCGCCTGGAGAACCCCACGGAGACTGGAGCCTGGCAAAACTTTGCTTCGCAAAGCCAGATTTCCAGCCATTCCCAGCCATCATTCTCACCTCTAACCCTGTGGCTGCTTAGCAACTCACTTTCCTAGTTTTTCCAAAGCACACGAATTGGTTTTCCCAGAAACAAGTGCCTTTCGGTATCTGTCAGCCTACATACCGTTTAACTAAGCTGTTGGTTGAGTAGCAGATGTGGGCGGTGACGATACATTGTAAGCTCGGCAAAGTGGTCCCAGCGGTTGCAGGGAGGAGGTGGCAGGGAGCCTTGAGCAAAGAGCTTCCCACCACGGTCACCAGAAAAGAAAGCATAGGAGCCCAGTGGACAGTGGCGCTGGGCTTCCTAAGCTCCTCTTGGGAGGGCAGTTTAGTGCCCTGAAAGTAACCTCCCAGCCCAAGTGGTTCAGGAAAACTGGCCTGACGCAGGGTGCAGCCTCCAGACACCCCCGAAACTCCACGGCATCTCACATGGAACATACTGGAGACACTGATGAAGAGTGTAGGATGGGCCACGATCGGAACATGTGCCTATAGATATGCTGGAGCTCCAAGGGCACAGCGGCAACTCACCCTCCAGACAGGAGTCTTAGGCGGGGATGCCCGCCACCGTGGAGAGAACCCTAATCCCCTTGTTCCCCAAACCCGACTTTCTCTCCAAGCTATCTCCGGGCAAGTCACACTACCACAGATGGGGGCACTGGCGTTGTTTTGACTCCTGGATTCATTTTCTCATTATTTCAAGGACATAAACATTGCTTTCCAGAAAACCACGCGCGTCTCCCCACTCAGGTCCTGCAGTCTCTCTAGGCAGAGCTTCCAGGCACTGCGTTTCTTGCTCACGGGTGCACACACGGAGGGCGGGGCCAGAACCCCACCCGGCCACCCCTGCCCTGCCCCCGAAGGCCGTGTCCTCACTGGTGGTTTGTGGTCGGAGCCCTGGACATAGAGCCAGAGGCGCGTCCGCGTCCAGGTGAGCGTGTGGACAGAGGACGGCCCTGGGCACTCGCCGGGGGCTGAGGGCTGAGGCCTCAGGTAGGCTCTGACCACGCGGACGCGGCTGCCCTCTGCGGGTGAGGCTCCTGGGGCGTTCCCAGCAGAGGCTGGGCTCTGCTCCATCCTTGTTGTCACCGGGAGAGGAATCCAGTCCCCAGCGTGCACCAAGGCAGAGAGACAGCTCAGCAGCGGGACCGCGGGTGCCCAGGACGCCGGCAGACTGGAGGTGCCCATGCTGCAGGGAGGTGCCCGGGTGGGAAGGGGGAGGTGTCCGGCGGGCAGGCGGGCACGGGGTGATGGAGGAGCATTCCAGCCCCACCAGGAGCGCCAGCAGGGGGCAGAGGGACCAGCAGCCCAGCACCCCCAGGTCACCTTGCTCCAGACCGGGTGTGGGGCAGGGGCTGCAGAAGCAGGGATGTGGGAAAAGAAAACGAAACACGCCTGTTTCCGACACGAAGGTGCGAGGTCTGGCAGCAGCTGGTGGCACCAGCACCACCTTCCATTCGTAAAACGGAAGTTTACGAATTAGTTTAAAGTTGAAGTCATGAGCGGCCGGGATCAGATGACGCGGGCACGTGCTGCACGTGCCCCCGGGCTCTGAGGCTGGAGCCGAGCTGGTTGCCGGACCCCAGCCTGCGGATGGCAGGGCCCACGAGGCCCGGGGTGTCCCCTCGACGCGCTGGACCCCAGCTCGCAGACGGTAGGGCCGACGAGGCCTGGGGCGTCCCTACGACGTGCTGACCTTGCTCAGGAGAAGCCAGAGAAATGGCACTCCTTGCTCTCTGGCCAGGCCTTGCATGGAATGTACACACGCCTTGCATGGGACGTACTGTGGCCAGAATGACAAGGTCTCCAAGGTCCGACCAGGGAGGAGCCCTGGCATGCCCACATGGGAGGTGCCAAGGTCTGCATGGCCGAGGGAGCCCAGAGTGGCCGTGGGGCACCTCCTGGGGTGACAGCAATGTGGAGGGCCATCCCTGCTCCCCGACTCAATGGCCCCCAACACCTCCACAGAGCTGGGGGGCTGTGCCTGATGACCACCCCATCATGTGAGCCCACTGGGGATAGGGCTGCCCAGGAGGAGCTGTGAGAGCAGCAGGGGGCAGGGTGCCACCCCTGGGGGCCGGCTCTGCCCTCAGGAGCTCATTTAATCCCCAGACCCAGGCAGCGAGCGGGGGCGGCTCCCCAGTTTCAGCTCATGGATGTGGACCTGCAGGCCAGCATCTGCTGGATCATCGAAAAAGCGAGAGAGTTCCCGAAAAACATCTACTTCTGTTTCACTGACTATGCCAAAACCTTTGTGTGGCTCACAACAAACTGTGGAAAATCCTTCAAGAGATGGGAATACCAGACCACCTCACCTGCCTCCTGAGAAATCTGTATGCAGGTCAGGAAGCAACAGTTAGAATCGGACATGGAACAACAGAATGGTTCCAAGATGGGAAAGGAGTACATCAAGGTTGTCTGTATATTGTCACCCTGCAGGGCCCCAAAATCACTGCAGATGGTGACTGCAGCCACAAAATTAAAAGAGGCTTGGTCCTTGGAAGAAAAGTTATGACCAACTAGACAGCACATTAAAAAGCAGAGACATTACTTTGCCAACAAAGGTCTGTCTAGTCAAAAGTTTGGTTTTCCCAGTAGTTATGTATGGATGTGAGAGTTGGACTATAAAGAAAGCCAAGCACCGAAGAACTGATGCTTTTGAACTATGATATTGGAGAAGACTCTCGAGAGTCCCTTGGACTGCAAGGAGATCCAACTAGTCCATCCTCAAGGAGATCAGCCCTGAATATTCATTGGAAGGACTGATGCTGAAGCTGAAACCCCAGTGCTTTGGCCACCTGATGGGAAGAACTAACTCATTTGAAAAGACTCTGATGTTGGGAAAGATTGAAGGCAGGAGGAGAAGGGAACCACAGAGGATGAGATCACCGATTCAATGGACATGAGTTTGAGCAAGCTTTGGTAGTTGGTGATGGACAGGGAGGCCTGGTGTGCTGTGGTTCCTGGGTCGTAGAGATTCGGACACGACTAAGTGACTGGACTGAGTGATGCGGCGGGGCCCCCAGCCCCGCCTGAAGCGCCTCTGCGTGACCTGTCTGGGGTGGGGAGGGTAGATACCCAGTGGGCGCCCAGCTCAATGAGGCTGCTTTTGCCCTGGCCGTCAGTGGCAGCGCTGGGCCGGTGGTCTTGGCCTGGGCCAGATGGAGTGTCACTGACCTGCCTGGGCCTCCTGGGTGGTGAGTGGCTCCCAGGGCCCCCGACCCTGGCGCTCCTGTGGGGCCACCCCCGTGAGGGCCACAAGCCCACTGCTGGGCCGAGAACAGGAGACTGGCTGGCTGGCCGGTGCCGCAGGATGGCTCTGATGTCGGGGCCCTCTCGCCCTCTGAGTTCCGGTCTGGGTCATTCAGGCCACACTAATTACTAGACCTCTCCCAGCGGGAACAAAGCAGGTTGAGAATGACTGCCACGATTCCTCACTGCGCCTGCCCTTCTCCTCGTGAGCCTTTGACAATCAGTGCCAGGGCTCTGCCTGGAGAACAAGGACTGTGGGGCAGGGCCAGCTGGGGCTCACTAAGAGGACCCGAGGACGTCAGAGCGGGAGGACCTGCTGACCCCTGGAGGCACTCTGCCTCACAGCCGGGGGTCCACACCTAGTGAGTCTCAGCAGTCTTAAGGCCCACGGGACGCAGGCCACTTCCCGCGACACCAGCTCCTGTCCACTCGGAATGTCTCAGCCATTCATGGAGATGCCCTTACAATCCTACAAAACCTTCCAGGTGTGTGATCTTAAACTACGAGCGCTGCACACGCGCTGGGTGTGTGTTTGCATGGGCATCAGTCCACGTGCGGGGAGATGTGCGCGGCGCTGGGAGCCCGTGCCTACTCTGGTCAGTCCCTGGCTGGCGGCATGTCATGCAGGGGGCGGAACGGCCCCGTGGCCCCTGCTCCAAGGTGCGGCCTGGTTCCTGGTGAACGCGCCTCCCCGACCCCGGCTTATTTCAGGCCAGCGGCCCAGCGTGGGGGGCCAAGGGCAGCCTGGGGCCACTCTGCTGGTCTTCTGGGCTCCCCCTAGAATCCAGAACCCCCACTTCCCACAGCCCAGAGGCTCCTCACCCCAAACGCTGGCAGTGACCCCTTCTGGACCCTGCCCTGCGGGCTGTCCTCCCCGGCAGAGGACAGTTACAGACCCAGCAGACCTCCCTGCCAGCTGCAGTGGGGTGGCTGCCAGTCACCTCTCATCTCTGTGTCCCCTGGGACTGGGGGGGCTCCCTTCCCTCCACACTGGGGCAGAAATCACAGGGTATTCCAAGGACTCTCCCCAAAGACACCCGCTCCACAAACAGTCCTGCCCTTTTGCTTCCATGCTGTGGGTGTTGGGGAATCACCCCTCTGAGTGGCCTCCTCCTGGCCACTCATGGGTACCTGGTTCTTGCCCTCTTCAGGGCCTGAGAACATCCTATACATCGGCCTATACATTCTATACAACATCCTGTACAACATCCTATACATCCTACACAACACGCTATACAACACCCTACACAACACCCTACACAACATCCTATACAACACCCTACACGACACCCTATACAACACCCTACACAACACGCTATACAACACCCTACACAACACCCTACACAACATCCTATACAACACCCTACACGACACCCTACACAACACCCTACACAACACCCTACACAACACGCTACACAACATCCTATACAACACCCTACACAACACCCTACACAACACGCTATACTACTGCTGCTGCTAAGTCACTTCAGTCGTGTCCGACTCTGCATAGACAGCAGCCCACCAGGCTCTCCCGTTCCTGGGATTCTCCAGGCAAGAACACTGGAGTGGGTTGCCATTGCCTTTTCCAATACAACACCCTATACAACACCCTACACAACATCCTATTAAACATCCTATACAACATCCTATACAAAACCCTATACAACATCCTATACATCCTATGCAATACCCTACACAACATCCTGTAAAACACCCTACACAACATCCTATACAACACCCTACACAACACGCTACACAACACCCTATACAACACCCTACACAACACCCTACACAACACGCTATACTGCTGCTGCTGCTAAGTCACTTCAGTCGTGTCCGACTCTGCATAGACAGCAGCCCACCAGGCTCTCCCGTTCCTGGGATTCTCCAGGCAAGAACACTGGAGTGGGTTGCCATTGCCTTTTCCAATACAACACCCTACACAACATCCTATTAAACATCCTATACAACATCCTATACAAAACCCTATACAACATCCTATACATCCTATGCAATACCCTACACAACATCCTGTAAAACACCCTATACAACATCCTATGCAACACCCTACACAACACTTTATACAACACCCTACACAACACTTTATACAACACCCTACACAACACGCTATACAACACCCTACACAGCACCCTATACAACACCCTATGCAACACCCTATACATATGTTGTACACAACATCTTACACACCCTACACAACACCCTACACAACATCCTATACATCCCATACAACATCCTATACAACACCATACACAACACCCTGTACAGCGTCCTGCACATCCTATACAACATCCTGTACTCTGGACCACGGGCACAGAGACGTGACGTGCTTTCCTTTCAGAAAAATAGGGTGCCCTGTGGGTGTCCCCTTTGCTTTCTCCACAATATGCGTCTCATGTTTTTCCTGTTATTTCCACAGCGTGCCGCGTTTTTAATGGCTACTAATAGTCCAACATCCACTTGCGTGTGACACACACACGGAGTGGTGACATGACTGTCTGATCGGAACTCTAGGTAGTAAGTCCTTAGTAGGTGCCCCCCAGGTGACTGGACTTGTTTCCTGTTCTTTTAGAAGGAACTGCAGTTCTTCCCCAAATGATGAGGAAAAACTCTTCTTTACAGAGAATGCTAATTGATATGTGCGAAGAATGGTTAGAACTTTAAAAGCTGACATTTTGGACCCTGACACAGACTGGTTCAAGTATGAATCAGGAACAGGATCGGGGGAAGGCTGGGAAAGACAAGCAGCTCCAAGGAGCCCCAGCCAACTGCAGGGGAAAAGACCTTGGAGCTCAAGGTCTGGAGGCCACTTACCCTCAGGTGGCCAGACAGCGTGATGGGGTACTGAGGGACACACTGATCACCAGAGTGGGGGCCCCATGGAGCACACACGTGACCTGCATCCGCTCTTCCCAGAGGGTCTGACCTGAGTCTCCTCAGGCCTTCATGTGCAAGCTGCTGGAAGGAGACACGGGCTGGAAGGACACACCGACACGCACCGGAACATGGGACACTGTGAGGAGACTGGTCTGCTGCTTAATGTCTGGGGGTGCAGGCGGGAGCGCCCCTAGGGTCAGAGCCCACAGCTCTGTGGACGTGTCCATGGAACGCGTCCTGTACCACGCGGCGCAGCAGGTGCAGAAGTGCTGACAGCTGCCGAACACCCAACGCCTCCGCGGCAGCCCCTGAGTCCACGGACGCTCAGCCACACAGAATGGGCAGCCTCGCTGCTGGAAAACTGCTCATGATGCCAGTGGGGAAAGCCACAGTCCCGTGGCCTGCAGAGCGAGGTCCAGCCCTGGAGCAGCTGGGGCAACGTGGGATCCTGGGCCCTGGCTGGAGAGAGGCGGCCAGGGTCCCCGGTGGGGGAGGCCGCGCACCCAGGCCTCGCGCGCCTGCCGCTGAGCCCAGGAGCAGAGTGCACGGGATGGAGGGAAGCTGTACTCCAGGAGAGGCCTCGGGGCGCTCTCACGGGAGCAGTCTCGGAACCGGAAAGTGCGGCCCGCTCTCCTGTAGCTTACTTATTCTTATTCCTTGAAGGTGAGGACTCTGCATTCCTGCAGGAAAAGAGAAACTGCCAGACGAACCCTGCTGGGGCGGCAGCACAGATGTGGTTACCGCCGGCTGGGCTGATGTGAGGCCGCCCACCCTCGTTAAAACAGGACCGCAGCCGCCCTGTGGAGACGCAGCTTGGCAGCACCCCCTGCAGGGGGCTGTGGCGACCCAGGAGGTTTGCCAGCGGTCCTCTGCGCTCTGAAACTCTGATTTAACAGTTTTAAAGAAAGGAGTTATCTTCATTTTAGCCCTCAGAGCCCCTGATCTGCTTCCGGCTCCCAGCAACCCCCGTCTACTATCAATGTAAATAATTGAAAGCTTGATGGATTGTCTCAGCAACGGAAGTTGGGAAAAATCCTTTTTAAAGTGGGTTGGCCAAAATGTTCATTCGGGTGCCCCCCTAGCCAGCTTTAACTTGAATGAAATTCTTGGCCAACCCAAATAAAAGGGTTTGTGCTTCTCTGTGAACCTGCTCACCTGTTCTGACCCGAATGACCTAACAGGCCGCTTCCCACTTGCCTGCTGCCTGAGGGCCCCACTCCGGGTGCACGGTGAGAGCGTGATTTGCCACTTTCTGCAGGTAAATCCAGGCCAGCCTTTGAAACCCCCGGGGTCGGGATGACTCCGACCAAAGGGTTTCCCCAGGCCAGTGGGCACCCGGGACTCGAAAGAGGCCACACAGGCAGCTGGGGCGGCCCAGAGCCCCCCACCTCTCCCAGGGCGTGGAGAGCAGCGTGGCCAGAAGTGGCCACCTGCGGGGCCTCTGTCTCTGGTCAAACTCGCTGTGTGCCCACGACCTAAGCGGGGCTTCGTGGAGGCTCCAGGCTCAGCCCTGGTCGAGCCTGGCCCCTTCCCAGAGCGGCTGCGGTTACGACCAGCAGAAACCTCCCCACATCCTCACTGCCGCCTTGCCTTGACTGCCTGCCGAGACCACCTCTCAAGATGCTCCCACCCTAGACTCTCAGGCCACACAGCACAGGAAGGACCCCAGGGTCTGCCTCCTGACTGCAGGGTGTGCAAGGCTGAGATGCGGAAGGTACCCCCAGGGAAGCGGCCCGGAATGCCCCATGTTTCAGCCCCTGTGCCCGGCGGTCTTAGTGCACACCGAGGGAGTGGATGTGATGCTGAGTGGGCTCAAACCCCCAGCCTCGCGCATGGTGATGTGATCCCTGGGACCCGTGCACTGGACCTGGAGGCTCTGAGACACCGGCCTGCCAGCCCCTCCCTGTTTCGGAGTCACCCTTTGGGCATATTCGGTGTGACCTGTCCAGGTGTCCAACTACAAATGCCCTGTCTCCCGACGTCCTGCAGAGGACCCAGTTACCCTGAGCACCACCAGTGGCAACCAGGCTCTCCCAGATGGAGGCCTCCTTCTGTTGTTCTAAGGATGCATATTTACACGCTTTGTTCTCAAAATACCTGCAGTGGTGTGAGGAGCGCTATTTCCACGCACCCCCTCAGCTGGACACGGAGCCAAATGGCTTTTTAGAAATGCTGTCATT
>SJYQ01032101.1:0-18437 GCA_006410935.1 Redunca redunca
ATTCTCACTTTCACTGTGTTTACTGTGGGCAGGTTAGGGGGTGTATTTCTTAAAATGTTTTTCCTGAGCCAAAAGGACTCCAGCTCCCTGCCCTTTAAAAAAATTAAATAAGTATTTTAAAATATTTATTTATTTGGCTGTGCCGGTCTTAGTTACAGAACTCGGGATCTTCGATCACCGTCTCAGCGGGAGAACTCTTAGCTGTGGCATGCGGGGTCTGGTTTCCTGACCAGGGCTCAAACTCAGGCCCCTGCATGGAGCACCGAGTCTTAGTCACTGGACCACTGGGGAAGTCCCCTCTGGTATTTGCATTTGTGTTAATTTTGTCTCTTTACGTGGCTTTGAATTTCCCACCTATATCTAACATAGTTTTGGGCCGGCCATGGGTCTTCAACTGTCTGGTTAAATGGGCTCAATTTCTGTTGTTAATATTCAGGAAACTGGAATCTTAAATCTGTTCAATCCCCTGGCCCAAATTCCTCCAAAGGAAATGAATACTAGCTTAGAGAAATCAGCAAGGAAGAGAAGGTTTCATTTCAGGATTTTCACAAGAGTGAGTTGATGGTGGCAATCTTGACTTATTTGAACACCTAAATAGACTCAGGAAACTTAAACATTTTAACCCCAAACACACTGACATGTCAATTCATCCTTGCACACTTTCCAGTTTAGACAAGGGAAGTTATTTATTTTCTAAACTGTGAACAACATATACAAAAAAAGGAGTTGATCAAAATTTTCACCCAACTGTACAATTCTGGGATAGTTGTGGCTTAAAGTATCTAAAAGGCACTTGAGCTCTGGAAAAAGAAATCAACTTTCAGGGGACTGATATATTTTCTTTCCTACTACTGGACTGTATTGGGAAACCACCATAACTAGAATCTAAATTACTGCCTCAACTAAAGGCCTTTTAACTGACTAAGAAAATAATTGCCCACAGCTTGGCACTGAGTAGCCTGAAACTACAGCAGCCATAGCAAGAAAAAAGGGGGAAAAAAGATGTAATGAAGATATTTATATTTATTCAAAAGTCTAGATGTATATCTAAGCAGAAGTCAAAGCCAAGTGCACCTTTCAAGTTCCTTAGGAAGCTCTCGGTTGAAGGCAGAGGAGCAGGAAGGAGCTATGTTTTTCTAAGTCTCAAACACCTATGGTGTGTTTTCCAACTTCATGAGAGACAAAAATTAATTTCGATGTATTTTATACCAAAGGATCTCCTATAAATATTGAGAAGGAATCTCACACTTCATTTTTTTCACTGAACACAATGGAAACAAAACGTTTTTCATTTTTCTACAGGTGGTGAGGGAAGGAGGAAGCCTGTATATTTATTCTCTCTCTCAATAAAAATCTCCTTATAAAAAGGACATTGAGAGACATCACTGAAACCCAGATTGCAGACCAGTTGGATTTTGGTAGCTGTTTTCTCTACTCAGGCTGTGTCACATACGTGGACTCACTTATTTTCTATGTGGTCATGGGTTCCAATTGGTATAAATTTATAAAAGTCCAGCCTTTTGACTGTCAGTGTTGCACCATGCCTCCAAAGAACAACTGTGATGTCTTAAAGAGCATTAAAATCACTTAGCAAGCTAAGTGGGATAGAAGGGGGGAAAAAAGCAAGAGACATTTCCTATCGACTCTAATTAAAGAGTTTTTGCAAATCGTTGCCTGCACCCTGGGTTGTTCACTGTGCCGTCCGTGCTGGCTTTTAATTTGCTTTCAAGGTGTGGATATTGATCTCTAAACCCCTGATGGTTGATCCCTGGGCACCAAGCGACATCTCTTTGTGTACCATTGTGACAGCTGAGGTCAATCAGAGCACTGGCTAACAATCCGCACGTCTAAACTTCCTGCAAAGCTGTCCTTGATAAAGCGCCCCCAGCTCACGAGTCTCCTTTCCTGGATGGCCTGGATCAGAAAGAATTGCAAAGCAAGGCCGTTCAGCCAACATCTCCATCTATCTATCTACCCACCTCCTCTTGGGTCACTTTACCTTCTCAGGTTGGGGTACTAGTCCTTTCTGTTAAGAGCTTAATTTATTTGATTCCGAGCTTCATGAGCAGTTCTTGATGGAACTGCACAGTAACCTGGAATCCTCAGAACAGGCACCACTACTCAAAGCGTCGACCAGCAGCACCATCCGGGAGTTTGTTAAATATACCGGTTCTTGGACCCCACCCCCCACCTACTGGATCAGGAACTCTGAGGATGGGGCCGGTCCTCTGCGGCTTAACAAGGTGTCCAGGTGACGCTGATAGACACGCAAGTTTGGGAACCAATGATATACTCGATCATTTCAGGAACTATAGAACTTTCGCTCCACACCATTCAAATCTCCCTCCTTCTGTTGGACACCTGAACTTTGCTCCAACTAACATCCTCGCTATGGTTTAAGGCTTTGGATCTTCCAAGAGGTGCGCAAATGCTTATGGGCACTTTACGCTGTCATCAGATATTTATATCTTAGCATGAACAGCTTCATAGTTTTCTGGTTTTACTAGCAAAACAGACTCGCTGACCACCGACTCGGTGGACGTGAGTCTGAGTGAACTCCGGGAGTTGGTGGTGGACAGGGAGGCCTGGCAGGCTGCAGTTCATGGGGTAGCAAAGAGTTGGACACGACTGAGCGACTGAACTGAACTGAACTGAACTGACCCTCAGGTTGGGAGGGAATCTCTTCAGCTTTTTGCAAGGAACATAGTGCCACCCTGAGGGAGCGGGCCACCACCTTCCAGTTATCATTTTAAGCCAGGGAAGTTTTAGGACTTGTTCATCTGAGACAATTGGCAAAGGAGTGTCAATAGGCTAAAAGTCCTGGGCAAAGAGCAAAAGTATTGACGGATCCAACACGTTAAAGAAGGAAGAGTCTGGTTAGAGTTGAAAAAGTGAAGATCAGTCAGTGTATTCCCAAAATATTAACAGCAAGAAAGAGATCTTAACCTGGCAAACACAAGGGGACAAACAGAATGGGGAAGTACTGTGTGTCCAGAAATTTACTAAGGACCCTTCGAAGACTTTACTCCCACCATGGGAAGAAAAAAGAAAGAGGTCATGATCAAATTTCATCCAATATCGCTATGGCTTGCCCCTGCCCCAGAGACCCAGGGGAATTTATGTTTTTCTCAGTGGATCTCAGATCTTGTTGTGAGGCTGAGCAACTGTCTTAGAAGGGGATGGCTTGCCTGGTGGGCTGAGCGTGGAGATCAGAGACAGGGAACCTGGGTTTCTTAATCCTAACTCCACCTCCGTTCAGCCAAGCCCTGGGGCTAGACGCTTAACTACTCTGCGGCCGTTTCTTCTTCCCGGTAAACCAGAAATAAAAACGTTCACCTGCCCCTCAGGGGGACTCTGGTGGCCTGACTGGCAGATGACAGGGCTGCCCTTTATGTTTTCAATGAGCCACATAAAAGCTGCAAGGCTGGTTGGGGTACTCTTTTGTCTGGTTGCTTGCAGAGCAACCTTTAACGACGCTTTAGAAAATCAATTCCGTTTGTAAGCTCTATCAAGTAATCACATGGAACTCTTGAAGCCTTAACTTCTGAAACTGAACTTGCACAACAGGAAATTGCCAAATGTGGATATTATAGGAATTTGAGCAGCCGAAGGCAGCCTTGCATTGGATAATGATGGTATTGAGGAATGTGCAGCTGTTTGTATGGGAGTGAGTTGTCCGGTCCTTAGAGAGCACGAAGGCAGGCATGGCCTCTGACTATTGTAAGCTACAAGATTATCCCATTAATCATATTTGTCTCCGGGAGTACCTTCGTTCTGACTTAAAGTGTTGTTTTCCCTTGATACATCACATGCGAGAATGTCTCTAATTGAAAACATTCAGGGGACAAATTTCAAAATGTTCATAAATACAAGATGAGTTTTAGCTGCCAAGAAAAGACAAGTTAACTGCATGCATCAAAACCCGGTCCGATGACAATTTTTGGTTTTTCTCTTTATTTTTTTATTATTTTTTTAACCTGTAAAATATGATCATTTGTTACGATCTGGAACACTCCGGTCTTTTCCTTAGGTAGCTCTGTTGCCTTAACCAGACAAAATGGCTAAGCCTTCCAGGACTGCTGGCCAGCGGGGGAGCGAACTGTCTCTCGTTTCCACCCAGAATTCAGCAAGACCTGGGAGATGCAGATTAGTCTGGGGACAAAAATTAAAAGCACATTTTGCAAATGAGATTCAGATGCACAAGGATGGGATGATAGATTTTTATTAATGACATAATATCGGAGACATTAGCCCAGTTGTAGCAATGTTTCAGTCCCAGGCAGCTTCCTCTTCAGCAGCTGGTGTGACTTTTCATGCTGTTTCTGGAGCTTTCCCTACTGAGAAGCTGTATACATTTTAGGGTATGTGTGTTTCATCTCAATAGCTATGTAAGAATACTGTAGTATACTGATCCCAGGAATAAAAAAAATATGCGGTATGTGTTTGCATGTGTCTCTGTAGTCAACGTAGGAGCTATATTTGTTCTCCTCCCCACCGCCTCCCACCAACCTTTGTCTCTCACACTCACGATACGCATGATTCACACGATAGATTTTCATGCAGATCAGAGCTAAAAGACCAAATGCTGAGACTTCCCTGGCAGTCCAGTGGTTAAGACTCCGTGCTCCCAGCGCAGGGGACTTGGGTTTGATCCCTGGTTGGGGAACTAATGAAAACAGAGACCAAATGCTGACAACAATGGAGAACAAACCACAAATTGATTTGTTCGCTTACACTTAAACTTCAAGCAAAGGAGATAACTTTTTGTTTAACAAGCTCTGCATTGATTACAGACCAACAGTGACCTCTAATGTATAAAAACACGTGAGCAATGAGGAAGGATATTTGATTTCCTGAGTCATTTACAACGGGGCAGCCTAACCCAGCTGGTACTTTCAAACTTGAACTATATTAGGATAAAGCATAGAGAGGAATGTAAGTACACTTTTTTAAAACTGAACTGTAAAAACAGACGTAGAGATTTACTTCATGACTGGGTTAACTGTCTTTCTTGTTGTCAATGTTTCCTAATAGTCAAGCCTCAGCCAAAATACCTGTATATACAGCATTAATTCTGCTACTACATGTGATACACATTTAGTGAAGTTATTCATTCAGTAAATTTTTATTGAATACCAGTGGTATGTCAAGCGTGAGGGGTACAGCTCTCACTGAAGATCAAACAAATATTACATTTTCTTTCTGTACCATTCCCTACATTTTCTCTATTTCTATCCCCCAAATTCCTAAGGATTTGAAAAAAATATAATTGCTCTCTTTTTAAAAGTTTTTTAAAAAATATTTATTTGACAGCACTGAATCTTGTGGCATGTAAAATCTTAGCTGCAGCCTGTGGGATCTAGTTCTCTGACCAGGGATCGAACATGGGCCTCCTGCCTTGGGAGTGTGGAGTCTTAGCCACTGGACCACCAGTTCAGTTCAGCTCAGGTGCTCAGTCGTGTCAGACTCTTTGCGACCCCATGGACTGCAGCACGCCAGGCTTCCCTATCTATCTCCAACTCTTGGAGCTTGCTCAAACTCATGTCCATCGAGTTGGTGATGCCATCCAACCATCTCATCCTCCATCATCCCCTTCTTCTTCTGCCTTGAATCTTTCCCAGCATCAGGGTCTTTCCCAGTGAGTCAGTTCTTTTTATCAGGTGGCCAAAGTATTGGAGTTTCAGCTTCAACATCAGTCCTTCCAATGAATATTCAGGAATGACTTCCTTTAGGATGGACTGGTTGGATCTCCTTGCAGTCCAAGGGACTCTCAAGAGTCTTCTCCAACACCACAGCTCAAAAGCATCTATTCTTTGGTGCTCAGCTTCCTTTATAGTCCAACTCTCACATCCGTACATGACTACTGGAAAAACCACAGCTTTTACTAGATGAACCTTTGTTGACAAAGTACTGTCTCTGCTTTTTAATATGCTGTCTAGGTTGGCCTTAACTTTTCTTCTGAGGAGCAAGCATCTTTTAATTTCATGACTGCAGTCACCATCTGCAGTGATTTTGGAGTCCATAAAAATAGTCTCTCACTGTTTCCACTGTTTCCCCATCTATTTGAAGTGATGGGACCGGATGCCAGTATCTTAGTTTTCTGAATGATGAGCTTTAAGCCAACTTTTTCACTGTCCTCTTTCACTTTCATCAAGAGGCTCTTCAGTGTCTTCACTTTCTACCATAGGGATGGTGTCATCTGGACCACCAAGCAAGTCCCTATAATTGCTCTCATAATTGAATATGTGTATATATAACATGCCTCTTTCACTTTAGACAGCAAGGCCTCCTAAAACTTCATCCTTTGAAATAGATCGCTAGGGCGCGTGCCCTCCAGCTCTGCTGAGTTGTGCATTCTGTGTGGACTACACCCAGGGCTGGTTCCAGGCCAGACTGCCGCCTACCTGCCCTGTGGTCTTTGCCACTTCAGGCTCTCAAAGCCTCTGGCTTTTCAATCTGCAAGAAAGCAAGAGCCACATCTGCCTTGTAAGCTGTAAAGTGCTGTAAGGAGCTATGAGTGAAAGTGGCGTGAAAGTCACTCAGTCATGTCTGACTCTGCGACCCCAAGAACAGTAGCCCGCCAGGCACCCCTGTCTGTGGGATTTCCCAGGCAAGAAGACTGGAGTGGGTTTCCTCCTCCAGGGCATCTTCTCCATCCAGGACTGTGTGCCCCGCTCGCTCACATCCGTTTCCTGAAGCTGCGGTATGAAATAAGACAGTGACACTGGCCCCAAGGGAGCGGAGGGACCGACTGCAGGGGAGGGGCACACGGCTGATTGGCCGCGAGGGGCCGAGGTCACCACAGGGCGGCGTCATGGGGACGGAGCCTTTCCAGCTTGCATCCAATGAGGTCGCACTGCTTCTGCCAACTTGCTCTGCTTCTGTAAGGCCCATGAGGTGGGCAGAAGCCCTGGGCTCACTCTCGGGTCTCACCTGTGCGACTCAGCTCCTTTGCTTTCAGGAGAAGGAGGAGAGCAGTGGAACCGTGAAGGGACAGGTTGGGGTGTCCCCTGGGCCCTTTTTCCCCCCAGTGGAATTCCCTTTCAGTGACACTATCCCCAGCTACCTCTTCTCTGCCCAAACATGCAAGGGGTCGGTGGTGTGCAAAAAGTCACAAAGAGGTGGGCAAAAATGGGTGGATTGGCCAATTCTAGTCACTGTTCAGTCTCAGCTTAGCAATCACCTCATTCTGGAAGCCTTCCGTGAGTCCCTAGGTCTCCCCCAGACCATGGGGGCGCTTAGGACATGTCACTGTAATGGCCAGCTTAGCCCGCTCATCTCTACCCCACACTAGATGTCAGCTCCAGGAGAGAAAGCGCCAGGGGGTCCTATGGAACCCAGGATCCTGCCCCTCATGTGTATGAGTGACCCCAGACATAGAGAAGTCCACAGTGGACAGAAAGCAGGAGAAACACACAGGGAAAGGCCTTCCTTCTCCTTCTAGGGGTCTCTTCCTTGGGAAAGGACTCTCTTCCAGGGTAACTGAGATGCTTAGAAATGATTACTTTTTTCTGACATGGTTCTTGGTGCAGCCGCAGCAGCGATAGCCTGGCGGAGGGTGTGTAACAGTAGGAAGCAGAGGGCGTGAGCTTCCAAGCATTGAGGAGAGCAGCAGGTGGTCTCGGGGGATGGGAACTGAGAGTTTGCACGAGTTCCTCCCAGAGCACAGGGGTTAAGATATGCTCCTCTCCAGCCCATCCAGCGACCCCACGAGGAGGCCCAGGCAAGCACACCGGGAGAAACGGTGTGAGAGGACCCCTCTTTGCTGCAAGGAGCTAGGTCTCACGATCCAACCTGTAAACATATAGTTGTATGTAGCGTGCGTGTGCGTTAAATCGCTTTAGCCGTGTCTGACTCCTTGCCACCCTGTAGACTGTAACCCGCCAGGCTCCTCTGTCCATGGAATTCTCCAGGCAAGAACACTGGAGTGGGTTGTCACTTCCTTCCCCAGGGGATCTTCCCAACCCAGGGATTGAACCCACCCCTTCTGCATCTTCTTGCACTGGCAGGCGGATTCTTTACCACTGGACCACTTTTATTGACGTATAGTTGATTCATAGTGTTGTGTTAGATTCAGAGGTACAGCAAAGGGATTCAGTTATATACATATTCTTTTTAAGATTATTTTCTCTTATAGCTTGTTACAAGAGATTGAGTTTAGTTCCCTGTGCTATACAATAGGTCCTTGTTTATGCTATATACACTAGCGTGTATCTGTTATCTCCTAATTTATCCCTTCCCTCTTTCCCTTTTGGTAACCTCAAGTTTATTTTCTATGTCTCTGAGTTGCTTTCTGTTTTGTAAATAAATTCATTTGTATCATGTTTTAGATTCCACGTATAAGCCATAGCACATGATATTTATCTTTCTCTGTTCCCTTGGACGATATGTCTTACTTCTTTTTTGGCCACACTTCATGGCATGCAGGATCTTAACTCCCCAACCAGGGATCAAACCTGGGCCCCCTTCAATGAAAGCGTGGCGTCTTAACCACTAGATCACTGGGGAAGTCTCTCAGACGCACTTCTGATTCACAAACATTGTAAAACCATCAATATGTTTTCAAGTACCTGCCATCATGGGGAGCTGATTTATAGGCTGCTTTTAAGAGGTGGCATTAAATCGACACACATGCAGAGAACTCCACTGATGGGGGAGGTTGTGAATGGAACCTGATGACTCAGTGACCATTTTGAAAAATAGGGTCTGGGCTGACAGTGTTGGTACCTAAACTCTCCGACCACCTGCAATCCTTATATATTGAGAACTTTCAACTTCTTTTTTTCCCCCCTCTTAAATATTTTCTCACAACTGCTAACGAGAAGCGACCCTGAACAATGTGGTTTTAAATTTCTTTCTTTTCCTCTCTGCCATGCTGAGAAGGAGTCTGCTAGTCAAAGCAGGTGGGGAAGGGACAGAGGCAAAGAGACACCCTCAGACTGGAGTCTCAGCCTTGGCGTGACCCCTGAATCTAGTTCCTTCTGTCTCCTGGCTGTCCCATCATGCGGCCTCCTTTGCAGCTTTCTGTATTCTAGTCACTGCCCCAGGCAAGTACAGACCTCTCATGCCTTTCAAGTGGATCCAGAAGCTATTTTTGAACATTTTCTATGTTTAGCCAGTTCACTAAAGCACAAAGTATGAAATACAAGATGTGAGATTTGCTTACACTTAAGCACTGAGGGGTTGTATATCACATATATTTAATATCATCTCTATTTAATAAATGGGGGAAAACCCATATACTCACATGGAATATATGAGTACTTGTTTTAGTGGGTCCTCACTTCTGCTTGCTCACACACACACCATGCTTTGCCTGTGAATCATCTTAGCAAGCATGCCAGCCACCTCACCAGCATCCTATTCCAGAACTCAATTACCCCTCCACACATTTCAGGCAGGTGAGCTGTGGCCAGGGAAGCCTTCCACCATGCCCGGCCACGGACCATGGTTCCCGCGATAGGGCTACTGGAGATGCATACGAGAAAAGAAGCATATGGCTGTCGACAACCCCGAATCTTCCAATTTATCCCAAGTTCACGGATGGGTAACTTGAACTCCAGGGACTGCCCAAGGTCATGGAGCTAACTGTTAGAGGCCCCGTACTTCTGACTTCGAATTCCTGCCCGGCTCCTTCCTTGTCTGAAAATAAAACACATTCGTAACATATCTGGATGCCTTTCTTTCTATCTTGATGGATGCTGCCTATCATTTGCCTGTTGCAGTGGGACAGAAACTGAATATACCTACACTGCTCAGACACTTTAATACACCTTAGCATCTTACATTGCCTTGAATTTATGTTTTTTCATACTGTAACTGTTGTCCTTCTATGTACGAGTCTCCGCTTCAACTATCTGGCGGTATTACTTACAGGTTGTGGGCAATCAGGGCTTTGATTATCTTCTCCTGGAATTATATTTTGTGATGTTATTCTTATTTGTTATTAGACTTCTATGGCTCAGTTGGAAAAGAATCTGCCTGCCAAGGCAGGAGATGTAAGAGACCTGGGTTTGATCTCTGGGTTGGGAAGATCCTGTGGAGAAGGAAACAGCAACCCACTCCAGTATGCTTGCCTGGGAAATCCCTTGAACAGAGGAGCCTGTCAGGCTACAGCCAATGGGGTTGCAACAGAGTCAGACATGACTTAGCAATTAAACAACACCACACACAACAAATGCTCATGAGATCACATTCTTTATATTGGAGAATACAGGGGTCGTGAGAATGGGATTTGGAGGCAGGTAAGGCAATGGCACGCCACTGGACGGAGGAGCCTTGTGGTCTGTGGTCCATGGGGTTACTAAGGGTTGGACACGACTGAGCGACTTCACTTTCACTTTTCACTTTCACTTCTTGGAGAAGGAAATGGCAACCCACTCCAGTGTTCTTGCCTGGAGCACCCCAGGGATGGGGGAGCCTGGTGGGCTGCCCTCTCTGGGGTCGCACAGAGTCGGACAGGACTGAAGCGACTTAGCAGCAGTAGCAGCAAGAGCTATATTAGAATCTTGCTTTTTCCAGACTACTTGAGACACTTCATGCACATTAACTAATCATTCTGTAAGTTTAGGATAATAACCTTTTGATGATTATTGAAATATAACATGAGATAATGTACAAGAAGCTCATACAGTGTCTGACACATTTTTTTATTCTCCTTTTTTAATTTTTAAAATTTATTTTTCCTGATACATGTCAATAAGCTTTATTATGAATATTAATAAGCTGACGGTTAGATGGCATAACTGACCTGATGGACATGAGTTTGAACAAGCTCAGAAAGTTGGTGATGGACAGGGAAGCCTGGCCTGCGGTCCATGGGGCCGCAAAGAGTTGGACATGACTGAATGACTGAACTGAAGGCGTTGCTGAGCTTCGGTAGGTACTGTGCTAAGCTCCTGAGGACAAGAAGAAAAACATGGTCCTTCCACTAAGTCACATGAGGTGCCACACATGCAGACTATCAGTTATAAGTAGTGTGACCCCTGCTATACTAGCAGGCTCCAGGGCATGAGGATTCATAGAGCAGAGTCCTGTTTAATCTTCTCAAGTCAAATCATGCGTGGTCTCTGCTTCCTCTGTCTTAAATATGCCAGACAGCTATACCTGCCGTATAACACAGGGAGCTCAGCTCTGTGCCCCGTGGCGACACAGATGGGTGGGATGGGGGGAGGAAGGCTCGAGAGGGAGGGGACATATGGATACTTATAGCTGGTTCATGTGGGTGCAGCAGAAACTAACACAATATTGTAAAGCAATTATTCTCTAAATCCAAAAAGAAAAAAAACCCTGAGATCAAAAGCATGGGGAAAAGGAGATGTTTAGTGTCTCAAGCTTTCCATTAAAAAATCGACCTCTGGGGGGAAAAAAAGAAAAAAATTCACAGGAGACTGTGAAGCGTGATTTTAATTATTTGTGATTCTAGGCTACGAATCTAACCCTTCCCTCCTCTCAGATGCTAGTCACCTGTAACTAGGTTTACTTGGAGGAGCTGAGAAACGTCTGCTGGGTTGGTTCATTAATCTATTATACAGCCGAAGAGAGGGCATAAAGCGACTCAACCCCAGTGCCCAGGTCTTGTCCTCAAGGGGCTTCTCTGTAAATGGGGGAGGCAAACAGGCAAGCCTCGCTCAGTGGATCACCAGAGATTTGAAGCCAGGGCGGAGGAGGTGATTGATTCTGCTGGGGCAGAGAGCAGCCACAGAGGGTCGGGGAGGCAGCACCTTGCGGGATGAGTGAGTAATCACTGCCAATTAGAGTCAGAAAATCTTTTTCTTCTTCAGAGAGAAGCATTGCAGGTAACAGCCTACAGGCAGAGGCATGAAGTGATTAAGGCAGACAAATACATTATCACATTTCATTTTGAGGAACTTAAAAAGATGGAGCTGTTCTCAGGGGCAGGGTTTCATCCCAGATGGCATCAGCCGCCTTCCAGAGGTCTCCTGTGCAGTGGGCAAGACTCATCCTTCCAAATGGAAAGGAAATTAATGAGGGAGAAGGGGTATGAGACAAGCTTTGGGAACATTCTCTTCATGCTTACTTAAAACTGAAAGTATAAATGTATTCAATTATATAAGTAACTGAACAACATGCATAAATTTATTATAATAGAAAGAGGGAAAGAAAAACAAAACCCTGTAATCTTACCTTCCTAGAAAGAGCTATTGTTGGTATTCCAATGACCAATCTTCCAGATTTTATAATGTGCAAAAAGAAATGAATAGGAAATCAAATCATATCTATTACTTTGTACACTCTTTTCACTCAACACTGTAGTGTGACTATTTTACTCTATCATAAGTAGTTTATTTTAAAAATATTTTAATGTATTTGTTTACAAAGCAAAATAACGGGCTTCCCAGGTAGCAAAGTGGTACAGAACTGCCTGCCAACACAGGAGACACAGGAGACTCAGGAGACTGGGATTCGATCCCTGGTTCGGGAAGATTCCCTGGAGGAGGAGATGGCAATCCACTCCAGTATTCTTGCCTGGAAGATTCCATGGACAGAGGAGGCTGGCGGGCTACAGTCCTTGCAGTTGCAAAGAGTGGGACACGACTAAGTGACTGAGTGCTCGTGCATGCCACAAGGCAAAATGATTGTTACAACTTTAAGAATGAAAAAGTAACAGTAAAAGACAAATGCTACAAACCAGTAAGTATAACTTACAGATAATACTTGGAGTGTTTGCTACAATAGACAAATCTATTTTAAAAACAAAACAAAACCCCCAAACAGAGGAGACAACTGAAAGATAAGGACAGACCCTTATTCTATAATTGGGAGAAGGCAATGGCAACCCACTCCAGTACTCTTGCCTGGAAAATGCCATGGACGGAGGAGCCTGGTGGGCTGCAGTCCATGGGGTCGCCAAGAGTCGGACACACCTGAGCGACTTCACTTTCACTCAATTACTACTCTATAAAAGTAATGAGAATTTTCATACAAGATAGTCACTTCCTGGGGATGAACTGACATGGAAGGTGCATGTCTCTGTGTGAGAGACAATCAAGATGGACTTTCTTGTAGGATTTATTGGACCTTTTCTTGGTATCAAGGACTATGATCCACACTTTACGTCTGTTTGCCATGACCCTATTAGATACTGTCATTATTTGTACTTGATACTGTCCTTATTTGTACTATATATATTGATATATATATTCAAGTCTCTTGAAATAGAGACTTGAAAAGGTCATATAGCTTGACCAAGGTCACATAGTGCAAGGCAGAGCTGGAGGCTGAATTTGTACAGCTTGACTCCAGAATCCGTAATAGGCACTGTGCTACACCCTTCTGGACCGGAAGAAAAGAGGGGGACAGACATGGTGACGGTGGGGTGATGTGGTGGGAGAGGTGGGCAGGGCGCAGAGCCAAGTGCGTGCTCGGTCACTTCCGTTGTGTCCGAGTCTTTGGACACAACTACGGACTGTAGCCCGCCAGGCTCCTCTGTCCATGGGGATTCTCCAAGCAAGGATACTGGGTGGGGTGGCCACGCCCTCCTCCAGGGGATCTTCCCACCTCAAGGACTGAACTCTTATGTCTCCTGCATTGGCAGGTGAGATCTTTACCACCAGCGCTGCCTGGGAACAGATGTAAATAAAAAACTGGCGGAAATGGGGCCATGAGGTCATGAAGGGTCAGGTAGGAGTGAGCAACTAAGCCCAGCCCAGCCCAGCACAGAAGGGCATTGGTTTTGATACTTTATATATATTCTCTGCATTTGTTTATAACCTGCTTACTTCTCAAATGGGTCTGAAGGAGTTTAGATTTGATGTCTTCATCTCTTAACGTTTTTCTTACGGCCAAAGGTTTAATGTCACTAGGGGCTTTCCAGGTGGCGTTAGTGGTCAAGAACCTGCCTGCCAACATAGGAGACGTAAAAGATGCAGGTTTGATTCTTGGGTCAGGAAGATCCTCTGAAGGAGGGCATGGCAGCCCCCTCCAGTATTCTTGCCTAGAGAATCCATTGGACAGAGGGGCCTGGCAGGCTATGGCCATAGGGTTGTAAAGAGTCGGACACAACTGAAGCGAATTAGCACAAATGTCACTAATGTTTATAACCTGGCCATTGACAAGTTGCATCCCAGTACATTTGACTTTAAAAAAAAATTATGTGACAATATTTAAGGCTAATTATTTGAGGATCTGTTTCATTACTTGTTCATAGGAACACTAAAAAATAATTATCTGTGTAGTTGGCTAAGTCATGTTGGACTCTTTGTGACAATGACCCCATGTGGCATGCCAGGCTCACCTGTCCATGGCATTCTGCAGGCAAGAATACTGGAGTGGGTTGCCACTTCCTCCTCCAGGAGGTCATCCTGACCCAGGGACCGAACCCCGTCTCCTGCATCGGCAGTTTCTTCACCTGTGAGCCACTAGCGAAGCGCCTAAATCTCTGAGTTCGTTTCAATAGCTCATAACTAGATTTAAATATCACAGATCTTTCCTTTCTGCTAAACTTCTGAGATAGGAATCTTAATTGAGAAAATGAGTTGTAATGAGAAAAGAAACAGAGTAAACAGGGTAAATAAAATAAAAAATAGAAAATATATCATCTGCTTGAATATCAGTTGGATTTAGCATGAAAATATATGAACCAAAAATATAGCTCTGTCTTGAACATAGTTGTATTATTCTCATAAGTAGATATTCCATGAGCCTATATTTGAACTTTATTTTTATATTCTTGCATCTAAAGACTGCCCTTACCATCTTCAGCTGTTAAATTAATAACAAATTTAAAAATAGTGGAAGAGCATTGGGAATGCTTCATAAGGTTGTGTTCTTTGCCCTTAGGCCGTTCTTCTGAGTTAGAGGAAGTGGAATCCTAATTTTAAAGCTGACGAAGGGGGCTTCCCTGGTGGCTTGGTAGTGAGGAGTCAGCCTGCCGATGCAGGAGACACAGGTTTGACCCCTGGTCCAGGAAGATCCCATGTGCTTTGGAACATCCACGCCCGTGTGCCACAAGTATTGAGCCTGTGTTCCAGTGCCCGGGAGCCGCAACTCCTGAACCCCGTGGGCCCCAGAGCCCATGCCCTGTAACAGGAGAAGCCACCGTGATGACAAGCCTGTGCAGGACGATGAAGTCTCCGTTCACCACAACTAGAGAAAAGCCGATGCGGGAATAAAGACTCCGCACAACCCTCCGCACAACCGAAGCAAAGCTGAGTGAAGCAGAGAAGATTCCCAGCCAGACCTGTAGGGCCTCCACTGACCCAGGCCCAGTGACTCCTGAGCCAGTGCTCTTTCTGGAAAATTCATTCTCCTCCATTTGCTCATTCTACTCCACTTAGAGGGCTCCCGGACAGGGAGAAGAAGTTGAACGGCCAGAGCACACCACTCAAGCCAGAATTTCTGGAAACACTGTGAATGTTTTACAGGCGGAGCAGGATCGTGGGGGACCATCCAACGTGAGGTCAGGAGGCCAACTCTTGCCTCAGTGTGGTCACTAAGGGGCTGAGTGACCCCAGGCGGTTAATTATTTCTTGACTACAGGAATAACTAGCTTTCAGGTAGTAATAAACGAACTCTGTGAGTATGAGAGAAGAATAAGTGCTTTTTTTAAAGGGAGAGTTTCTTGTCTTGGTGGTGAATGTCCCCCCACTGGTACAAAAGCGTTTTGGCTTGCTGGTTGCTTTTCTGGAGGTCTGTGTGCATGTTCTTCTATGGGCTCACCAACCACTCAGTTCAGCCAGGTTACCTGTCTGGGTACCAGCTTTTCAGTCTGGAAACTGAGCCGAGATTATCCAGGCGTGGGGCCGTAACCCCTTCATCTTCTCTTTCTGCCTTTGTTTCTCTGATACCATCTTTTCCTGAAGGTAGGGGAACAAAAACCAATGCTGGTCAACTCGGCTCTTCCTAGGAGTTATGAAGTTTTTGCTTGTTTTCGTTTGTGTGAGAGGAGGTTGCAGGGGACAGATAAGGTGAGGTGGATGGGGACTCTTATTTGTTCAGCCTCCTTCTGTTCCTAATTACCAGGGATTACAGCAAGGTTGGCTGGATATTCCAAACGATTTATGACATTTTTAAGGAAAGCAAGGAGAAAACAAATTTGGGGAAATCTTCCTCAGTTCTTGAGGATTCGTTTTGCTGTATGTGTGTGGTCATTTTGTTTTTGGTTCAGGGTTTTAGGGGAGAAGCAAAGCCCAAATCACAATTATATTACATCATATCGCATCGCAGGGCGCACCTGTAAATTTTGCAGCTCCCTTCTACCCAAAGAGGGTCACTGTCACACTTCCAGCGACGAGGAGTCTGATTAAAGTCATGGAGTGCATGATTCAAAAGTAGCATCGGAGATGAATAATAGGGAATGAAGGCATTGTGTCATAATTTAATTTTTATTCATTTCTAGAGAAAAAAAATTGTTCAACATAACATAAGCTGGGCCCACTCAAGTGGGGGGCATGCATATGTTACCCGTTCTGCCAGGCTCACAACCAATTGGAGTGTTAGCTATTTATAAATGCAAGGGTGACTGAAACCATCCCGCCACCACACAGAGCTCCCTCCTTAATAGAAGACGATCCACTGGAAGGTGTGGGGAGCAAATGTTTACCAAGCGTTTTCTGGCCCTGAAATATGGAGGAGGAGAGGAAACGTATGGCGGTAGCAACCGAGGCCATCGGCTGCGGGACGAGAAGACTGGGGGGAGAAGGCCAGGGAGGGAATCAGCGTGTCCATATGGGGACCTTCACCGACTGGGAAACTGGGGTGGGGTGCGGGGAAGGCAGGAAACACACATGAGGAAGAGAGAGAGGGAAAGGCAGGTGGCTGTTTTTGACGCTGGGTGGACTTGCTTCCAGTGGGACCTAGAGGTCCTTGTTTGGGAAGGGACGATCGCGCCGCCCGGCAGGCAAGCTGTTTTCAGCGTGTTGCTCTATTGCTGGGAAGAGGGAAGACAAAGAGAGAAACTCCTTTTCTGTGGCACAAAAGTGTTTAAATTGGGGAACTTGCAGTTATTGAGGGGTGGGAGATGGAAAGAATATGTATCAGTTGGGTCGCACTGAGTTGCAACTCCCAGAAAAAAATAAAATCAACCCGAAGGACGGTGTGGGTTCCTTTCTAGAAACGTCAGGGACAGTCTGGCTATAGGGCTAAGTGTATCCAGGGCCTCAGTAATAAGTGTGGATCATCCCATCTCTCCATTCTGTTCTCCTCCAGGTTCACTTCCTTCTTGAACTGCACACGGTTCGATAATCGCCTCCACCTGCAGGCCAGGGTCAACTTAGATTTCTGCCCGTGGGTAAACAGCTTACTTTCCTCCAAGAGCTGAACAACGAGAAATTTTGGCCTAACTTTTCCTTGATCTGGGTCCTAAGACTGCCCTAGGGTTGGGGGTGGAGTCAGACCCAGTCACGTGTTAGGACTGAGAGCAGACTTGCGAGTGGACACTGGGTGCCAGAGAACAGAGCCTCCAGTGTGTGGGGTAAAGGTAGGAGGTGCTTTGTTCACCTCTTCTCACGGGAACCTCCTATAATTCCTACGAGAAAGTCATCATTGCCGCCATTTTTAACAGTAAGGGGAGGAGCTGGGGTTTGAACCTGTTCCCGCGGCTCTACTAGCATTCTTTATGTAAGTATCAAAACCCAGGTCCTACTGGTCATCTAACTAAAGTCTCCTCAGCTATTTGACATTTCTACCAACTCACCCCTTCCCCTCCCTGAGCTTTGTTTAAAACAACTGTAGGGAGGCAGGTCCAGGGCGACCCTGGGGCATCTGTAGGAGGGTGGGAAATACCACCTTGCTGGCATCAGGGCCCCTTACATTTACCTCTATAAGAACGGGAAGGCCTGAACATCCCTCTGGGACCTACAGACTACCAGGGTCGAGGGGTAAAGCGGAGCACCCCGATTCTTTCCCTCCCCGCTTACAGCAGACCATCGTCACCTCACACCTGCTTCTACCTGACACCCTGGGTTGCAGAGAGTCTGACAGGACTGAAAGCAACTGAGTACACAGGCGTACAGAGTTAGGGAATTACTACTACCTAATATTACTAACCTGAGAGACGAGCCTTTTTTGCATGACCCCTTGTGCTTAATTTTAAGTCAGTTTCCTTTGAAAAAGATTTTCCTTACTTGTGGAAAGACCAAACGGCTGGGCAGACTGCTGGGACTTGGTGAGACAAAGCTGTGTCTGTGAGGGGTGAGGCTGAAAGACAGGAGGGCAGTTGGGTGAGAAGAAAGGCAGGTAAAGGCAAGGGATTTTGACAGCAGAATTTTTCTTAGGACTCGAATATTTGGGGGCCAATGTCTTATTATGACACAAATTCAAAACACAAAGCTAAAGTACACAAAAACATTCATCCTGCAAAGCACATCTTTCTCTCAGTTCAGTTCAGTTGCTCAGTCGTGTCCGACTCTTTGCGACCCCATGAATTGCAGCACGCCAGGCCTCCCGGTCCCTCACCAACTCCCGGAGTTCACCCA
>SJYQ01032101.1:18474-76580 GCA_006410935.1 Redunca redunca
TAGCCTTGACTAGACGGACCTTAGTCAGCAAGGTAAATGTCTCTGCTTTTGAGTATGCTATCTAGGTTGGTCTCTCAGTGTGCACTAAATTATCAGTTTCTTGTGTATCTTGGTAAAGATGTCCTTACACAAAGATGTAAGTATATCCTCATTTTCCTCCTGAAAGTATGTGTTTATGCATTCTGTAAACACATCCTTGCACATTGCTCCTTTTTTCTTTTAACAGTGTAATTGGGATCATTCCATTATAGAGAGCTATCTCGTCTTTTTCCCCCTTTTAATATTCTATATATTTACCAGTTTATTTAAATTATTATGGAATGGTTTCAAAGATGTTATGTAAAGACATTCTTTGAATGTATTATTTAAAGTTCTCATGGATAGCTTTTTAAGTGGCTTCTAATCTCTTTGCTGTATTGAACAAAGTTGCAGTGAATATCTTCTTAGGTACCTAATTTTACACGACAGAGGATGAGATGGCAGGATGGCATCACCGACTCGATGGACATGAGTCTGGGTGAACTCTGGGAGTTGGTGAGGGACCCGGAGGCCTGGCGTGCTGCAATTCATGGGGTCGCAAAGAGTCGGACACGACTGAGAGACTGAACTGAACTGTTCAGCTTTCCATTTCTATGAATTTGACTATTTTGGATATCTCATAGACGTGAAAAAATACAGTATTTGCCTTTTTTTGTGACTTACTTCACTTAGGGTAATGACCTCAACCTTCACCCATGTTGTAACATGTATCAGAATTTGCCTCCTTTTCAAGGGCTGAGTAATATTCTGTTTTGGGTACAGAACACACTTTGTCTACTCAGTTATCTGTCAGTGCACAAAGAGTTGCCTGCATCTCTTGCCTATTGTGAATAATGATGCTATTAATGGATGTGAAGGATCTCTTTGAGATCCTGCTTTCTGTTCTTTTGGATATATACCCAGAAGTGGAATTGCTAGATCATATGGTAATCCTATTCTTAATTTTTTGAAGCACCACCATACTATTTTCTATTGTGGTTACACCATTTTACCTTCCTAGCAACAGTGTACTCCTACTGTTATGAGTGAGCATGCCTGCTGACACTTTTGCCAATTAATAGGGTATGATTAAACACTTAACTTCACTTGCCATTAATCTCTCTCTCCCCTTCTCTTGTTTTCTCTGTATCTCTTTTTACAAAGGTGTTTGAGTACCTTTTCATCTGTTAAAAGTCTTATATATTTCTTTTACCACCAACTGTGACAATATCCTTTGCCCCGCTTCCTCTTGAACTGTTAGCCCTTATATTTGCAAAGATTTTTTCTATTAAATAAGATTTTTTTGTTGTTGTTTTCCAGTTTGTTATTGTCTTTTGATTTTGATTTCTCTTCAGTTTAGTTTAGTTCAGTCGCTCAATCGTGTCCGACTCTTTGCGACCCCATGGACTGCAGTATGCAAGGCTTCCCTGTTCATCGCCAGCTGATTGCTCTCGCTACTGCTACTGCTGCTAAGTCGCTTCAGTCGTGTCCGACTCTGTGCGACCCCATAGACGGCAGCCCACCAGGCTCCGCCGTCCCTGGGATTCTCCAGGCAAGAACACTGGAGTGGGTAACTGATTGCTCTCGCTTCTGCTGCTGCTGCTGCTGCTGCTGCTGCTCTTAGACATATTCAATTTTGTTGTCATCCAATTTGTCTAGCTACACTCTGACTTCTGGACGGTTTGATATTTTCTTTAGAAAGTCCTTTTCTTGCTTCAAAATTCTAACAAAATTTCCCATGTTTTCTTGGAGGACTTTTGTTTTCTTCAAATATTATTTTGTGACTCAATATTGACTGAGCCGGGTCTTTGCAGGTGCAAGGGCTTTTCCCTCGCTGCGGAGGGCGGGGGCTACTCTAGTGGCGGTGCGTAGGCTTCTCCTACGGTGGCTTCCCGTGCTTACGTGCTGCTTACGTGCTGCTTACGTGCTGCTTACGTGCTGCTTACGTGCTGCTTACGTGCTGCTTACGTGCTGCTTACGAGCTTTTGCGGAGCGCGGGCTCTGGGGCTCGCCGGCTTCAGTAGCTGCAGCAGAGGGTTAGTAGTCGTGGTTCCGGGGCTTTGTTGCTCTGCAGCTGTGGGATCTTCCTGGACCAGGGAACAAACCTGTGTCTCCTGCATTGGCAGGTGGGTTCTTTGCCACCGAGCCACCAGGGAAGCCCTGGAAATGTGTTTTTAGATCCTACTTGCAAATCCACTTTGGTAATTTGTCTTCCTCTCCTGCTTTAGTTCATAGCAAACCTGAAAACCTGTTCTACTGAGAAGGAAGAAGAGTGGAGATTTTGATCCATGGAGGTTGTAGTGACAGCAGGGATCAAAGCGAGGAGATCTGCAGAGAATGAGGAGGGTTTTGGAGATAACTGTTGGGCCATTTGCATGGCATCTTGTTACGTAAGCATCTGGGGATGTCATGCTTTCCCCCACCATTCTGTAGTGTGTGTGCGTGCTCAGTCACTCAGTCGTGTCTGGCTCTTGTGTTCCCATGGACTGTAGCACACCAGGCTCCTCTTGTCCGTGGAAATTTTCAGGCAAGAATGCTGGAGTGGGTTGCCATTTCCTTCTCTAAGTGATCTTCCTGACCCAGGGATCAAACCCGCATCTCTTGCGTCTCCTGAATTGGCAGGCAGATTCTTTACCACTAGCACCACCTGGGAAATCACAAATTATTTTGTTAATTGTGTGATTAGTACTTTGATACCTGTCTCTTTCCATAGATTCCTGCTTTCAGAAGGGCAGGGAGCACGCCTGTGTCACTTGTTAATGTGATCTTCAGCAGAACACCTGTCTCGAGAAGTATACAGTGAATGACTAGATTTCTGAGGTCTCCAAACATATCCCCCTCACCCCGACCACTACCACTGCCCCACTCCCCAGCAATCTGCATTATTTAAGGAAAAAAGCTGCATCTTGATTTTCCTTCTTCCAAGCATTGCAAGGGTAAGTGTTCATTCTGTGCTTCTGGAATAAATGAATTCACATTGTGAATATGACAGCAGTCTACCAATAGCAACTGATCCAGTCCACAGACTTGAGAGGTAAATACTTCATTCATCCAAAGTGACTAAGCTCTTGGAAACTCAAAAAATTGAGGAAAATCTCAAAGTCTTACACAAGAGTAACTGGAAATCCTTTCATTAATCCTGCGTGGACATCAGGATGTTGAATTTATTTTTTCCTTGGCAAAGGAAAGGAAAACTTGGACATTCCTATCGCTGTCTGACTTCTTGAAGAGGTCTTAGGTTAAGAAGATCAACTTGGAAACACTGCTGTTTTCCACTTGAATTAAAGTGAATTATAGCTTAGGTTAAAGATTAAAACAAAAATAGCATTTATTCATGTTAATTAAGAGCAGTTATTTTATTTAGGTAAAAATGTTTTCCCTTGTCAATGAGATAATCTTAGGGTTCCTAGCTAGCTAGGTTGCTTAAAGATTCTAATAGGCAACCAGATAGATTCTTGTTTTTAAAAAGACACATTTTGTGAAGTAGAGAATGCAGGTTGCTACTTCATTTCTTCTGAAGACAAAAGGAAAACAAATTTTTTTTCAAGGTTAAAGAACTTCTTAATTTTTAAGGCCGTGTGTCATCTTACCATAGTGAGTTGACAAAAATGCTCAGTTTGCAAGGAATTAAAAGATCAGCAAGAGTGTAGTTCCAGACTTGTCCAATTATGTGATGTCTCTAAAGGGAGAAGGGATGTTTTCAAGGGCAAGATTGAAAAAAAAGCAATCACTGAACTAAAACCTTCTAAAGGCCCCAAGTCAGGAGGCCACCAAAATAGAGCCATTGAGAAAGAAATTCATTTGAGACTGAATCGCAGAGTAGCTTTTGCTTGGAAAACGTCAAAAACGCTGATGTAAACATGCCCTAATTAGTGTCAAATCAACCTTCTAGAAAATATATAACTGAGTTATATTGTACCTTTAAAATAATTTGGAATCTTTATCGTATATTCTACCCAATGGATGAAAAAATTACATTAAAATACCCCAGAGTTGTATTACTTTGCATACAGTTGCATCTAATACTATTTTAAATTCCACTCTTTCAACTGGGCATGATTTTGTACCCACATTTTGCTTATAGCTACATGGTCCAGCCCTCATATTCTTTTAGGAGAGACATAGTTTATAGAACTTTCAAGAATTTTTATTTAAGGAAAGGAGTTTTATGACTTTCAAATTCAGGCTGTAACTGCTGACAGGACAAGGGGAAGTGGAAGTTGGCTATGCATTTAAGAGAATCCTGTAAGTGCTTTAACAAACAGATAAGATGTGCTTCGAATGAGCTCATCCATCGTTTGAATAAAAACTGCTGGGAAGGTGGTGCTTAAGCAGTTTGTGGTCTCTGATGCAAATAGAGTTGACATTCCCTTTGCTTATTGCATTGTTCAAGCTTCCTTTCAAAGCTGGTACCCCCACACCTCAGCCCGGCTCTGCGGAGCGCTGGTCCCCAGCCCTGTCTGCACGTTAGAATTCCCAGGGTAGGGGAGAAGGAGGGGACTTGGAATTCCAGACACTCAGGCCTTTTCCCAAATTAACTGCTTCAAAGAAGTCTGGATATTGGTATTTTTTCCAAAGCTCCCCAAGTGATTATAGGTGCAGTCGGGGTCCAAAACTACTGGTCAAGAGAATATATTAACAATTCCATCATCTCTGTCCTTTGATTTCTGTAATCAGCTCTGTTTAGGTCACCAGGAAGTAAAAAGTTTATCTTGATTCCCTACATAGAAAATTTGTCAAGGGATCCCAACGGCTAAATTGAAAATGAAATAGCCTGAAATACAGAATGTGTTTAGAAATATTTATTCCTTTAACAAAGACGTATTAAGCATGTACTCTATGCTCTGCTTTAAAGTATTATGAATGATTGAAAAATGAATGAGACACCACCTCCCTGGTTTTTTTTTTTTTTTTTTAAGTATGACCAGAAAGATAAAACTTGTCAAATGAATCACAGTTGTCATTTCCGACTCTTTGTGACCCCATGGACTGCAGCACTCCGGCCTTCCCTGTCCTCCAGGGAGGGACCCAAGAATACACGGCAACATGTGCTTCGATTCACGAGGGACCGAGAGGAGGAACGCAAGCGGAGTTTAGTAAGACTTCTACCAGGGAAGGTTGTGAAAAGAAAGGGAGATCTGAGCTACTCGGCCTGCACAACCTGAGGGGTAGGAGCTGGCTGGGCGGAGGAGAGGAAGGAGGCTAAACCGGAGGGAGCCTTGTGCAGAAGGGCGACTGGAGGGAGCTTGGCGGGAGTATGTGGGGAACGAGTGGCTAGTGTGGCTCCGGCTTAGGTCGCATGGAGCAAAGGACTGAAGAGCCCAATAATAATGAGGTCTTGAATTTCAGTCCAAGAGTCCTCCATTCTGTGTTAGTCATGTGAAAAGGAGCCCCCGGGGAGAGACACATTCCCTTTGGAAAATTTGGGAGCATAGTGAATGTAAAAACGCAGGATTGAAAAATACCCTATCCTGATAGAAGCCCGGAGAGCTAAAGATGTCTAAATCCATCCCTGTCTGGCCTCAGGTTCCTTCGAATTGTTCATTCTCCCAGCGTGGCCTCTGCGAAGCTGGGTAAGTGCTCTGTTTTTTCCCCCCTGCCACATTCAATAATGGTTAAAGACTTAATTATCTTTTTATGAGCCCAACAGTCCTAGTTTTCTGTTGCTCAAACACAAAGACATCATCTGTCTTCGGCAGACATTCAGCTGTTGAACAGGAGAGAAGACGGCGGCGGGCGGGTGGAGGTGCGCGGCGCGCAGGCTCGGGGAGGGCGCGCCCTGGAAACGCGGAGCCGCGGCCGCAAACCTGCGCGTGAAACTCGGTAAAGCCCGGGCGTGAGCCCGACGCTGCGCACGCCCGGGTCAGCACGTAGTAACCGCCGGAAACATTTAAAAGCTCAAGTAGGAGCTAGTGCACTCAAGGGAACAGGACTCCTGTGCTTTTGGCTTTTCTGTATTTTTAAGACACACTTTCCTTGGTATCTTACAATATCACCATGAAATATTACAAGTTTAGAATTTTAACCGTATGACTTATCAAAATCTCAGCTTTAGACCAATGTCCATCACCTATTTTTTGAAGGAATAAAACAAATACAGTCTGTACCTACAAAAATCTGTGCTGTTTATGGCTTTAAATTTTGACAGTGTTTAAATGTATATATATTATTTGACAACTTTTTTTAACGTTAAACATTAAAAAATTTTTAATTGAAGTATAGTTGGTTTGCAGTGTTTTTGGTGTACAGCAAAGTGACTCAGATATATATATATATTTATTTATGTTCATTTTCAAATTCTTTTCCATTATAGTTTATTACAAGATGTTGAATATAGTTCCCTGTGCTATACAGTAGGATGTTGTTTATCTGTTTTATTATATATATATATATATATATAGTATGTATTTGTTAATCCCAAATTCCTAATTTATTCCTCCCTCCCCTTTGGTAACCATAAGTTTGTTTTCTATGTCTGTGAGTCTGTGTCGTTTTTTAAAAACAATATTCCACATATAAGTGATATCATATGATATTTCTCTTTAGGCAATTTCCTTTTTCTTTAACTCAACATTCTCAGATGAGACTTACTCATCTTGATCCCCTTCAATGGATGTTGTGTATCCTGTTCTATGAAGACACCACGTCCATCCACGCTCATAGGTATGTGGGTGGCTTCCAAATGACCACTTTACAACTGACGCTGCAGTGAACATTCCCATGCAGATAGGAGGGTCTCTCTGTCATATGTCTAGAAGAGGGATTCTTGGGTTACTGGGGGTGAGGGATTCCAACTTCATGTGGCCAAATTGCTCTAAACAATAAAACAAATGGACAAATGTAAAATAGAAACAGGGTCATGGATTCGGAGAACAAATGGGTAGTTGTCAGAGGCCTTGAGGAAGATGGGGAGGTGAGCGTAGTATGTGACGGGGATTAAGAGGATTAACGAACTTCCAGTTACAAAATAAATGAATCACAGGTATGAAGTGTACAGTGTGGGGACTCAAGCCAATAATAATGGAATGCTGTATGGTGACACGGGGTTTGAGAGTCATCATGGGGATCCTTTTAATGTATAGAAATACCAGGTCACTGTTTTATATCAAGAACTAACACTGTTATTGGTCAATTATATTTAAAAAACAAACTCATAGAAAAAGAGGTAGGAGTTGTGGTTACCAGAGGTAGGGGGTGGGGAGGTGGAAGTGGATGGAGACAATCAAAAGGTACAAACTTCCGGTTATAAATAAGTACTAGGACCTGGAGAATCCCAGGGACGGGGGAGCCTGGTGGGCTGCCGTCTATGGGGTTGCACAGAGTCGGACACGACTGAAGTGACTTAGCAGCGGCAGGAGTGTAGTGTTCAACTTGTTTTATATGAAGGTTGTTAAGAGTACATTCTGAGCGCTCATTAAAAGGAGAACCTATTTTCTTTCTTTCTTTAATTGTGTGTCTGTATGAGATGATGGACGTCCACTAGCCTTGCTGTGATGGTCACTTCATGGTGTATGTAAGTCAGCTCGTCATGCTGTACCCAAAACACAGTGCTGTGGTGTCAGTTACATCTCAGTAAAACTGGAAGAAAAGAAAAAAGAACAGCAGAGTTGGTTTGGTTTGGTTTTGTTTTTTGTTTTTTTTTTTTACATAAGTGAGTATTACATACACCCTAAATTTATAAAATATACAAATATGATTTTTTAAAAAAATTTTGACCACACCGCATGGCATGTGGGACTCTGTTCCCCCACCAGGGATCAAACCCATGTCCCCTGCACTGGAAGGCGGAGTGTTAACCACTGGATCACTGGGGAAGTCCCATAAATATAGTTATTGGTATATATTTTTCTTAGACATTTGAAATATTGCCCTACAACAAAGGGACTCAATGGGAATAATGAAGTGGCTTTGGGACCCAAGTTCTCCGAAACCAATGGCATTTGGGCTAAATGTGGCTGCCCAGCCTGTTCCCCTGAAAGACTCTGTCCCTTCCTACTGCTGCCCCCCTTGCTCTTAATATTTAGCCTTATTGTTATTAGAACAGCGTTTCCAGCCCTCCCTCCACACCCATCAGAAAATGGAGGCGGACACTTAGCCATCAGCTGTTCTCTTTACCAAACTAGTGTTGGCTAATCCACAGACCTGGGAGAAGACCCAGCTCAGGAGGGAGGGAGACTTTCTGCAGCAGCAGAAAGAAGGGCGTGCGCTTTCCTGCCTGGGGGTCTTGTTGCACATGCTGTCTTGGACACTCTAGCCATGGGACATCTCAGGTGGGTCCCCTCTTTGAGTCTCGGTTTCCTCAACTGTAATAAAGGGAATGTAAACACCTGCTTTATGGGTTCTTATGAGGATGGAATGAATGAAAATGTGTGTTTACCCAGTACAGTGCTTTGCATATGGCTCATTAAATATTTATTTTGCTTCCCCTTGGGAGAGCAACTGTAGGGCTCAAACGATATAATAGAGATGGAAGTACTTTGTAGTCCGGGAAGAGTCATCGCTGTGCCGGTTGGAATCCGGATGTGGTGTAACATTGACTCATTCCTGACCTGATGGATACTTATTTTCTTTGAGTAGATGGGTACTTTTTTTTTCCTGGGTGAGAGAAAGAAGATAAGAACATACAGAGGGGAACATGGGTGTGCTGGATTCTTGTGAAAAGCCGATGGCCAGAAAGAGATTTGAATATGTTTCTGCAAGGTTATCCTGGCTCTTTTCAGTTGCCAGATAACCCAGTTTTTGAAGGGTTTTGAAGTATAATGGGATGCTGAAGAGTTCACACCCTTCCTCAAACACTACGGTGATTTACAATCAGAATCTGGTTATTTACATCATTTCGCAGGTCATCACATATACTGTTTGGCCATTGACATATACAGTTTTATCAAATTAACCTAGAGTATAGCAAGGACTCTGTTTTATGAATTTGCACAGTAAAAAAAATTTTGTATTGGGAATTGTGTTTAAATCTGCAAAAAGTATAGCCATTGAGATATAAAGAACAGATGGGTCTAAATGTGGTGGTTTTCCTTGAGCAATCGTGAATTAGCATCGGAGATATTGAAGGTGGCATAAGCTAATGCTGCCCTTTGCCAAGAGGGACAGCTGTGTCCTTCTGAGCCTTGCATATACACCTGGGGTCCTCCTCTGCTGTGGGCTGGGCTCAAACAGTTCATCTTTGCCTCTCCCTTTGCTAATTCTCCCAGTAATCTATCTTCTGGAGTTTGGTTGGGCTTCATTATAGATCCTCATACTCCCAAACTGTGAAGTCATTCTTTTCTTTAGAGGCTCTTTCAAAACAGAAGATTTAATGCTTTATACATTTTCTAAGTTTTCTCCGCAGTTTTGCAGGTTCCTCTGAGCTCCCTTCTGAAAAGCTTCTTCCCCTTCTCTTGTCTTTCTGTTAATTAGTTGGCCCTCAGCTAGCTCCCATCTCTGGCATATAATGTGTCGACAGGAATGAGCTAGTGGAATAGAGTTGCCTTAAGCGATGGAGATGAAGACAAAGAAAGCAGACTTATGGACAAGGGCAGGGTGTGGGGAGAAAGGAGCGGTTGAGAGGAATGGAGAGAGCAGCATGGAAACATTAACACTGCCATATATAAAATAGACAGCCAGTGGGAATTTGCTGCATGACTCAGGGAACTCAAACTGGGGCTCTGTGACAACCTAGAGGGGTAGGAGAGGGTGGGAGGAAGGTTCAAGAGGGAGGAAACATATGTACACCTATGGCTAATTCATGTTGATGTATGGCAAAAATCAAACCAATATTGTAATGTAATTATCCTTCAATTAAAAATAAATACATTAAAAAATAGTTGCCTTAAATGGTTACCTGTCCGTTTGTGTGACCATCCCCCACTTTACAAGGCTTTGTAGGTTTCCCATTTTTTATTATAAAACTTTCCTGGGAGCTGACCACCTTACCAACCAGTATCTTAACCAGTTGCTAGTGGTAGTGGACCAGCTTGGTCTTGGGAGAACAAGCTTCTGGAGTGAAGTAGATTGAGGTGGGTATTCTTTTTTAAAAATATTTATTTTTAAATTTTATCTTGGCTACACTGGGTCTTTGCCTGCTGCACGCGGTGTCTTGAGAAGCAGCGTGAGAACTCTTAGTTATGGCATTTGGGATCTAGTTCCCCGATCAGGGGTTGAACCTGGAACCCCTGCGTTAGGAGGACAGAGTCTTAGCTGCTGGTGACCACCAGGGAGGTCCCAGAATGGGTCTTCTTTAAGAAAAAGGGTAACAATTTGGGTGGCAGAAAGATTCCCAAACCTCTGCTTCATAGTTTTTCCTAGGGTTACAGACTGAATCGGGGAAGGCTTCATGAAATACTTTGCTTTATTTTCTGAGTATGAAAAAAAGTGAAAGTGTTAGTCACTCACTTATGTCCAATTCTTTGTGACCCCCCCTGGACTGTAGCCTGCCAGGCTCCACCGTCCATGGGATTCTGCAGGCAAAAATACTGCAGTGGGTGGCCATTGCCTTCTCCAGGGGATCTTCCTGACCCAGGGATTGAACCCAGATCTCTCTCATTGCAAGCAGATTCTTAACTGTCTAAGTATAGGAAAGATCAAATGGGATCAATTCGACGCGGTGTGAGAATTCAGTGATTCTGCTTTAGGGAGTCAGCACAGCTCCATGACGTAGCCCCCCGCTCCCTCTCTGGGCCCGAGCGCACTCACGAGCTTCAGGTTCATCTCAGAGTCCAGAGACTCGGGCTTGCTGTGATTGTTGGTAGATGATCAGGTGACCCTCCCTCTCCAAATCCTGCGTGTACTGCAAGGTGCGATCAAAGCCCCAGCCTCTCCAACACTGCTCCTCTGACTATTCCAATCCATCTGGTGTGTTCTAACTGAGAATTCTCCCTGCGGATCACCTGTGTGGCCTTCCTGTACTTAATCATCCATTTGTGTGCGTTGTTAGTTACTATTTCTGCCCTTGGGTTCTGAAGGCTGCCTTATATCTAGGCTTTCCGCTCCGCTGCTGCTGCTGGAAGTCGTTTCTAGCTTCCTCTGTTCCTCTGTGTCTTACACTCATGGAGAAAGTCCTGGTGCTGGAGGGACCTGCCATTTTCCTGTGCCATGTATGCCAGTGGGAAGACAAGAGTGTTTCTGGCTCCTTCGGCATGGCTGTATTCACAGGAGCATCACGAATAACCCAGGGAAGGATCTTTCAAGGAGTAAAGCTGTTTGGTTGCTAGGGAGCCAAAAATGGGTGTGTGTGTGTGTGTGTGTGTGTGTGTGTGTGGTTAGCCACTCAGTCATGTCTGACTCTTTGTGACCCCATGGACTGTAACCCACCAGGCTCCTCTGTCCATAGAATTCTCCAGGAAAGGATACTGGAGAGGATTGCCACTCCTTTCTCCAGGGGTCTTCCCAACCCAGGGATCAAACCTGGGTCTACCTGCATTGCAAGAGGATTCTTTACCAGCTGAGCCATGAGGAAAGCCCTAAAAAAGGACGAATGCTAAGCAAATATTCATACACATATATGATATATAACATGTTATGTTAAAAAAGCTCCACCTACTGTGTACCAAGATTTCCTTCATGTATTGGAATCCTGCAGGGAAGTAAAAAAGAAATGTCGTTGTTCTAAGAGTTTTTAGACTTTATTATTTAAGATATGCATTTAAAAAATTGAGCTCCAATATTCCCTATGAACTGGGAATAATACTATTTACCAAGGAAGGCTTTTAAAAATTAGATAGGATGATATGTGTAGTCATATACTGCCTGGTATGAGTTAGCACTTAACAAATGTCAGCTGCCCTCTCCCACTATGAGTTTCTGAATCATTTACTGGGAAAATTATTCCCCACAGTCCCCTAGTGCCACTGTCTGTTCATGGCAACTTTAAAGGCAATCTCTAAAAACAATTCCCCATTACTTCTTTTTCTATCTATTTGAATGACTCAAAGTCTTTTTTTTTTTTTTGCGACAAAACATAGTGACAGCCTGCTTCTGTTTCCTTTTACTCTTAGTATATGCCTTCCTTAACATACAAATCAACAACTAAGAGCTCGGCTCATTTTTATTTTATTTCGCTTCTTCTCAATGATTTTTGAGATTCTCAATGGGTTAAGATGAACTTGGCTTGGAGTTTGGGGGCTGCTTCTGTCTCACTGTTTCTCATAATTGGCAGCGCCAAGGGGACCTGAAGAGCAAGCGCTGGGGCCACTATCGACTGGGCTGAAGATGTGGCCGTCATCACCATCAGCAAAGGCCTGGGTGAGGACGAGTCTGTGGTCTCAACTGAGTAACTGGCGGGAAACCAAGAATTGATCCTGTTGTTAAGGTCAAGTTTCTCCGAAGGGCAGATGGAAAGTGTCGCCTCTGGGCACAAACACCGCTTCTCTCCTGCCCAAGCTGTAGGCGTTCCTTCTGCGGTCCCTTATTATCTTGACTCATTTTTGACACATACCCACAGTGGAGTTGGGGCCCTGCTGCTGTCGTCGTGGTGAGTAACCTTCACAATCATGTCACTCGAAGGAGATGAGTCATTTAATCATAGTCTGCATGGATACTACCACCCTGCCTCCAGCCCGTGGGGTGAGGCAAGAGGGCCGCACCGTGGATGGCCAGGAAGGAAGGGGGCTGTGACTTCTCTCCGCAGGGAAGTCACTTCTGGGCGGCCACCTGGTCGCAGAAGTTAGTTCCCCAAAGCTTCGAGGATCATTTCATGGAGCCCAGGGTACAAATAACTGGCCCATCAGCTACAACCTGGACTGATCTTGCTCCCTCCCATCCTGCTCTGAGACATGGCTGTTCTGGGTATGGTGTGAGAATGCCTCCTCCTCTTTTTTTCTTTTTAATATTCCCATTGTGCAAATACATAAAAGCTCCATACATTCTATAACATGACATCTCTCTGATGCTTAACTCTTTACATATGATCCCATTAAGGGGGGTGTGGGTCTCGCTGCCAACAAAGAGGACCCACACAGCGATGAAGAAGTTAGAAAAGTCTGGCCTTCTGGGTGTTCCTGTGAAAGCCCATCTTCTTCTGGATTTATGGCTGTTGTTTTCTTCATTTGTCTCCTCTCTCTCCCCTCGCAGATAATTAGTCTACATGCCTCAGCTGTTGGTGCATCAATAAATATTTGCTGAATGAATAAATGGAAAGTACCATTGCTGATGTGTATCCAGCTTCAGGAGGTGCCCAGAGGACCAGAAAGAAATGGCTGTAACTGACCTTTACTAAGGTGGTATCCTGAGACAGGAGAGCTTGCTCACTCCTTGGGTGAGGAGCTCTGGAAAAGAAAGAAAAGAGAATGATGAAGACACTTGGTTTTCTCCCATCTGGGATAATGAGCCTCCTTTTTAAAAGAAAGTGTTTAGGAAATGGAGAGATAGGTTACTTGCTATGCAGACAACAGAAATGTGTCTTAGAGCCAGACGCAGTCTCCTGCCTTAGCGTGGTGATAACTGAAGGGGTGATGTAGATGGATGAGGCACAGGGAGGTACTAGATGATTCAGTGTTGGGAGCCAGCCACGTGAAATCCTGCGGGGTTCTCGAGGTAGCTCGCTGTTCTAGAGACTTAATTACCGCTGTAACTCATGACACATAATTGCGTGTCAGCGAGGCTAGTTTTCCTGCTGAACTGCAACCTGGGGGAAGTAAATGATGCTGCTCCCTGTTCCACCTGCAAACTGACCCACCAGCTTTCTGATGCGCATCTTATTATCCCTTTCTCATCATTCTTAGACATAGCAGCAGTGACACGATTGCTTGTAGAATGCACATAAAGCTTGTAGAATCAGAGAATCTTAAATTTGTAGAATATATTTAGCTGATTAAAAGAAAGAAGCCATCAAATTCCAGGGAATTTGGGTTTTAAAATACATGAAATTGGATTGTAATGTAGGAACTTGAAATCTTTTTTTTCTATGAATAGATACTCCTCCCCACACCCCATCCTTATTTCACCACGTCAGATTCAAATCTCATTTCAGTGCAAAGGAATTGTGAATAGAAAACTGACAGTTTCTTTTAAGAATAGAAAGTTGAAGATAGGATCCAAAACCGTGAAGAAAAATCTGGAGGAATTTTATTACCTGATCATGTAATTGTTTTACTGAACAGAGCATAAGTAGTCCTCAAATTTTTTACATCTGTTTTTCCAAAGAGTCAGCCTTCATTACCCTGTAGTCATTAATTTCAATTTAAAACCAGAGAAAGCACACGATTATCAAACTCTTGAATCTAAGGCCAGATGTTCAGAAAATTATTTTTAATGTCAGAGTTTCTCACCTTTTCTTGAAGGTATTTTGGTTTCCCATGAACCTACAAGCTTCTAAGAGGACCCACGCAAAGGAAAGGCCTGTAGTTTATATTTATAGCCCTTGATGAACTGAATACATTTACAAGCTGCATTTTGAAATCATACTGATCTAATGTGGAGCAATCAAAATTCCAAAATCATCTAATCAAGAATGACATCAGAAGCAAACAGTCTCTAGATGGAGTAGGTATAATTCCCTCTGTACGTCTTCAATTTAAAGCAGATGTTCTAATTCTGTGGATTAAGTCAAGAAGTGTTGAGCTAAGTTGTCCAGAAGACAGTTATTTAAGAAAGGTGAACTAATTTGGTTTTCTCAAATAAACAGAGGTACCTCCGGCCTTCATCACCTGGCTTGTTAATGAGGAGAGAATTGAGTTGCCAAGCAAAGCAGAGAGACCACCGGCAAGGGAGAGAATGCTTCGAAAGGACAGCCTTAGGGTGATCCAAGTCCTGAAGTGCAAATATCCTTCTGTGGGAGATTCTTTTCCTATTCTTGTCTCTCAGCCCTTTCCTGTAGGACTGAGAACAAAAAAGAACAGCAAGTGCTTGCAGCTTTTTCACTCCAAAGAGTAACTATTTTGGTTCATTGATCAAGCAAGACATATGGATTCCGAAATACAGGATCTGTATGCTTCCGCATCTCATCATCTGGTACCTCGATTAGGTAGACCTCCAGCGGCAGGAGGGTGGCTGTGGAGCGTACTGCTACGGCCTCAGTCACTGTCCTGTTTGGGACCTGGCCCCTGATTTGGAAACAGAATTGTTGGTTCCAAAGGTCTGATGGGAACAGTTTATGCAGTGTTGTCAGAAGCGGCATTCATTCTTTACTGTTTTCTTATTGCTTTTATAATAAATATTTACAGATTTATTGCACACTTATTTTCCAAATGGATAGACATTTTTAGAAATGACATTTCTGAGAGTGCAGAAGCTCTCTGGCGCATACACAGTGTATCATACCATGTGCTTTCTGACAAGAGCATCATCGGAACTGTGATGGTTCCGATGGTTTATCTGATGAAACTCCCTTGCAATACGCTATATCAAGTTTATGGCCCCATTCTTCTCTTCTATGCTTTTTATTTTTACATATGACATAGGGAAAATGGCAAGATTTTCTTTATTCCCTAGCAAAATAATCTGTGAAAGCGGCAGGAACTTCTCTCTTCTTACAAAGGGGGTGAGAGACCCTGCGTTCCGCAGCGTGTCTCCTCCATTAGAGACTCTATTTCTGGTCTTATTGTCAGCCTGGTCCCTGCTCTTAAGAAGTGGGATGGATGAAAGGAGAAAGCCGTGCAGGAAACTAGGATGTCTTCCTGTTTACACTATGAAGTTTTTTCACTGTGCGTTCACCTGAGACAAAGGGTGTCTCAGCCGGATCCTCTGGGCCATTTTGGTGCTCCAGGTGTCATGTGAAGTGGTATATTGGCTGTTTTTTTGGGCAAACTATAAAAAGGTTCCACTCCCCACAGAAAAAGAGGCTCCTTGACGTTTTAGAAGAGTAGGAAAACAGAGTGGAATAGGGCAACACCTTATCTTACTGTTAGTTGTCCTGGTTTTGAAAGAATCAGGTGTTCTGGAGGTGAGGTGTTTTGAAATTTTCAACCAAAGTTTCAGGATTTCAAGGAATATCTATTGAAATATCCACAAAAAGCAAAGCCACGAATAACGCTGTGGGCTGTTTGTTAACTCTCGGCTTTATTTGAGGATATATAAAAGGACATACCTTGCTTTTTACTGACCTATTTTGGCTCCCCAGAGAATCCCCAATGGCAGGTAAGCTATGCCTCTAGAGGAAAAAGAAAAGAAAAGAAAGATTTTGTGACTACTTAAATTGAACAGTAATTACAAGAAAAACTTTCAACCCATAGAAGCTTTTAACAAGGAAATAGCCGTTTTGGAAAGATAGTACGCTCCCTGTTAATACCTATATTCAGGTGGGGGCTGGCTGATAACCCAGCAAGATCAACTGAGAAGGGATTTCTGCACTGTATTATCTGATGTCTCAGGTCTCAATTGCATCCATTGCAAGCATGCCAAGAGTCAGTGTCTTGTCAATTTACATATGTAAAATTTCATTAAACTGAGATTTCACTAATTTGTAATTTGGAATAATTGGGCTGAAGGCTTTCATTACATAGCACATATTTTTTTCTTTTTAAAGATAGTGTAAGATTAGAGGAAGATTACAAAAACATTTAAAATAAGCTGCTGTGTTGAGATGCTCTTAGAAGCATTAATTTATTTAGAAAAATGATATCCTCATTACAAACTATTAAATATTGATCTCTATTAGATAATACTTTTCGTTCTAAACCTGAAAGTAATGAAAGTTTATTTCTTTGAATGTGCTTTACTCAGACTTTTTCCCTTCCAAAATAAGTCTGAATTTATCAGTTTTCTTGGTAGTTCAGACAGTAAAGACTGTCTGAAATGAGAAGACCAGCGTCCAATCCCTGGGGCAGGAAGATCCCCTGGAGGAAGAAATGGCAACCCACTCCAGTATTCTTGCCTGGAGAATCCCATGGACAGAGGAGTCTGGCCAGCTACAGTAGATGGGGTCACAGAGAGCTGGCATGACTAGCAACTAACTCTTTCTTTCTTAATGAGACTTTACACACTTTTATTCTTTCTTAATGAGATTTTACATATATTCATCTACATATTAAAGGATATTTTTTAAAAGGTAAAACTGTGACTCATATAAAATGAGCACACATCAAAGATTTTTATTGAACTCATTAATTAATGAGAGAACCAGGAAAGTGTTATAACTAATTGAAAATAGACTCCAAAGACCAGGCATATTTATTGGTCATTAGGAGTACCCAAGCTGACTTGTTTAAATAGATGCACAAGTGAGTTTTTCCACCGTGGGAGACGAATATCAACAACCTTCCCTGGACGGAATTCTGCATTTTTGTGGATAAGGATTAGGCGCCTTCCTACTAGCTATCTACAAATTAATTTCTGTCTCTTCCAAATTGTTAAGTAGCCTAATCAAAAACAATGAAAGGGAACACCTGCATAGATGAACTAGTCAGGAAAAGCAACAACTTTCAAAGCCTGTCCCAATTTTTTTCTTGCCCACACACACATGCACACACTTGTGCACATGTGTACACACATATTCTATCAAGCCCTTTCACCAGGAAATTAGAGAGATGCCATGTTAGAAATAGTTTCCCTATCTATTGAACCAACTGCTTCTATGTTCAAGAATCAAGTGACTTTCAGAAATTCAGTTTATCTCACTCTCTATTCCCAGTGCTAATAATTTGAGGAATATTATGTCAAGAAGCCCGAGGTTTTGACATGTAAGATGGCCTCGGGGAGAACGTGCTCAAGTGGGTGTGTTTAGGTAGAGCTAACGTCCTTCAGCAGTGATATGGTGTGCTTTTTTGTTTTTTAACGTTTTTTAAGATAAAAAATGGGGAAAGGTGTCATCAGGAAAAATGATGTCACTTTCAGATAAAATATATTAAAACTATTTGGGGAAAAAACCCATCTAGGTCATACAATATCTAAATGGCAGCTGTCTTGTCAAGGGGATCACTTTAGGAGACTGAGTGGATAGTTGTCTTAAGGACTTGGGTGTGTTTAAAAATTACCGTCAAAGATGTGGCAAAGTTGAGCTTTCCCTTAGATCTGTGCTCATAGAGAACAGTGGGATGATTTAGAAATCCCTCTACCCCATGAGTTCCTGGGAATGACAAACCTTAAAGAATAACATTGCTCAGTATATTATGAGATAAGATCTATTTCCACCCTTCCATATGAATCTCAGAGAAGAAATTAATACAACATTGTCAATAAACTCTATTTCAATTTAAAAAAAGACTTTTTAATACTTCTTGACAACTCCATTGTTTACGTGCCTCTGCAAACTTTAGACCTCTTTATTTTCTTTGAGATACTCACTACTAATGAACATTCTCTTTATTATAATAAGCTAAATACAATCATCTCCTTAATTTGTCTGGTGTATTTTGCAAAAGTTAGGATTACATTTTTGGTCATGTAATGGTAAATTTGGATTCTGGAAATGATAAAAATCATAGAGATACAAATGTGTTTAAGAGGAGAGTGGTCAAGCTGGACAATACCATTTTGGGTCAAAAGCCCAGGATTGAAGTATAAATGATTTTCCATTGTGGCAAGCTATATATTTTTAAATACAATCCAAGTAATAGCAGCAATACTAGAATAAGTTATAGTGTCTTGGGCAAACATATTGACACTATTAATTATTTTTTGAAACCACTAGTTATGAATATAATTCTGGTACATTAAAGCAACCATGAATAGAAATGGTATGGACCTAACAGAAAGAAGATATTAAGAACAGATGGTAAGAGTACACAGAAGAACTGTACAAAAAAGATCTCCACAACCCAGATAATCATGATGGTGTGATCACTCACCTAGAGCCAGACATCCTGGAATGTGAAGTCAAGTGGGCCTTAGGAAGCATCACTACGAACAAAGCTAGTGGAGGTGATGGAATTCCAGTTGAGCCCTTTCAAATCCTGAAAGATGATGCTGTGAAAGTGCTGCATTCAATAGACCAGCAAATCTGGAAAACTCAGCAGTGGCCACAGGACTGGAAAAGGTCAGTTTTCATTCCAATCCCAAAGAAAGGCAATGCCAAAGAATGCTTAAACTACCACACAATCACACTCATCTCACATGCTAGCAAAGTAATACTGAATATTCTCCAAGCCAGGCTTCAACAGTACATGAACCATGAACGTGCAGATGTTCAAGCTGGATTTAGAAAAGGCAGAGGAACCAGAGATCGAATTGCCAACATCCGTTGAATCATTGAAAAAGCAAGCAAGTTTCAGAAAAACATCTATTTCTGCTTTATGGACTATACCAAAGCCTTTGACTGTGTGGATCACAACAAACTCTGGAAAATTCTTAAAGAGATGGGAATACCAGACCTCCTGACATGCCTCTTGAGAAATCTGTATGCAGGTCAGGAAGCAACAGTTAGAACTGGACATGGAACAACGACTGGTTCCAAATCAGGAAAGGAGTACGTCAAGGCTATATATTGTCACCCTGCTTATTTAACATATGCAGAGTACATCATGCAAAATGCCAGGCTGGAAGAAGCACAAGCTGGAATTAAGATTGCCAGGAGAAATATCGATAACCTCAGATATGCAGATGACACCACCCTTATGGCAGAAAGCGAAGAGGAACTAACAAGCCTCTTGATGAAAGTGAAAGAGGAGAATGAAAAATTTGGCTTAAAACTCAACATTCAGAAAACTAAGATCATGGCATTTGGTCCCATTACTTCATGGCAAATTGATGGGGAAACAATGGAAACAATGAGAGACTTTATTTTTTGAGGCTTGAAAATCACTGCAGATGGTGACTGCAGCCATTAAATTAAAAGATGCTTGCTCCTTGGAAGAAAAGCTATGACCAACCTAGACAGCATACTAAAATGCAGAGACATTATTTTACCAACAAAGGTCTGTCTAGTCAAAGCTATGGTTTTTCCAGTAGTCGTGTATGGATGTGAGAGTTGGACTGTAAAGCTGAGCGCCGAAGAATTGATGCTTTTGAACTGTGGTGTTGGAGAAGACTCTTGCGAGTCCCTTGGACTGCAGGGAGATCCAACCAGTCCATCCTAAAGGAAATCAGCCCTGAATATTCACTGGAAGAACTGATGGTGAAGCTGAAACTGCAGTACTTTGGCCACCTGATGTGAAGAACCGATTCATTTGAAAAGACCCTGATGCTGGGAAAGTTTGAAGGTGGGAGGAGAAGGGGACAACAGAGGATGAGATGGTTGGATGGCATCACCAACGCGATGGACATGAGTTTGAGTAGGCTCCAGGAGTTGGTGATGGACAGGGAAGCCTGGCGTGAGGCAGTCCATGGGGTTGCAAAGAGTTGGACATGACTGAGTGACTGAACTGAAAGCAACCAGATATTTACCTCTTTGTGCCTCAATTTCCTCATCTATAAAACTAAGGTGTTGGGCTAGATGACTAATATTATTTACCTTTTCAATACTGTGAGCTCTTTTGTCATTCTTGGATTCAACTTTTTCAATACAATGGGATCACTCAGGTTCAGTCTCCAGGTAGCTAAACTGTGAAAAAATGGAAGGTCTTTCTTCTCTGTCATTCATGCCTGATCTGAAGTCTTGAATGAACACTATTCTATCATCCATTGTAGTTTCCAGCAGTTTCTATGGGGAAATAAGTTTCTATTCATTTAAACAATCTAATTCCATAAGTGACGAAAGAGGCTGCTTAAAAACAAAAGAGAAATATTTTGATGAGTTTTTTTAAATGTCTACTTAAAAAAAAATTTTTTTTAATTGGAGTATAGTTCTTTTACAGTGTTGTGTTAGTTTCCGCTGTACATCAAAGTGAATCAGCAATATGTATACACGTATCTCCTCGCTTTAGGATTTCCTTCCTGTTTAGGTCATCACAGAGCTCTGAGTAGAGAGAGTTCCCTGTACTGTGCAGTAGGATCTCATTAGTTATCCATTTTTATACACAGATGCATTTGACTTAAGTTGTAAAGTCCTAATGGTAAACCTATTTTATAGCATTCAGTATGCTAGACACTGTTCTAAGTGGTTTCAATCATTAATGCATTTAATCTTTCTGCACTGCTGCTGTTATCATTTTCCTATTGGAGACGCGGAGACACAGAAGCTAGAATAGTTTGTCCAAGGTCACAGGGTTATTTAATATAAAAGAGAGAGCCAGGGTGTGGAGCCCTCTCATCCTGGGCGGAGTTTATGCTCGTAACCACCATGCTGTGTTGCTTCAGCAGAGTAGAGGTAGCCTTTCATGGACCCTGACAGCCCTGTCATTCTACAAAAGGAAAATAATCTTTCATGCAACTATGCAAACTCCACACTTGAAGGAGAATAAACAGGAAGTCTCAGTGTAGAGACCTTTAGATGACTGAGATGCCTATCCCAAGGTCCTAAGATGAGTTGGCCATGAGGCCAAGAAACCCATCGTCATTTTGTTTCCAACTCCTAACCTCTTGTTCACTGCTGGCATATTCTTGCAGTCGACATCGTGGAGGAAAATGAATCTCTTTTAAGACTTTCTTTCTTAGAGCTTGTCATGCTACAGAATTCTTTACTGTTTGGAGCTCATGATAATATGTGGTCTTTGCTAGAACTCCCGTGGTTTGACACCAGCCTCTCCTCGAGATTATGGCAGCTTTTGTTTTCCTAAAAAGCTGGCCGCTCTCAAAATTTAGGCTGGAGAGAATAGAAGTGACTTTGGTTTGGCTCCAACAAAGCAGTCAAGTGTAACTAATACTGTGTTATTAGCATGGGGTGAAATTTCCAACTTTCCGTGTCTTGATGAAACATAGACAATAAAAACTGCGTGGTGACTTTTTCTAACCTTTCTAACCTGTATTTTACTCCCCAAGACCAAGATCCACTTTGCATTCTCAGACAATAAGCCAGGGAGCTTGAAAGTGTGCCCCTCATGGAGAAGGATGGCTCCCCCTAAACAGCCACATTTGGCAAATTGAAGTCTCAAGAAGTCTTAAAAATTTCCAGGTACTGAAATGTTCTCCTTAATGACAGATTGAAATAGTTGTCAAGGCTCCGATGAAGTGAGAATCCTTCATTAAGAGGTTGTGAAAAAATCTAAGGAGCTGAGCTGGTCAAGTCCCCAAGTGTGCTAAGAAAACATTTCCTGCATCCCCGTGGATATTTAATTAATCTAATTGTTTTGAGATGTTCTATTTAAAAATACAGTAGGAATAAAACAATACAATGTATTAAAATCACAGTGGTCTTAGTCAAGGCCCATTAATATTCCAAGTATAGAAATCTATACCCATATCTTTATTGGGGTTCGTCTAGCATTTCTTTCCTTTAGGCATTTTGGAAGGCTTAGAATATGGTGAATGACTTTGAAATGCACTTTCTAGCTGTTGGGAATTAAGTGGTCGGGACAGTGTGATTTTTTTTTGCATTACATAAGAAAAAAAGAATGCAGTTGACTGCTGCTTCAAATTTATTCTTTGGTGGAAAAAGAGAGCTATGGGAAGATTCAGAGCCAATTCAAATCTAATAATGAAGTCAACTTGGAAATGATCTCTTCCTTGGGCTCTTTCTTTTTCTTTTAACTGTTTATGTATTTTTGCATGCTGCATGGAAACTTCTAGTTCTGGCTTACAGGATCTAGTTCCCTGACCAGGGATGGAACCCGGGCTCCCTGTATTGGGCTTGTGGAGTCTTAGCCACTGGAAGGGAAGTCCTTCTTGGGTTCTTCGGGACTCTTCTTGGCCAGAGAGGAAAACATGTATTGGGGTATAAGGAATCCTGTCTTCTGAGAAGGTGGTAAGGCTGGTTCTTGGTGGGGAGGTAGGGTGTAGACTAGAAAAGTTAAACAGCATTAAAAGTTGGGAAACACAAATCGCTAGTTCAGTCAACTCGAGACTTTGAGAAAAATATTTAAACCCACTGAATACCATTTTAAAAAATCACTTGGAAATGGGGGCATTGGCTTGTTATTAATTCTTAAACTTCTTTTAGGAAAACATTTATGTATGTTTAATAAGAGCAAGGGCTTCCCAGGTGGCGCTAGTGGTAAAGAACCTGCCTGCCAATGTAAGAGAGACAGTTTCCATCCTTGGGTCAGGAAGATCCCCTGGAGGAGGGCATGGCAACCCACTCCAGTGTTCTTGCCTGGAGAACCCCATGGACAGAGGAACCTGGTGGGCTACAGTCCATAGGGTTACAAAAAGTCAGACATGATAGAAGTGACTTAGCAGCAGCAGCAGCAGCAATAAAAGAGAATCAAAGATAGAATTGCTCAGTATGAATGGAGCAACTCTGAGCTCTATTCATCCCCTGGGCTTTCCCTGCAAGGATGCCCTTACTTGGCCTCATTTAGCCCCAGGAAGGTACCAAGGAACATGATTTGATAACTGGGCCAGATGCACATTGAGGATGTTATAAGGTACTTCCCAGCAGAGGATACAAGTGCAAAGTGAAGATGCTTCCTTACACATGTACAGATGTTGTCTGTTACACACACACACACACACACACACACACACAAATGTAAAGAATATTAAATAATTAGAGGACAATTAAGAGATATACCATGAATTACTCACCAAAGAGAATTCTCTTAACTTTACCTTTTCCCCAGTGAGACTTTTTGTGATCATGCATTTAGAATAGTGAGTCTTAACCTTTTTGGTGTCTGACCCATTTGAGAAACTGGTGAAAAATGCATGTAACAACCACAACATTTTGAAAGCGATTTCAAAGTCTTCCAGACGCTCAAAGTCCAACCACTGGTTGTGGAGCAAGAATTCCACCTCAGAGTTCTCCCACAAATGTAATTGCTAAGCTTAGATTCATCCAAAGGCATTCATGGTTAACCCTACCAGATGTACTTGCATTTTTATTTAGGACTTCTGAAGATGATATAACTCAAAGGTATGACTCTGATGCTGGGAATTTGGAGACCCATTGGCTGGCCAGTAAGGGGTTCTTTTGAGCAGTCTTAGGAAAAATAGATAATATTTTTTTGCAAGAACACAAGCATTATTATTTTTACTGACTTTCAAATGCCAAGAAGATCCTTGTTTTAAATGTGGCATCCTTATTGCAGGAAAAGGGGTCTGTATTTAGTACCGCCTGCTCTTCTGTGGTAGAATTGTCTCCAAAGACGGCAGCTGAAAGCTCCTACCTGTGAACATGCGTGCCGCTCCTCCACCAACAGGTGAAAGCTATTTCCTCTCCCTTCTGATCCCGTCTGACTTTGACTTGGTTTGACCAACAGACTGTGGCAAAAGTGACACTGGATCAGATATAGGCCTCACTTTTAAGAAGTCTGTCAGCTTCCACCTTGGTTCCAGTCCCTCTCCATGCTCTCGCTGCTAATGAAAGAAGCTTGGACTCAGCTAGTCGATGAGAAGTCACAGGACAGAGGTTCTGGGAGATGAGAGGCCGTCTTGGATGATCTAGCTTCAGCTGAGCTTCCAGCTGGATGGCCCCACAGGGGTCCTCTAGCACTACATGTCTAGGAGCAGAAGAACAGCCCAGCTGAGCTCAGCCTGCCTACAGACTTCTGAGAAATAACGAATTGCTGTTTTAAGCCATTAGGCTTGTTATATAACAATAAATTACTGAAACATTATTCCTCAGGCATTTATAGGCAAAGGCTTAGCTATCCCACATGCAACTCAAAATCCTGAAGTTATTTCTTAATTTTGAGCTATTTCATCACTACTTCTTGTTTAATATAATTTATTGCTTCCACGCTGGAATCTTAGAATCACACAGAAAACACATGTATCACCAGTTGACCGATGAGAACCATCTGTGTCTGAGCATTCACTTGAGGACTGCCTGACCTTTCTGAAGAGATTCTAGGACTGGAAAGATCGAGTCCATGTGACTTTCAACTTTATGGTAATCATGTAAATCATTAATTCATTGCCTTTCCCTTACTTCAGATACATGGTACATGTCCCCCACCCCCACCCCCACGATAAGTGATCCACAGTGAAAAGCACACATGGCTTCACTGTAAGGGGGTAGTCTAGTTTGCACATTTAAAAATTTCCAACAGTGTATTGGTTATTTTGTTTTCTAAGTGATCCTGTTTGGAGTACGTCACCACAGTGACCATAAAATGGCTGAGTGAGAAACAAAGCAAAGTAAAACAATGGAAGCAATAACGCAGTGGGCATTGCATGCCTACCAGGGTGTGCTAGCAGCCAGAGATCGTTTGTTTTTGTTTTTTTCGTTTGGCCTGGTTCTGTCCACCAGTGATTAGGCTAACGGCCTCATGCTGATGGCTAGAGGCCCCAGTAAAATCATCCATGAGTAGCTTTTCCTCGTGGGTATGGTGTGATTTATGTGTGTGTAGCTCCGACATAACCTCCTCCACCCCTGACCCACCCATCAAGTTATATAAGTTTTTCAGAGCAAAGAACACAGAAGAATATGTGTTGGGGCAGAGTTTAGAGCAATTGTAGCGCAAAATGATCATCATTTATTGATTTTACCTGATAATAAAGTTGCTGTTGTTGGGGGGGGTGTGTGTGTATATGTATTATATACATGTGTGTGTATGTGTGTGTGTGTGTGGTATCATACTTGTGTAAGAAACATAAAGCTGTAGTTTTACACAAGCACGTTTTGGGTAAGACAGAAAGAGGCAGGAGTCGTTTATTGAAGGGAGAAGCAAGACAGACGCAGGGCGAAAAAGTGCAGCGGTGGTGTTAGCTGCTCGGCCACATCCCGCTTCTGGAACCCCGCGGACTGTAGCCTGCTAAGCTCCTCTGTCCATGGAGTTCTCCAGACAGGAATACTGGAGCAGGTTGTCATTCCCTTCTCCAGGGGATCTTCCTGACCCAAGGATCGGACCTGAGTCTCCTGCACTGCTGGTGGATTCTTTACTGTGAGCCACCAGATGTAGGGTAGGCAGCTGGAAAGATATGTGTCCTCATCCATCCTGTGGGTCAAAGCCCCACTGTGGAAGGGTGTTCTGGACAGCCAGGGGGGGGTCATGTGTAAGTAAACAACCACCACAAGCAAATGAACAAAAGCCCCAAACGGTTTTACCTAAGGGATTTTGTAAGGTTGAAAGGATTTATTTAAGAACAAAATAGTTTTCTTTTTAGTTGGCCCATATATGATTGACTTTTGGATTGCATAACTGTGAGGTAGGGAGATTCAAGTGCAAGAAAGAGGAACCATTAGCTGAGTGGGGTGGATTGAGCTGGAGCAGAGGCAAGGCCAGTTTGGGGAGAGAGGAAAAAGGAGACCAGGGGTGGCAGGCTTTGGGCTGAGGGAGAAGCAGAGGAAAAGAACACATCAGAAGAGAGACACATAACAGACCAGGAAGAGCCAGAGCTGGAGAAAAAGCAAACGGCTAACGAGACACCCATGAGAATGTGGGTGAGCATCTCAAGAACCAATGGAACCTGCAAGACTGTGGATTTTCTTCCTTCTATGATGTGACTGTTTAGTGTCTCATAAAGAAATACGGGTGTGCACTGACAAGCAGGAAAAGCGAGGAAGCCAGGGTCATGAGTTTTCTGCTTGTGTGGGTTACAAGCCAGTTCTAAGTGAGACTCTGTACCTTAATGTGGTTAGTCATTTAATAATTCATGCCACTGGGCCCCAGGGACAAGGATGAGAGAGCATACATGGCCTCTAGACAAGCCAAATTTATAGCCAGAGAACGGTGCTTTAATAACTTTATCTATGCATGCCCAGAGAACATATCGCTGCCTTGATGTTTGTATCATCCTTCCATTAGATCCTGGGTAGAATACTCATAGTTTTCTTTCTCTAAGCTAGAGCTTTTTAGTAGGTTGATGAAGACATGGACAGGGTAGTAGCCCCTTTTATCATTAAAATTAATTAATTTGTTGTTTTCTGCACATGTGCGTGCGCACGCACACGTGTTTCTTAATCTATTATAATATGGAGACTTAAAAGCATTCTGTTTGGATCACTATAATCTTCAAATTAATCAGTTTAAAAGGCATTTTCCTTTGTGTCTTTACATAGATTAAATTTTTATTGTAACCGGAGTTTTGTTTTGTTTTGTTTTTGGCCATGCTGTGCAGTGTATGGGATCTTAGTTCCCTAACCAGAGATCAAACCCAAATATATATCTACTTATTTAATGTATATATGTATATACTTACTTATTTGACTTTTTGTTGGAATATAGTTGATTTACAATGTTGTGTTAGTTTCTGCTGTATAGCAAAGTGAGTCACTTATACATATCCATATATCTACTCTTTTTTAGATTTTATTTCCAATAGGTCATTACAGAGTACTCAGTAGGGTTCTCTGCGCTACACAGTAGGTTCTTACTAGTTATCTATTTTCTATATAGTAATGTGTATATGCTATATATTGGGCTTCCCTGGTGGCACAGAGGTTAAAGCGTCTGCCTGCAATGTGGGAGACCTGGGTTCGATCCCTGGGTCGTGAAGATTCCCTGGAGAAGGAAATGGCAGCTATATATATTCTTAAAATTCTTTTTTATTATAGGTTATTGCAAGAGATTGAATGTGGCTCCCTGGGCCACACAGTAGATTCTTGTTTATCTATTTTGTTTACAGTCACGTGTATCTGTTAATCCCAAATTGCCAGTCTATCCCTCTCCCCTCTTTCTCCTTTAATACTCATGAGTTTGTTTTCTATGTCTGTGAGTAGAAGTTATGTTTTTTCATTGAACTTTTTATTCGGAGAGCCTTACAGATCCCTGTGCAGTTGTAAGAAACAGTGCAGGGAGATCGCACACACCTCTTGCCTGGTTCCCCGCACTGGTACCGTCTGGCAACACTGGAAATGTGTGACCCAGGATGCTGCCGCTGACTCAGTCAAGGCACACAGCATTTCCACCACACAAGGCTCCCTCCTGATACCCTTCGATAGCCAAGCCCACCCCTCTCTCACAGTGTGGATATACCACCGTTTGGTTAACCAAGCACAGTTTGCACAGTTCGGACATCTGGTTGTTTCTAGGTTTGGGTTATTATTAATAAAACTGCTATAAACATCCGTATACAGGTTTTTCGTGTGAACATAAGTTTTCATTTCTCTGGGAGGAATGCCTAAGAGTATAATTGCTGGGTTGTATAGTAGTTGCTAGTCTAGTTTTTAAAGAGACTGCCAAACCGTTTTCCTAAGTTCTAAACTGTTTCCATTTTACATTCCCACTAGCAGTGTATGAGCCATCCAGTTTCCTCACATTCTTGCCAGGATTTGGCGGTGTCACTCTTTTACTTTAGACATTCTAATCGGTGTATAATAGTATCTCGCTGTGGATTTAATTTGCATTTGCCTGATGGCCAATGATGTTAAACATCTTTTCTTGTGCTTATTTGTTTATTTGTGTCTGTATTTATTGAAACACCTGGGAGGAAAAGTATTTAATTGTTCTTTAGTGTCTATCTCATATAGACTTTGTTCTCATGTTGCTAGCTTTCAGAGAAGAAACTCAGTAGAGATTTGCACACCCTGGACAAGGGAAAGAAGCAGAGATATTATTTGGAGCTGGATGTTATTTCTTGCTCAAAGGGGGAAAAAAATTCTGTTTCATGTAAGTATCAGTGTAACACAGTATAACAATAATACAGATTATTGTTTTATACCCCCTGGTAGGCCCAGTTCTTTTGCCTCATATGATGTCAGGAGTTTTGTAGCCATCTTAAAGACGTTGTTATCTTTGGCAGAAGCGTGGTGGCTTGGCTTAGGAAGCAGGCGGTAACAATGATATCAGTTCCTTTTTATTTTTTTTTCTTCCCCTGGAACACGATGTTACCTAGAATACATGAGAATCTGGCAGAGGCCTGTATTTTCTTCCCCTGTATTCCTTTCACACCATCTGTTTGGGTGTGCTAGAATCCACTGGAATGTCTTTACAAGGTGTCAAAACTCTGGGAACTCCACTGTCTTTGGCAGCAGAGAGAGGAGGGCTGAAGTACTCATGGGAGTGGAAAGCGTACGTGGGGGAGTGTCTGTCACCATCACAAAAGGGACAAGTGGCGGCATGCTGGAGGCCAAGGTTAGCGTTACTTCTCTCAGGGTCTTGTTCTGATCCACGTTTCAGGAATGGATGCCACGCAAGTGCCCTTGATCTTCAACAAACAGGATGTCATGTGATTCTGCAAACTGTTTCAGAACCATTCATGCTTCTGTCTAGAATGTTCTCGGAGAGGGGGAAAAAAAAAACCAGTACAGGGTGGAGATTCCTGAGAAATCCCCGACTTAGCACAAGTTCATTTTTGTGATGGGTTTAGAAATCCCGTTAATCTTTAAGTAATTTCCAAGGCAGAACTGTAATTTTGTCTATTAAAAATATAGAAAAACAAAACAAGACGAAACCACTCCCTCTATCCCTCAAAATGTGTTTATAAATGGCATCATGTGAAAATCCAACTTGGAAAGAATTTGAGTTTGACTTTAAACTGTTTGTTCACAAGCTCATGGAATAACATGGTTCTTGGATTCATTAACTCTTATTTATAAACTTAAGGTTGTTTTGGAACAGGAAGCATAACATTTACTAAAAAGAACATTGAAATGTATTTGTCTTTTTAATTAAAAAAATACTAAGAAATGAAGTCTGCAGAACACAAAATCTTAATATTGCAGTAGGATTTTCCCTCATTAAAAAAATATATATCAAACCATTGTCTGATTGAAACTAAACACAGTTAAACATATATAGATATAAATTATATAATTTACATTTATTACCCTTAATCCAGGTACACATGCAAACACATTTGTATATATAAATTATGTATGAAATACTCATAGCTAAAATTTATGTGGCTATATTTGAAACTGTGACATCAGAGATAGGCTTAAAACATGTTTAATTACATTACCAGCGTGTATAATCAGAGTTAGAACTACTGATAGATTTTGCTGACAAGAATTATGGAAAGTAGCAGCTAATTCAGGATTGTTCTATTACAGATATTACAGGGGAAGCAAGTCTGGGAAGTGCCTTTAGATTCCCATATCACTCACTTTTTGTGGGAATTGTGTTATTAAAGGAAGCATCATTCTGAAACAATTTAGGCAAGTAAATTATAGAATAAAATAGTCATTGTTTTGGATAAATTCCTGTGACTTTCTTCTTACATTCACTTAGCTCAAATCCATCGTAGGCATTTAAAAATGAAAGAATGCACAGTGTGAAATGTGTAATATGTAAATTCGCAACACACGCGGTTTGTTGTCTTTCAAAGGAAGCTTGTGAAACATGGGATTATAGAGGAAAACGATCAGAGATGTTTAACACTGAGTGAAAGATAAGCCTATTGCCCTAAAAGGCCACAGGGCTCTGTGCTGCTAAGTCGCTCAGTCGTGTCCGACTCTGTGCGACCCGTGGACTGCAGCCTACCAGGCTCCTCCGTCCATGGGACTTTCCAGGCAACAGTACCGGAGTGGGGCGCCATTGCCTTCTCCTAGGGCTCTGTGACCAGTGCTTTTAAGACCCTAAAATAACCGTGCTCCCCTTTCCTCTGAGGAATGCATCGACAGGATGGGAGGCTACTAAACACAGGTGCCTTATGTGTCCTTTGAAATAGTTTGTTTTACTTATAAGTTGGAACTATCTTCTGATGAACATGGGTGGGTATTTTTCAGCAATCACGGCAGAAAGTGATCTTCTTCAACTAGACGTCTTTATGACTCCTTTGAATCAACCAACGTTGCTGAAATAAATGTACCTTGTGGGTTTCATGATCTTGCTTAAAAAAAAAAATAAGTAGGCATAGTGCTTGCAATGATTATTTAGTAAATTAACCTCTTTACCACCAACTAAAATGTCAGGTCATCAGCTTTGAAAAGCATTCCATTGTTGGTAATCTGTGTGAGGTTTAGAAAGGTGCTGATTCACTCACACCCATTTGGATCCTCAAAATCCTTGCCTTATAGGCAATGAGCACATCTCTTCTACCATAACGGAGTCTGGATACTTCAGAACGTATCCTGAGTAAGCCAGAATATGGAGAAACCTGGTAGTTGATCCCTCTTGACTCTCTGTTGTTCAGACCTTGGAAAGACTTGCATCAGAAAACTTGTGGAGGTTGTGGACACACCACACAAGATCAGCCCATTTTTTAAAAAACATTATTTTGTTGAAGTATAGTTGATTTACAATGTTGTGTTAATTTCTACTGTGAAGCAGTGACTCAGTTATACATATGTGTGTGTGTATATGTATATCTATATATATTCTTTGTCGTTTTGTTTTCCATTGTGCTGTATTGCAGGATACTGTGCTACACAGTAGGACTCTGTTGTTTATCCATTCTACATGTAATGTCCCGCATCTGCTAACCCTACACTCCTAATTCACCCCTCCCTCCACCCTTGGCAATCACAAGTCTCTTCTCCATATCTGTGAGTCTGTTTCTGTCTCACAGATAAGGTCATTTGTGTCATACTTTAGATTCCACATGTAACTGATCTCGTAGAGTATTTACCTTTCTCTGTCTAACTTCACTTAGTGTGATCATCTCTAGGTCCCTCCATGTTGCTACAAATGGCATAATTTCTTTCATTTTTCTTTTTGTAGATTAGTCCATTTTAAGGTTAATTAGGCTTTTACCCTGGCTCAGGGTATTTCTCTGATCCTGGCCAATTAACCGGTCAGCCAGATTGTTTAAAAGAGCAAGTGGATTTTGGTGCCTGGGCTCCCCCAGTCTCTTTTCAGGATTTAGGCTGGGTTTGGTTTGCCATGGGATGTTTTAGTTGGGAATATAATCTGGCTTTGGGTTACTCTCAAGATGAAACCCTCTGAGAACGCTTGAAAAGCAGTACTGGAAAATGAAGAAAGCATTTGAGTTCAGGATCCCTGGTGGTGTGAAACATGGCACTCTGCTGAAAGCCCAGAGGATTAAAGGAAGCCTCTTTGTAAAATGTGAGACTGCAGTGTGGTTCCCCTCCCCTCTTTCATAATCACTGGGTTCTATTTGTAAATGGTTAGTCAAAGCTAGATAATGTCATCAAATTTATTAACATACTGTAAACAGAAAGATCAGGTGGACAGGATGAGACAGAACAGATGGCCAGAGTTCACTTCCGAGCAGAGCAACTCCAAAGGCTGTGAGAGGTGCCTAAGGAAAACTTCTGAGGTGGCCCCAGGCTCAACACAACTCACTCATTCATTCTACCATTTACGGAGGGAATTATACTCTCAATCTGTGACAGACTTTTGTCTAGGCTGTAGGAATTCATGAAGAACAGCAACCACAACAAAAGCAGACAAAAATCCTTGCCCCATGGAGGTTTTCACTCTAAAATCCAAGGACATTATTATAGCATTTAACAATCAGTAAAAAAGACCATAAATTATTTTTAAATTATTGAAACATCGAATAATCAGGCAATTAATTAGAAAAACTGCTGTTAGAAATAGCGAAGCATTTCACTGAGATATTGTGGGGAAAATGCTGCTTAATCTATAAAAAGAAAAAGACAGATTTAAAGGTAAAGTCTGGCTCTGCTTTTAAAGAGGAGGTGGCTTAGAAACAGATGGGTGTTGCAGGTAAGACACTTGTACAAATAATTGAAAAATCTACTTAAATAACCTTAACACCAACCTCTTAACTAGGTTAAAATATCCAGTTTTTTGGGGGGAAACATCTAGAAGTCAAACATTCTCTTCAGTGTGACTGCTGCTAACTCTCTTCAGTCGTGTCTGACTCTGTGCGACCCGATAGACGGGAGCCCACCAGGCTCCCCCTCCCTGGGATTCTCCAGGCAAGAACACTGGAGTGGGCTGCCGTTTCCTTCTCCGATGCAGGAAAGTGAAAAGTGAAAGTGAAGTCGCTCAGTCGTGTCCAACTCCTAGCAACCCCGTGGACTGCAGCCCACCAGGCTCCTCCGTCCATGGGATTCTCCAGGCAAGAGTTCTGGAGTGGGTACCATTGCCTTCTCCGTCAGTGTGATTAGCAGTTTTATTTCTGAGACACACGTGAGCTATTCAAAGCTGTTTGTAGCTATTGAATATTTAAATAAATAAGGTATTGATTACTCAAGCAATTAAGTGGAAAGGAGAGCAAAGGAAATCAGAAACAAGTTTATAAATAGAGACATTATTTGAACATTATACTTTTCTGTCTTCTAGTACTTGTTTCTTTATTTTAAATTAAAGGACTAGATTAGCAGGAAAAGCTATTTGCCTCTGATATTAGCTAAACACATAAGGTGGATAAAGTAAGGTAGGGAGTTGAAAGTAGTCGACTTTGTATTATGTGAAAAAACAATGTGTGTGTTTTAACCACTTTGACTCCAGTGAAGGGACAGATTATGCTCACTCTGGCTCCTTTCCCACCACTAACCACACTGGCTTCTCAGAAAGTCTTATTAGTTCAGAGTTCTGCGTACAATAGTAGACAGGATGGACTTGATGAGTTTATGGTTTCTCTCACTGGAGAACTGCTGCAGACGACAGCTTGTTTTTCTTGGGTAGACTATAGAGCAACTTTCTCTTTCCTTGATGAATTTGAAGTCATTCCACAGATGAATAAACGAACGAGTGAGTCAGTATCTGAGGAACGAATATGGACAGAGACTTGCTCAGGGTATCTTGCACATGTTTCAGTTGGTTCTTGTCCAGCCAACTTGCATTCATTCATGGCCACTGAGCTTCTCACAAAGATAAGATGGAGTCCTGCCGTCTGTCGCTACAGTCTGAGGTGGGGGCCAGCTGAAAAATCCTAAGTGGGACAAAGAGAAGGTCTGAGGAATGTGTAGGCATCTGCGGAGCTCAATAGAAGGGCGTCAAGTGCCTGGATGAAGATGAGAGGGTGGGTGGTTAGAAATGCTTTGGGGAGAAGCTCCCATTGAAGCCATTTGGAGATAATGAGCAGTTTTCCGGGACCCAAGACAGACAGAGGGAGCAAGTCATGAGGAGATGAAGAGGCAGGAGAGGTTCGGGAGGAAACCACAAACATCCCTGGTGCTTTTCATTCATGTGGATCTGAATTTCCATCTCACATCTTTTGGGCCTCATTCTTACTCTGCCTAAGGAATTTTCTTTAGCACCTGTATAGTGCAAGAACTGTTGTTGTTCATTCACTACATTGTAACCCACTCTTTTGTGACCCCATCGACTGTAGCCGACCAGGCTCCTCTGTCCATGAGATTCTCCAGGCAAGAATCCTGACAACTGGAGGGACTTGTCATTTCCTTCTCCAGGGGATCTTCCCAACCCAGGGACTGAACCCCTGTCTCCTGCATTTCTGGTGGATTATTTACCACTGAGCCACCGGAGAAGCCCATGAGCTTCTGAGCAAGTCTCTGCAGCCCATGCAGGTTATTTGTAATAAATTGATTCAGCTTTAGTCCATGTGAAAGAGTCTTATTTCACCTTTACTGTTGAAACATATTTTGGGGATGTTGACTCCTTTTCTTTCGGTACTTTAAATGTGTCTCTCTATTGCCTTCTGGCTTGTGTAGATGTTCACAGGGGAATTCTTGTTTGTGTTCCTGTGCATGGAATGTATTTAACGTGTCCTTTTTATTTGGCTGCTTTTAGCATTTTCTTTTTAGCCCTGCTTTTCTGTTATTTTTTTGTCTTTTTGATGAGCCTTGGAGTGGTGTTCTCTGTGTTCATCCTCCTTGAGCTTCTCAGGTCTGTTTGTTGAGCATGTCAGATCTCTGAGTCTATAGTTTTCATCAAAATTAGAAAAAATGTTGGCCATTATTTCTTCAGATATTTTTTGTCACTTCCTCTTTCATCCTGGAACTCCAAGTATATTGGACTTCTGCTATTTTCTCACAGGTCAACAAGACTCTTCTTTTTTTTTTTTCCCCCGGCCTTTTTTGTTTCCTCTCCATGCTTCATTTTGGACGGTTTCTCTGGCTTCGTTTTCAGTTCACTGGTTATTTCCTTAGTGCTTCCCAATCTATGCATTAAAGCTGTTCTGATATGGTAGTTTTCGTGTATTCCATTTAATTCTTTTCATATCTTCCGTTCCTCTCCTCATTATGTTCACATTTTCTGATACCTTCTTGAACAATTCAGAGCACATTTATGATACCTATTTTAATGTGTTAATTTCTTAATTATACCATCTCTGTCATTTCTAGACTGACTTTTCAAGAAGCAAGTTTCTATTGATTGACTTTTCTCCTGGGCACGCATCATGTTTTTCTGTTTCTTTGCATGCCTGGTGCTTTTTTGCCTGGCTGATGGACGTTGTGAGTTTTACTTTGTCGTCTTCTTGGTTTCCTTGTATTTCCTTAAATCTGTTGAACTTTGTTCTGGCATGCAGCTAAATTATTTGGCATCTGTTTGATTCTTTCAAGGATTGTTTTGAAGATCTGTGAGGTCAGTCCAAATCTGCCTTTAGTCTGGGGTTAATTTAGTTCCATTACTAAGGAAAAGCTCTTCTGAGAACTCTGTGTATTACTCAGTCTTTCTGTTCTAGTTTATGGAATTATTCAACCTGCTGCTTTCCAGCACTGTTTGCACTGACCTTGGGCAGTTTCCTCTCCAGCACAGACAGCCAAGAAGACGATATTACAGATTCTGGAGCTCTCTCTCGTTCTCCCCTTTGGTTTCCAACACTATCTTCTCTGGTACTCTGCCCTGTATATTCTACAAGTCTTGGTCTTCCTGAACGGCAATATTTGTCTCTTCCTTTCCAGTGAGACTGCTGGCCTTCAACTGGGTTCCTCCTTCCTGTGTAACAGCTTGGAAACTGACCCCGGGTGATAAGCTGGAGCAATTATAGGGCTGACTTACTTTGTTTCCCTTCACGCATCGCCTGAATTCAATGTCTGAAAACAACTGTCGTATATATGCACATCTCTCTTTCTCTCTGTATATATATGTGTGTGTATAGTGGCTTTCTAAGTTTTCTAAAGCAGGAGAATAAATCCAGTCTTTGTTATTCCATGTGGTTGAAAACACTGTGTTTCTTAACAATTTTTTTATTATGGAAAAATTTCAAACATACATATAAATATAATAACATAACGGAACCCTATATACCCATCATCCACTGTCAAGTTATCCACTCACGCTCAAGCTTTTTTCATGTATATACCCTCTTGCTTTGCCTGAGGGGAGATGATTGGAATTTATCTGATGCAAGTCCCATATATTTTATAATTTCATTTACAAATGTTTCAGTATGAATTTCGAGAAGATAAGAGCTTTTTAAAAGTGCATAACCACACTGGCACGATCATAGTCACAAAAACTAATATGAGTAACAATGTTTAATCCTATCAAACTACTTAGGCGACATAAAAATTCCACGCCATCACAGTCAGGGCAGGGGGTTGCTTGAGTGAAATATTCCCAATGAATGACATCCTGGGGTCTGATCTAAACTTGAATTCCCCCCTTTACTTATAAACCCCTCTCTGCTCAAATTTACTTTCTGTCAGCAATGTCCCCAGCGTCTGCTCTTCCCGTCGACGACTGTCCCTCCACCTCTTTACTAGGTGCTTCCCGACCCTTCTCATACCCTGTCTCGTCTTCTTGCTTCTCTGAGACCCAGGTGCTGGTGCCTGTCTGGCTGATCAGTGTCTTCAAAAATGGAGACTCAGACACAGAGAACAGACTTATGGATTCGGGCGGAGGGAGGGGAGGAAGGAGAGGGAGAGAAGAATGGAGAGAGTAGATGGAGATATACGCATACCATATGTAAAATCGATAGCCAGTGGAAATTTGCTGCATAACTCAGAGAACTCAAAGCTGGCCTCTGTAACAGCCTAGAGGGGTGGGAGGAGGTTCACGGGGAGGGGACATATATACACCAATTCATGTTGATGTATGGCACAAATAAAACCAATATTGCAAAGCAATTATCCTTCAATTAAAAATAAATTAATTAAACCAATAACACTATTGTAAAGCAAAATAAAGTAAAATTTAAAAAAATAAATTAATTAAAAAATAAAAAAAATAAAGGGAGCTTCTTAAAGTCCATCCCAGTGATGATATGATATGAAAAGAAAGTTAAAGGCAGCTTTAGAAACAAAATATAATCCTCTCTCTATATCGTGATTCTAAACAAAGATTGTAGCATCAGCTTAGAGAGGTTGTGATATAATTGCTTGGATTTGCCTGTAATCATGATATTTATTTTAAAATTTCAAATTGCTCAAAGGAAGTCATGACACACTTAGGTTTATTGACAATGGTTATGGGTAAAACGATTTGAGCATCCCTGATTAAAATCAAGCAAGTTTCCCCTTTTCTAATATAATGACCAAGCCTGAATTTTAAGAGTGATTTCAGGGGAACAGAAATGACTCCATTTCCTCTTTAGCTACTCTTCACTCTTAAACTTCCGCATTTGCTCTTGGATGCTTGAAGTGTCATGCATTTGGGAAAAAGACCAGAGTTTTTAAAAACTGATTTTTAAAAAAGAAGCTTTATTGAAATATAATCTACATACCACACAACTCACCCATTTAATTTAAAGTGTACAGGGACTTTCAAGTGGCCTGGTGGCTAGTGCAATTTAATGATTTTCAGTGTATTCACAGATATCATTACCAGATACATTCTAGAACATCTTCATCATCCCCAAAGAACCCCCATATCTGTTAGCATTCACTCCCTGTTTCCCTCCAACCTCTCCCACCACCACTAATCTACTTTCTATAGATTTGCCTATTCTGGACATTTCAGATAAATGGAATCATACAACACGGGATATTTTGTGACTGCAAAGAGAAGTGATTTGAGGTGATTTAAATTCATATTAAGGAAGAAAAGATGGCTTTCTGTCTCTTATAAAGAGGTTTCTGATAGGGAAAGGAACAGACCCTTTTGGTGCTGGGTAGCTGATGAGAAGAAGCAAAGCAGAGTGATGAAGAGGGGTGGTCCTCATTTCACAGCTTTGGCTGGGGGCAGGCTCTGGCGTTCAGCACTAAGTGCCAAGGTGTCAAGATGATAATTCAGATGACGGTGTTAAGAGGATCTGCTCACATGGCCCCATCCATAGATGCAGCTTACTCTCTGTCACATTCATAAATACTGGAATTGAGACTTACAATTAGACCTCACTTGACTGACAGCTTACCTTGATTTCTCACCAAGCTGGTTATAGGACCGAAGGCCTCTTTCCTCCGCTGTGGCTTGTAACGCAAAGCCAGAGAACCATGCTGCACGGGCTATTTGCCCTATTGGGTCAGGTAATGGGGCACCAGGCTGTCATTCTCATCATGAGGAAGTAGGTCCTTTGGTGTCATTTTCCTCCAGTAATTAGTCTCTCTGTGCTTTTTAGACTTTGTGTCATGTTGTGAATGCAACATGTTCGACAGCATTCCTGCAGAGGAAATATCTTCTATGATGGGTAAGCAAATATCATCTTTCATTAAAAACACAGAAAGATTTCATCTGAAACTTCTAAACAGCCAGGGGGAGGAAAACTTCTAATGACAACAAAAAGCCTGATTATGCCAAAATCCATGTGAGAGTGACTCACTTATGGCACAGATTGAAAGTAGCCTTCTAGACTTTCCTTTGGCCCATTGGCTACAAGTCTACTCTTCTTTTAGGGATGATGTCTTCTGAGACAATTGCTTTCTTCACCAAATGGTGTTATTGGGCTGAAGTAGGTATGTGGGTGTCCCAGGTGGTGTGTATCAAATTAAAACACTCTCCTAAGTCAGGAGTTGTGTAAGCCTGGTCACTCCCCAGTCTTCATTCTCTTCTTTATTTTTCTATGTATGTGCCTGCCTTTTCCTTAGATATCTCAAGTCCTTTGCAGAATGCAACAGTGAAAAAACTAACTTTCTTCTCTTTGGTGGATGAAATAAAATCTTCATATTTTCCTTCTAGAAGATAGATGATATTCGAAAGAAAACCCAATTCTGAAAATTTCAGGGCAAGAAAGCTTAGAGCTCCTTTTGTTATAAATGAAGTTACAGTTGGGTCAAGACTGGCCTCTGATGGGGATATGAATGACCAGAATCCTCCAACTGGTGGGGTAATAAAATGATAGAACTTCTTTGGAATCCTGTTGGGCAGTATCCTAAAATGTTGACTGTGTATATACCCTATGATCTGGAAATTTCATACATACTCATGAGCACACACACACACACAAATTCAAGAGAAACAAGTACCTACCAACAAAAGACATGTCTAAGAATATTTTAGTAGCTTTCTAACAAAATAACAAAAACATGAAAACCAAATATCCACTGGCGAATGGATGAATAGATTGTGGTTTTTATATAAAGAAATAATGCATAGCAATCGGAACAGACTACAGATACACACAGCAACAGAAATGAATCTGGCATTATTCTGAGCAAAAAAAGCTACAAGCCAATGAATTCCTACTGGATGGCTCACTTTGCTGCTGCTGCTGCTGCTAAGTTGATTTAGTCGTGTCCAACTCTATGCGACCCCATAGACAGCAGCCCAACAGGCTCCGCCGTCCCTGGGATTCTCCAAGCAAGAACACTGGAGTGGGTTTGGCTCACTTTAGGCAATCACAAATAGGCAAAAGTAATTAAAAATGAGAGAAGTCAGAGTGGTGTTTATCTTGGGGGGAGAGCAGTACTGACTGGAAAGGGGCATGTGGGAAACTGCTGGGGGGTCAGAATTATTCTAGATCTTGATTTGTGTGCTGGTCAAGCAGGTATCTGTGCATGCACGCTATGTTGCTAGGTCATATGTGACTCTTTGCAACCCCATGGACTGTAGCCCACGAGGCTCCTCTGTCCATGGGATTTCCCAAGCAAGAATTCTAGAGTGGGTTGCCTTTTCCTTCTGCAGGGGAATCTTCTCAACCCAGGGTCTCCTGCATCGCAGGTGGATTCTTCATCCCTGAGCCACCTGGGAAGCCTGCAAGCAGCTGTGTATGCATATGCAAAAATGAATCAACTTATATCCTTAAGATGAGTGTCCTTCACTATAAATATACATACAGAGCCTCAGCATAAACGTATAAGTTGCAAAGACTGGGCTGTACTGGGCTTGGTTCTTCAGCCCATGCCCTACAGCCATGGTGGGTGACTGCTGCCTCTTCCCTTCCTTTCAGGTTGCTAGGAGTTTAACTTACAGAAGATGAAAGAAAGATACAAACCTGATCCAATCCACCCTCCAAAGATTGTATTTGGAATTATGTTGGATGCTCACTGCATTAGGAGATAGAGTAAGTCTACAGAAAAATAGAGTTGCTGTCATTTTGCCCTGTAGGTTTTCGGAAAGGACATTTGAATTGGACACATTTGAATATTGATCAACGCTCTCTACTTTCCTTGCACTTCAAGATATGCAGAGGATGAGTTCCATAGATCTGCTGGGCTTTTAGGGAAGGGCCTTCAGGGTAAATTTGAACACTGGGTGACGTAGCAGAGCAAGGGAGAACTGCGCGTGCCAACTGCGAGTGACATGACAGAAGAATCTGGAAAAGAGGAGGGTCAGGAACAGCACCTTGGTCATGAGCCGTCCTTGTAAGGGAAGGGAGGCTCCAGGACATCCCTGGAAGCAGCCTGCCCTCCCTTGCAGGTACCCGGATTCCTGATACTCACCTCTAATGGTTCCGTTCCAGGGTTTTCCTCCTCTCTCTCTCTCTGTTTTCTCTCTTCAGAGAGCTCATTAGTTTGAATGATGTCTCTTTTTTGTGAACATCTTCCATATCCACACCTCCCACTCTGCCTTCCCCTCCAAACTCCAGCTTTTGACCACATCCTCTCATTTAGTCTGCACATTGCCAGATACTGGATCAGGGATGTGAGACGTTTGCAGGTGAAAAGGGGCTTTTTCATGGAAAGTAAAGGTTGAAGATGCAACGGAAGATGACCCCTAGAAGAACTGGGAGGGGCTTTGGGAAGCTGAAAGAGAAGAATGATCAATATGGAGACATTTGGAAATAAACATGAACCTGAGTCCACTCTTTCACTGAGCCCTGCCCAAAGCAAGGCCTGCACATAATTAGCATTTGCTCTTTGCCTGGCACTATGCTATACAGTTATGTATATATCATCTCATTTAATTCTCATAGTATCCCTAAGAGGAACATGTTTTTTATTAGTAGTCTAAGATTTTAGATGGGGAAACTGAAGCCTGGAATGGTTAAGGAAATAATCCGAGGTCTCAGGCTAAGAAGAGTTGCTGGATTCAGGGTGCGAGTTCAGTTTGCTTGATTTCAGAGTCCATAACCGCTAGGCTGCAGTGCCTCTTTCTGCACATGTGTGTACACACACACACACACACACACACACACAGCCCTGCCTCCTTGGCACTTCCTGAGGTCCTCTGTAGCCCCACTGCCTACATGGACCATTCTTACCTACACGGTCTCTGGATGCTTTTTTTCTTGCTTGATCTTACAGCTAGGAAACCCATTCCAGGGAGAGGACCACTCAGGGTCAGGCAGGTGGAAATGGAAATGTGTCCCTGTCTGTCTTAACTGCAGGATGAAGAAATAGGTCAAAGGTAGGAAAGGAAGCCATGAGGGTGGAGCTCGGGTTGCCTTGAGTTCAAGAGTGAGGAGGAGTTGAGATTTTGCTTGACTTGAAGTGTGGAGCCACCAAACAGGCTTTTGATGGGGGCTGACTTTTAGGGAGGTGAACCTGAGAGCTGGCATGGGGTGGATGGGAGTGGATGGGGGTGCAGGTGAGAGGCAACAGTCCAGGTGGGGCATCAGACCTGGAAGGATGAGCGTGAGAGGAGAGGGAGAGAGAAGGGAACCTACAAGTGTGTTTATCCAGCTTCCAAGAGGGCTGCTGGAGAAGAACCTCTTGTGCGTTTAGTCAAACCTAGGTTGGCCAGCTGAGCTTCCAAAGGCCCTTTGCAAACTGATGGCAACCCTCTCTACCCACCTTTTTTCTTACTACATCCCAACCTTTGTCCTCCACTATGGATGGGCTGGTCTTGCTCTTCTAGGCGCAGGCGGTGATCTGTGTTGTAGTTTCAATTCTGTCCATAACTCTGAAGGTCCTCTGTTTTCTCCATCTATTCAAGACACATTTGGGGGCTTCCCTGGCAGTCCAGTGGTTAAGACTCTGTGCCTCCACTGCGGGGGGCATGGGATCAGTCTCTCATCTGGGAAGTAAGATCCTGCATGCCTCATGGTGGGGTCAAAAAAAAACAAACAAACGTATTAAACCCCATGACATGGAAACAAACAACCCAAGTGCTCATCGACCCATTGACTGAAGATTGGCTTAAGAAGGTGTGCTATGTATGTGTGTGTGTGTATATATATATACATACTATATATATAAATGTGTTGTTCAGTCACTCAGTCGTGTCTGACTCTTTGTTACCCAATGGACTACAGCATGCCAGGCTTCCCTGTCCTTCACCATTCCCCAGAGCTTGCTCAAACTTATGTCCATTGAGTTGGTGATGCCATCCAATCATCTCATCCTCTGTCGTCCCTTTCTCCTCCTACCCTCAATATTTCCCAGCACCAGGGTCTTTTCCAGTGAGCTGGCTCTTTGCATATAGGTGCTGGTGGTAAAGAACTTGCCTGCCAATGCAGGAGATATAAGAGACGCAGGTTTGATCCCTGGGTCGGGAAGATCCCCTGGAGGAGGGCATGGCAACCCACTGTAGCATTCTTGCCTGGAAAATGCTATGGACAAAGGATCCTTGTGGCCTACAGTCCATAGGGTCACACAGAGTCGGACACAACTGAGTGACTTAGCACATGCATACACACACACACATATAGTCATGATGGCCACTTGGGTTGTTTGTATCCAACACACACACACACACACACACACACACACACACACACATAGGTTGTTTGTATATATATATATATATGGGTTGTTTGTAAATACATTTAATGGAATATTACTCATCCATAAAAAGTGAGATAATGCATTTGCAACATGGATGGACCTAGAGATTATCATACTAAGTGAAGTAAGTCAAAGGCAAATATCATATAATATCACTTATACGTGAGATCTTAAATATGATACAAATGAATTTATTTACAAAATTAAAACAGGCTCACAGATGCAGAACACAAACTAATGGTCACCAAATGGGAAAATGGGGCAGCGGTGGCATAAATTAGGAATTTGGTATTAACGGCTATACATAAAATAAGCAACAAAGTCCTAATGTATAGCCCAGGGAACTACATTCAAGATATTGGAATAACCTATAATGGAAGAGAATCTGAATAAGAATATGTATGTGCATATATACATGGATAACCGCCTCACTTGGCTGTTCACCTGAAACGCCGTAAGTTAACTATACTTCAATTTAAAAATACGGCTAAAAAAAGCAGCCATAGATGGTCTCCTTGGTCGTTCATCATCCGCATTTCCTGGCAGGAAGAAACAGATGCCGCGTGAAGATCACGCGGTCGCGCAGGTCGTGGGATGACTGGGCTTGATGGATGTCACCCCCTCTCGGCTGCCCCAGGCAGACAACTGGCCATGGCAGGGGCGGGCAAGTCTCTTAACGTGGCCTCGTCAATCTAGACGTTGCAGACTTTCCAGGAGTTTAGCCACCTCTGAGGAAATGCTTTCAGTGGTGATGCTGTGTTTGGGAAAATTTGGGGAGTGATTTTTTTATGCGTAAAAATGAATGCCGCTGTTCTGGAAGCACCACAACGTTATTTATCTATCAGCTTGATGAAACGCTTCATGGGCAAGCATTTCCTCTTCTTGAGGATGAAGAGCCATTTGTTTGATGAAGACACTGGGTTACAGCCTCTGCTCTCTCTGTCGTGACTCAGAGGGAGACAGTCTGTGTGGGAAGCGATGAATACTCAACAGTGTTCCTGGAAGAGCCTGGAACCCCCATCATGGAGCTCCTCTGAAATTCAAGAGCTCAGGGTTGGTGTGGTCATTGGAGAAGAAAGCGGTTTCCTTTTCTATGTAACCTGAAGAGGGCTTCAGGCCCTCTGTGTCCCCACTCTCTAGCCAACTAGGCTGACAAGGTATTTACTCTTCCTGCCATTGGAGCTCTGACCCTTTGGGTTAAGACAGCACAACTTCAGGAGTCCCCTCCTTTATAATGAGGCTCACTTGGGAGCCTGTGGGGTGTATGTGTGTGTAATATAATAATAGGTGAGCTATTGCGACATTACCATTACTTACTAATCCTAAAGAGAAATCATGAAAATGGAGTTCTAGTGAATGACGCTGAAAACCCTGTGTTATCTACAAAATGGACTCATGCTAGAACAAGGGTCATTCTAACATGCAGGCACCTGAAGGAATGTGGGAGTGAGACCCACCCCTGGGAGAGAAGGGAAGGTCCCGTCTGTGTGAAGAAGAGCTCGATTGAGAAGGATGACCTCCCACCATGGCATTTTCTGTGGAGACTTGAAATATAGTGACCCGAGAAAACAGAGAGAATTAAAAAGCACTGTCGTGTCTGAAACAGTGCTCCCCGTGGGAGATCGGACCTCTGTTCATACGATTACAAACTCAGTTTGGGTCTGTGCAGGGGGCGTATATTGTAGTGTGTAGGCATGATAACTTAACCTTGTTTATTAAGGGTGTGATAACTACCTCAGTTGTGTGCCTGGTAAATATGCCTTAGTGAATAGTGAAAATCACTCAGTTGTGTCCAACTCTTTGCGATTCCATGGAATTCTCCAGGTCAAAATACAGGAGTGGGTAGCCTGTCCCTTCTCCAGAGGATCTTCCCAACCCAGGGACTGAACCCAGGTCTCCCACATTACAGGCGGATTTTTTACCAACTGAGCTATCAGGCAAGCCCCAAATATGCCTTAAATGAACATAACTGAATTCGTGTTTTAGTTCAGACTGAGAAGACACTGCAGCGCTCCCTGGAGGCTCCCAGTGCCCAGCTCCTTCTGCCTGTGCTGGCTTCTCATCCACCTCCTCCCTCCTGGGTAGCCCACCTGAGGACCCAGCCTGCCCCTCCCCGCCCCCAGTGCTCTGGGGGCCAGCTGAGCTCATCAGGTGGAATCTGAGGTCATCACTGGAGAGTCTTGCCTCAGCTCTTCTGCTCTTGGGCTGATGAGTAGATCTTCTTAAGACTAAGTGGGGGGAAGGGCTGTGTTTCCAGTTTTGACTGTTGAGTCTCCCTCTTCTTCCCCAGGGCTAAATGCCTTTTCTAAGCCTTCTTTACCTTTTCCATTTCCTATTCCCGTTTCCCCCACTCCCTCATTTCCTCCGGGCAAGAGTTTTGTCTCCAGAATCCATGCTAGGACCGGAACTCTGCTAACTTTTCTATGGTGGTTTAATCTCTAAGTCATGTTCAACTCTTTGCGACCCCGTGGACTGTAGCTCACCAGGCTCCTCTGTCCGTGGGATTCCCCAGACAAATATACTGGGGGGTGGGGGGTGGGGTTCCTCCTCCAGGGAATCTTCCTGACTCAGGGGTCTACTGTTCACAGAGTAAGATCTGTCCTTTGACGGCTCGCTCAGTGCCCGTATAGCAGCATCTTCTGTTGCTAGATTTCTTATATACACGTGGCTAGTCTGTAACTTGTTTCCAGGCCATGCCTCTGATGTGAGTCAGACTTTTGGAATAGGGCATGGGAATTTGCTTTACTTACAAGCACACACACTGGGACTCAACAGGTGAGGACCAGTGGCTCGCAGGGTTGAGTGGGCATCAGGGTCACCTGGATAGGGATGGTTACAACATAAGCTTCTGAGTCCCAGCCCCAGAAGCCCCTAGAACGTCTGACTCAGAGTTGGGGCAGCGCCTCTGAAGCTGCATTTCTAATAAGCTCACAAGTGATGCTGATTCTGATTCAGGGCTCATTCCTTGAGAACCACTGGTTTAGATTATAATTTGTCTTTACACGGTCAGCCTGATGGAAGTTTCTCTCAATAGCTATAGTTGGGCTTTTCCAGCCCTGCCTTACCCTGGAGGTAGGACCACGTGCTCCTTCAGTGCGGACCTTGTGTACCTATTATATCCTGAGATACAGAATATTAGGTTCCATGTGTTTCACTGTGACTGGATCCTAGGCTTCAGAAGAAAAACATCGATGCCGTGGATTCTAGGAACTGGAGGGTTAGCCAGAGTGGCTATGGGAACTAATTTTTAAAAATTAATTACTTTAAAACTTTAGCTGTGTGGGCTCTTTGATTCCTTGCACAGGCTTCTCTAATGGGGGTGCGGGCTTAGTTGTCCTGGGGCTTGTGGGGTCTTAGTTCCCCAGACCAGAGATCGAACCTGTGTTCCCTACACTGGAAGGCAGACTCTTAACCACTGGACTCCCAGGGAAGTTCCCCAGGAGCTCTTTTTTTTTTCTAACTTTAAAGCCAGTGTCCTGATTCTGATGTCTCCACCCAGGAGGAGGGGGAAGTGAAGGATCTTTGGTTTCAGGACAGAGGCTCAAGCTCAAAACCAGGCTGCTGGAGATCGCGGAACCAGGAGCTTTATTTCTGCCGCCTGAGAGAGGCGTTCCTTCCGAGGACACAGCCCTGTGCATGGACAGACGAGTCCAGTCTCCAGGCAATCCATATGGTGGAGGTTGCTGGTTTCTGCAAAATGACGTGTTTTGGTCCAGCTGAGGGTCCCAACCCTGGTGAAAGCTTGTCTGGGGGCTTCGCTGTTCACTTCCTACTTCACTTGATCCAGTGGAGTTGTTTGGATTAAGCACGCTTGATGCTTGCTCTCATGGGGGAAAAAGTATATTTACTGGGGTGCAGGAGATTTTTAAAAGTATATTTAATTGTGGTAAAATACATATAAAATTTACTGTCTTACAGTTATTTTAAATGATATCCCTCAGTGGTATTAAGTATATTCACACTTTTGTGCAGCCATCCCCAGTATCCATCTCTAGAACTCTTTGCATTTTGCACAGGTGAAATTTCATACCTATTACACAATAACTCCCCATTTCTTCCTTCCCCAGCTCCTGGCAACCATGATTCTCCTGACAATTCCAGGTACCTAACATATGTGGATTCATACAATATTTGTGTTTTTGTGAGTGACATTTCACTTTGCCTAACATCCTCTAAGTTCATCCTTATTCTAGCATATGTTGGAATTTCCTTGTAAGACCGAATAATATACCATTGTATGTATATTCCACATTTTATTTACCCGTTCATCTGTTGATAGATGCTTGGGTTGCTCCCACCTTTGGCTACTGTGAAAAATGCTGCATGAATTTGTTCAAATACCTGTTTGAGTCACCGCTTTCAATCCTTTTGGGTATATAGCTAGAAATGGAACTGCTAGGTCATTTAGTTTTTTAAAATTTTTTGGAGCAAACTGTTTGTTTTTTTGAGCAAATATCATACTGTTTTCCATAGTGACTGTATCATCTTATATTCCCACCAACAGTACACAGAGGAGCTTATTCCAGTAGATTCCAGTAGAGGACTTTGTTATGAGGCTGTTTCTTTGGGTTGACTTGTCTTTGTTGGACTTCCAGTATAGTCCCTTATCCAGGAGAAGGCTGGGGAGCTGAGATGGGTTCATCTTGGCAGCGAACAGATGACATACTTAAGGGGTAGTTGAGGAGAGTTGGATAAAGGGATAATCCAACATAGGCAAGAATAAGGTTAAGGAAACCAATGAAAGATGAAGAATCCAGGGCTCAGCAATGAGGGGAAGAAGGCTCAAGCCTCTAGAGTAGGGGCATAAATACTCTTCTTTTGTAAATGTAACATTTCTGAGATAGTAATATGTCATATAATATAAGAAAACAGCAATAATTGCCATAATCCTGGTACCCAGCTATCTTCTGAGGATATTAGAAAAAAAGTCATTAAGACACCTAAGCTAGAAAATTCAGAGAACTCTTTTCTCAAAGGTAAACAATAAAAAAATTTCTTGCGTATCCTTGTAGAAAAACATGCAGCTATGTCTCTCTGTGTGAACTACCACAGATGTATATATATTTTTATGGTAAAGGGATCAAACTATACAGACTTGTCCATATCCGCCCCCTGCAACTAAATAGTATTTCTGGGAGATTCCTCTATCCCACAATAACTACTTCATTCTTTTAAAGTCCTCACAGTATCCATTGAATAGATGGTATCATAACTGAGGTCTCATTAGCTTCTTAAATGGTGTTTTAGGAGCACCTTTGAATGAGGAATGGAAACAATGACATCAATGGGAAAAGTCCAGATGACAGGTGAAGAATGAGCAAAAAAACAAAAAAACAAAAAAAAAAAGGAAGTAGTTGAAGCAACCTAAAGAAGTCAAAAAGCAGAGGACCCAAAGAAGCAACCTGACATACTTGAGAGGGCACTTGGCTTTCACGTCTGAGTGTAGATACGTTGAATTTTGTGGGAAAACAAAAAGATTATAAAGTGCCAGGAGGGATTTGAACTAGGTTCAGAAGGACCAGAGGGAGAGGGAATCTTGGCAGCAGCCACTAATATTTACCAGACTCGAGAAGCACGTAGGGAGAACAGGCTTTCTGGACAGCAGCTACGTTTGTCAAGTCAAAAAGCGAGCAAAACACGTGGGGGCGTCTTCTCGGTGGGAGTGGAGAGGGAGGTTCTGCAAATGGAGAGCTCAGGAGCGAGCGTGGCCGCGGAGACCGCCACCGCTGCGAGTGTGGCGCGAGAGGTTCCGCACTGACGGTGGCCTTAAGGGAGGGAGTAAGAGAGAGGGTTTGTGGCCAAGGGGAGAGACAACTTAAGTTGGGGTTAGTCTAGGGAGTTTAGGTTAATGCCAGTGTGTGTGTAGATGCACACACACGCATGCCAGTGTTTTCATGTATTTATCTATCAATTTATATGAAATTAAAAAATTGAAGCATAGTTGATTTACAATGTTGTTCTGATTTCAGGTGTACAGCAAAGTGATTCAGTCACACACACACACACACACACACACACACACACACATTCTTTTCCGCATTATTTTCCCTTAGAGGTTATTCCAAGATATTGACTTGAGTTTGCTGAGCTGTACAGTAGGTCCTTGTTGGTTATATGTAGCAATATAAATATGGTAATCCCAACTTCTAATTTATCCTCCTCCCCCACATTTTGTTTTTAAAGAAAAGCAGGGGAAGGAATGGTCACAGAGCAAATTAAAAATGCCTTCTTGTAGAAGTGGACACTCTATGGGTACATAGGAGAATATGTTTCCTGATTTTTCCCACCCAGTGTTCTGTAAAGTAGCTTTTATATCCTTCACTCAAATTAAGGACCCTGAGAGTCTGGGGCGTTGACAACACTGGAACTCAAGCCTGTTCGCCTTCCAAGCCCAGGTTTTGCCCTCAGCGCCAGATTATCATGAAGTCTTTTAATATGCTGTGGCAGCCTATTCAAAAGGGCTCCCTTGATGGCTCAGTGGTAAAGAATCCGCCAGCAATGCAGGAGACCCAGGTTTGCTCCCTGGGTGGGGAAGATCCCCTCGAGGAGGGCATGGCAACCCACTCCAGTATTCTTGCCTGGAGAATCCATGGACAGAGGCGCCTGGAGGGCTGAAGTCCGCAGGGTCAGATGTGCCTGAGGTGACCAAGCAGCAGCTGCATTAAATGGGGCAGGGGGCTGCTAAGTGGCTAGAATATTACATGGGGACCGGGCTGGACATCTAAAGGGAAATGAAGAAAATCCTGATTACTCGTCTTCAGTGTGTGTGCGTGTGTTTCTGGAAAGCAGCCTACTGATGGGGCTGAAGAGGCATTCGGGACACTAAGCACACAGGGGAGCCGTCACTGAGAAGCAGACGGAGAGCTAGATTTGGGTACGGTGAAGATTTGCTTGGAGAGAGCTCTCTGCTCTGTGCAGTAAGGACACAGCTTGGAAGATCTCTCAGTGATCAGGGGTGGGCGTGGCTGAGGCATCAAAATGGGTCAGGGAGCCAGATTTGAAAAACAGAAGAACAAAAATATTGGCCAAAACATGTTTAGGTAAAGGGAGCTTCTAGGTGAAAAGGGGGAAGGAAGAGGAGCCTCTCAGGGGACCTGACAGGGTTTGGACGCAGGACGTTGAGAGTCCAGAAATAACACATCAAGAAAAGCCAGTGGGGTTTAGTGCAGGGCAGAAGGGATCTGGCAGCAGGGGGAGGGTCAGCGAGCAAAGCCCTGTAACTGAGAGAGGGCTCGAGCTGGTTGGATCCACCGTAAATGGGAACCATCCTCCTTTCTGTTTGAGTGCTGCTCAGATTCCCACTGCAACGCCCATCCACACCTCCCCACATATGGAGGCTCTAGACGGGAATGGAGGGCCTAAAATGTTTGAAGTTATACAAAATCACTTCCATGTGGAAACATGGCAGAATACATTATTTAAACTTAATAAGAGACATCAGAGGGGGAATGCTGACAACTGTTTTTGGGTATATGACGGCTTATGAAATAAAGCTTGCTGACGGAACTGGCTATGTCCATGAGGGAGACGCCAGAGAGAAAGGGCCAGACCTCATCTTATGCTGAACCTGATCACACAAAAGAAAGAGGCCCCTCTCAATGATGGTGTTTCGACCTGAAGGGAAACGGTGGGAACTCATTCTATGGAGAACATGATTGCTCTTCAAACAAGAAATATTTTCAGCTCACTTGGGCTCTATAGGAAAGTTTTAATAATCCCTCTTTTTTGACTTCTTTAAGTCAAAGGCCAGGTTGTGAAGGTGAAAACCTATTCAACTATATTTAGAAAGAAGGTACTTGGAGTCAGCAGTTCCGCTCATTGAGAATTGATAATTATCAGAAATCCCAAAGGGGAGTCTGTTCATGCAGGGTCTCTCTGCAAATTCATATGAATATTAATTTTTGTGTGTGTGCCAATTAAGACAAAGCTTGCTATTCTGAACCAAACCTGCAGAGCCTCCAAGGTTCACTTTCAACTCATGTGGGTTATTTCTCTCTCATGGTGGCCACTTTCTGGAAGATCTATTTTGCAGGAATGAAATAATCATGAATATCAGTCAACCCTTTAAGGAAGAGTATGTGTCTATGTTAAAATAAGATATTTATATTCTGTTATTTATATCTTTCACATTTTTTTTATAATTAAAAAATTAAGTTTATTTTTTATTCCATTGTAGAAGTACTGCCTGCTCCAGGGGCTTCCCTGGTGGCTCAGACAGTAAAGAATCTGCCTGCAATGTAGGAGACCCAGGTTCGAGCCCTGGTTTGGGAAGATACCCTAAAAGAGGGAATGGCTATCCACTCCAGTATTCTTGCCTGGAAATTTTCATGGACAGAAGAGATCAGTCCATGATGACTGAGGTCAAGATAATGAGTAATTCTGAGGGCATCAGTGGCTGAGAAGGGGGATGAGGAGCTTCTCGTTGGAAGATGAAATAGATCTGGTTAAGGGCCACCTGTACGTACACAAATGTAAGTATCTGTCAAGCTGTGTACTGGAGATTTGTGTACATTATTTAAGTTAGAGCTCATTAAACAGAAGCAACGCTGCTCGTTATAAGATAGTTTTAAAATACATAAAGGTAGAAAGAAAAAAATCATTTATCGCTCATAGAAAACCATTGCTGACCTAGTGGACTATTTCAGTATTTTTTGCTTTTTTATTTTTTTTAAAATTGAAGGTGAAGGTGAAGGTGAAGTCGCTCAGTCGTGTCGGACTCTTTGCGACCCCATGGACTGTAACCTACTAGGCTCCTCTGTCCATGGGATTCTCCAGGCAAGAATACTGGAGTGGATTGCCATTTCCTTCTCCAGGGGATCTTCCTGACCCAGGGATCGAACCCGGGTCTCCCGCATTGGAGGCAGACGCTTTAACCTCTGAGCCACCAGGGAAGCCTTTAAATTGAAGTATAGTTGATTTACAATGTTTTAGGTGTACGGCAGAGTGGTTCAATTATACATATATATGTATACATATTCTTTTTCAGATTCTTTTCCATTATGGGTTATTATAAGATATTAATAGAGTTCCCTGTGCTACACAGTAAGCTCTTGTTGTTTATATATTTTATGTATAGTAGTGCATATCTGCTAATCCCAAATTCCTAATTTATCCCTCTCCCATCTTTCCCCTTTGGTAACAATAAGTTTGTTTTCTATGACCTTGAGTCAATTTTGTTTTATTAATAAATTCCTCTTGTTTTATGAATAAATTTATAAGATTCCACATATTAGTGATATCTTCTATTTGTCTTTGTCTGATATACCTCAGTTAATATGATAATCTTTATGTCCATCCATATTGCTACAAATGGCATTATTTTCTTCTTTTTACAGCGGAGTAATGAGTGTTTTTTCAATGCATCAAAAGAGTCTTATATGCAGAGTACATCATGAGAAATGCTGGGCTGGAAGAAGCACAAGCTGGAATCAAGATTGCCAGGAGAAATATCAATAACCTCAGATATGCAGATGACACCACCCTTATGGCAGAAAGTGAAGAGGAGCTAAAAAGCCTCTTGATGAAAGTTAAAGTGGAGTGAAAAAGTTGGCTTAAAGCTCAACATTCAGAAAACAAAGATCATGGCATCTGGTCCCATCACTTCATGGGAAATAGATGGGGAAACAGTGGAAACAGTGGCAGACTTTATTTTTGGGGGCTCCAAAATCACAGCAGATAGTGACTGCAGCCATGAAATTAAAAGACGCTTACTCCTTGGAAGAAAAGTTATGACCAACCTAGAGAGCATATTCAAGAGCAGAGACATTGCTTTGCCAACAAAGGTCCATCTAGTCAAGGCTATGGTTTTTCCAGTGGTCATGTATGGATGTGAGAGTTGGACTGTGAAGAAAACTGAGCGCTGAAGAATTAATGCTTTTGAACTGTGGTGTTGGAGAAGACTCTTCATAGTCTTTACAAATTGAGATTATAATCCATATACAATTTATATTCCTTTATTTAACATTTTTAACATAAACATTTTCCAAGAAACTCTACAAACCCTTGAAAAATGTAATTTTCCCCCAGAGATACCAAAGTAGAATTGGAGATACTCACAGATATAGGGTAAACAGTGGTGCCAATGTATAGAACATCACACAGCCTGTGTAAGGCAGGTGTAGATTTGGGTGAAGGTTCAGGAAGATAATGATAAGCTTAGATTGGTGAGTGGAAATTAATCCTGGAAGGTCTAGATTCTGGAAGAACTGACCAACAATTCAAAAGACTTGAAGGTTTCTAAGAGATGCTTGCGATGTCACTAGATCTAGAACATAATGCATTGAGACAGAAATGAGGATCTTTACATCAGAACTTTCTTACTGTTGTGTCCTGAGAGGGTTACCATGTGTTGAGATGTTTATTTCCTAGTCCTGCTGGGTATCTGGGTGAGGCTTGAGTGGCTGGAGTCCCTGGGCCACAAGCAGATTTCTCTTTCTACTCCAAGTAACAATCTCTGTGTTTGTCGAAAGGTGAAAGTGCTGGAGAAGCCCAGTCCACGTGACCAGCTGTCTCACGCATCAAACCCCTGCTCGCGGCAGGGGCTTGAACAGATACCACTGCGTCAGCCCCTACTCCAAATAAACAATGTAAGTTCTGTGGTTTCTGCTGGAAATGTATGGATCTCCAGGTGGGTAATAAAAGCACAGTAAGAATGCCTTTTTTCATCTTGATCTGTTCTGACAAGAACCTTTTTACGGGGATGATATGAGTTTATAACCTAAAAGTCAGAGAGATGAATGGTTAGTCCAACATCACATAATTAGGGGGTGATAAGAGTCGGGGTCCAAACCTAGATTTTCCTATTTGTGTTCTCTCTATTGATACTAATGGGTTTTAGTCCTCTTTCCCTGCTTTTCCAAACTGAATTTTGCAGGACTATAATATATAAAGGCGATAAACATGGTGTTACTGTGGTTGAAAGGAAATGGGGGGGGATCTTTCAGATTTTTTTTAGCACAACTTTCTTGGCATCTCTGAGTCTGTGGCTCCCAGAACTCAAGACACCAGTTTGAAAATGCTACATTTCATCCTGTTGTTTCATTGGGGTTATGTGAGGCAGTCCTTGATAACTGGAAAACAAAAAGCTAGTTTTTATATCATTAGTTTTCACTTTGTGAGTTTTTAACTTTGGTTCTTCTCTTGGTCAGTTGATCAATTATAGTTTGTCTTTCCTAGTGGGAAGATAGGGATTATATTTTCCCGAGTTTGTACGTATCCGATACCTTCTTTAGTAATTCCTATTATACAAAAACAATAATTTGGCTGGGTATAACAATTCGTGCTCGCTGACTTTCAACCTCACAGCTCTCCAATGTCGCTCCGTGGCCGTCTTGCATTGAGCGTTGGTGTATGGCATGGGCTGCCATTCCCTCCTCCAGGAAATCTTCCTAACCCAGGGACTGAACCTACGTCTCTTGCATCTCCTGTATTGGCAGGCACATTCTTTACCACTGGAGCCACCTGGGAAGCATTACAAACAAATAATTTTAATTTTTATAGCTAATTGTTTTCAGCTCAGATTTTTATAGGATTTTCTTCATCCTTATAATTAAAAAAATACAACTATAAGTCTAAATATGGTTGTTTATTCATGACTTTGCTTGTAACATAGTGACACCCTTCAATATTTCTCTTTTCTCAGGTTCAAGAAATTTTCTATAATTCTGCATTCATTTATTTCTTAAGTTTCAAGAGGCTTAATTCAAAGATTTTATTCAAGGATCTTTTGCTCTGAAAGACTGAGACTAAAGTCAAACTCAATATTTTTCTCATAAATTTCATTTTGTAATATTTCCTCTTCTATATCCCAGAGAATGTATCAGTTATGTACTCCACACTATTCACTCACTTTTTTGTAGTTTTAAACCTGGTCTTTACTAGTTTCAGTGCATATTTCTATTTTGATATTGCATTTTTTCTTGCAATTGTCCTTACTTGTATTCGATTTTATCTTGTTCTAATTTCTTGTCATCTCAGTTTGAGTTTCTTTCCCTTTCTTTCTTCCTTCCTCTCTCAATCTCCTTCCTTTTCCTCCTTCCTTCCTTTATTTCTTCTCTCATGATTATTTTTTTTTTATTACATGACCCTGTCTTTAAGCATATACTTGACAGTAAAATCCATTAAGTTTCTGTGACTACTCATTTGTAAATATTTTACTATCTCTGTCTATTCAGACATCAGAACAAACTGTAGAGTATTGGGAAAAAAAGAAATTGGGTTAAAAAGAGCAAAAGATGCATCTTTGTTAGGCAGAATTAGGTAAACAGAATAGAGAACTATGATATAGCCACAAGGAAGTATTTAGTGCATATTGAATACATAGAAGATGCTCAATAAATGGTAGCTATTAGTATTCTTGATCTTTCATATTATTTTTCATATGCAATCTTGTTTGGCAACTTACTGTTCCTGATTTATAAATGTGGCTTAGAGAGGATAATTGATTTTCCCTTTTTCATGATGCTAGTTGACATTAGGGTTAACTCTCCTACCTTTCAGTAATGTAAAGATATCCTCTGAGTCCTGCAAATTGTCTGGAGATGATGTATTTTAATACCCTCATTTTCCAGATAAAGAAACAAGCCTAGAGAGAAAGAAGATTATTAAGGTTTTATAGCTATTACTAGTAGCATCCAGACCAGAACTCAATGCCCCATAAACAAAATTTTCTTTCCCGTTTGCAGGAAATGATCATATACCATGTGGGTCTACTATTCCTGCCCCAGAGGCCATTGCCCCATGCTGGATTGACGCGGTTTCTGTCTGCACAGCCTCCCTGCCTTTGGGGAGCCCTCCTCTCTTCTGTATGGCTCTGGTGAGATTGAGTCTTAGTAGCTACCCATCTGGCTGCACATGCACCATATGTAAGGTAGCTTGCAATAAAACTTTTTTCCTTTTGTTTTCAATGATTTAAGTTAATGGGAAAAGGGTTGAATTAGTAATATTTTAAATTATGATAATTGTGCGTATAGAGTAAAGGAGTGAAGTGTGTCTTTACTAGACAGTGTTGGATGAACAGAGCTGTGAAATGTAAAATAGCAAGAATGGCATCTGGCTCCATATCTGCCTGTCTCCACTCCCTAAGTGGTTTCCACTCAGGTCAGCGAAGGTGAGGGCAACAGCGTATATACCATAGACTATAAACTCGAACCACCGTACAACTGCACGCATCTCATTCGCTAGCAAAGTCATGCTCAAAATTCTCCAGCCAGGCTTCAGCAATACATGAACCGTGAACTTCCAGATGTTCAAGCTGGTTTTAGAAAAGGCAGAGGAACCAGAGATCAAATTGCCAACATCTGCTGGATCATGGAAAAAGCAAGAGAGTTCCAGAAAAACATCTATTTCTGCTTTATTGACTATGCCAAAGCCTTTGACTGTGTGGATCACAATAAACTGTGGAAAATTCTTAAAGAGATGGGAATACCAGACCACCTGACCTGCCTCTTGAGAAACTTATATGCAGGTCAGGAAGCAACAATTAGAACTGGACATGGAACAACAGACTGCTTCCAAATAGGAAAAGGAGTACAACAAGGCTGTATACTGTCACCCTGCTTATTTAACTTCTATGCAGAGTACATCATGAGAAACGCTGGGCTGGAAGAAACACAAGCTGGAATCAAGATTTCTGGGAAAAATATCAATAACCTCAGATATACAGATGACACCACCCTTATGGCAGAAAGTGAAGAGGAGCTAAAAAGCCTCTTGATGAAAGTGAAAGAAGAGAGTGAAAAGATTGGCTTAAAGCTCAACATTCAGAAAACGAAGATCATGGCATCCGGTCCCATCACTTCATGGGAAATAGACGGGAGCTCCAAAATCACAGCTGATGGTGATTGCAGCCATGAAATTAAAAGACGCTTACTCCTTGGAAGGAAAGTTATGACCAACCTAGACAGCATATTCAAAAGCAGAGACATTACTTTGCCAACAAAAGTCCGTCTAGTCAAGGCTATGGTTTTTCCAGTGGTCATGTATGGATGTCAAAGTTGGACTGTGAAGAAAGCTGAGCGCTGAAGAATTGGTGCTTTTGAACTGTGGTGTTGGAGAAGACTCTTGAGAGTCCCTTGGACTGCAAGGAGATCCAACCAGTCCATTCTGAAGGAGATCAGTCCTGGGTGTTCTTTGGAAGGACTGATGCTAAAGCTGAAACTCCAGTAATTTGGCTACCTCGTGCAAAGAGTTAACTCATTGGAAAAGACTCTGATGCTAGGAGGGATTGGGGGCAGGAGCAGAAGGGGACAACAGAAGATGAGATGGCTGGATGGCATCACCGACTTGATGGACAAGAGTTTGGGTGAACTCCAAGAGTTGGTAATGGACAGGGAGGCCTGGCGTGCTGTAGTTCATGGGGTCGCAAAAAGTTGGACACAATTTAGCGACTGAACTGATAAGGTGGTGAGGTTGTAGCTGGGAGCTGTGAGGGTTCTAATCAAATGCCCTTTCCTCTTTTACATTCTTCCTTAACTTATGTTATGCATGCTAAGTCGTTTTAGTCTTGTCTGTGTCCGACTCTTTGCCACTCCATGGACTGTGGCCCACCAGGTTCCTCTGTCCATGGGATTCTCCAGGCAAGAATATTGGAGCAGGTTGTCATGCCCTCCTCTAGCAGATCTTTCCTACCCAGGGGTCAAATCCGCATCTCTTGTGTCTCCTGCATTGGCAGGTGGATTCTTTACCACTAGTGTCACCTGGGAAGCACCACGCTTATATTATAAGCATCCATATTTGGATAGCAGCACTGGCTAGGGTAGAAGGATTAAATGTATTGATGATTGAAACACTTAGAACAGTGTCTTGCATATACAACGTGCTATAAATTAGGCTTTTCTATAAACCTGAAAAAAAGTGAAAGTTGCTCAGTCATGTTCGACTGTTTGCCACCCCGTGGACTATACAGTCCGTGGCATTCTCCAGGCCAGAATACTGGAGTGGGTAGCCTTTCCCTTCTCCAGGGGATCTTCCCAACCCAGGGATCGAACCCAGGGGAAGCCCATATAGCTGGAAGTAACACAGTGTTCAGAAGATTAGGGGGCTCAGACTGGAACTCAGGAATCCCGAGGTGGGCTACATTCTCATAACCCTCTGAAGAAAATCACCTTGGGGGTGGGTTGGCTGGCAGTGAAATTACTTACCAGGGGACAGAGTACTTTCACGGCATGCCATTTTGTGAGTAAAAATTATGCTTCGGGAGCTGTGGTGGAAGTTTAGTCACTTGGTCGCCTGGGGACAAGGCTACAAGAGCATGTGGCATATTCTGTGATCACCCCTGGAGATGACGGTGCGCAGGAGGCGGAGCAGGAGGGGAAATGATCGGTCTCCTCCTGCGTGGCACCGCTGCCCTCCTGCTGGGGAATGGGCGTCCTCAGAGGGCTGCTGCCGCTGCTGCTGCTAAGTCGCTTCAGTGTGTCCAACTCTGTGCGACCCCAGGGACGGCAGCCAACCAGGCTCCGCCATCCCTGGGATTCTCCAGGCAAGAACACTGGAGTGGGTTGCCATTTCCTTCTCCAGTGCGTGAAAGTGAAAAGTGAAA
>SJYQ01032105.1:8284-54441 GCA_006410935.1 Redunca redunca
ATGCATACACACACACACACACACACACACACACACACACAGAAATGGAAATGAAGGTTCAACAGTGATAAAATTCTGGCCTATCAAATTGCTCCATCAGTTCAGTTCAGTTCAGTCGCTCAGTTGTGTCCGACTCTTTGTGATAGCTTTAGAAAAAAAAATTAGTGGAGTTCTGAAGGCATGAACTGCGTGGAGGCAGAAAGCACGTGTGATGAGAGCTGGTCTCTGCGAGACAGGCGCTCCAAGGCCGCCTGCTGAGGTCGTCACATGATGGTATTTCTCGGCTCATTTGGACCAATGAAGTAGAAATTTGAAGCTTATAAACATTGTCTCTAATAAATACCTCTCATTGACAGTAAGATAATTCAGCTTCTATAGCTGCCCTAAGATGATCTAGTAACTTATAAAGTTTAACAAGACGGAAACAATAAAAACACATTTAACATTTACCAAGGGCTCAGCTATGTCCCAGGAATTATCTTAAGCTCTTCACAGGCAAGTGTTAACTCCTTCAGTCCCCACATCCTTTGAGGTGGATGTTAATATTATCCCTGTTTAACCTGTGCTGAGCCAGAAGAGATGGAGTCACATGTCTCAATTTGCACAGCCGGTCAGCGGCAGCACAGAGGCGGGACCCCCAGGCCCCTGACCCTCCACCCACCCCCAAAATGGGCTGTGGGCACGACCAGCGCCACCACCATCTTCCATGCCAGCCCTGCGGCTGCACAGGCTTCCCTGGTGGCTCGGAAGGTAAAGAGTCTGCCTGCATCGCAGGAGACGTGGGTTCGACTCCCCGGGTCGGGAAGATCCCCTGGAGGAGGAAATGACTACCCACTCCAGGATTCTTTCCTGGAGAATCTCAGACAGAGGAGCCTGGCAGGCTGCACAGTCCATGGGGTTGCAGAGAGCTGGACCCAACGGCGTGACTAACGCTCACTCAGGGCTGCACAAGAGGGACTCCCGCAGGCTGGCCCTCTGGAGGGTGGGAGGACTGCTTTTCCAGGTTAGGAGAGCTGACGAGGGCCTAGCAACCCTGCTGTCAACGCAAGCGTTGAGACTCGGGGAGGAGCCAGCCTTCCCTCCAGGGGTGCAGAAACAGCTGGTGGGGACTCCGCGTGGAGCTTCCACACGCCACTCAAAGAAGAAACAAACAAGCAAAAGCAATATTTCAAGGCGGCCTAGTCACCGTCTGTCTGCTAGGTTTTTCCTTTGATTGAGTGTACAGCTTGGCTCAGAGCACCTGGACTGGGTGAAGGTGGTGTGAGTGACCACAGACCCCAAAGCTTGATGCTTTCGATGGAAACCAAGGCTCCCGTCTGAGGGGGCTCAGAGCTGGCTTTTGTCCAGTGACTATAACCTTGAAGACGCGCTCTTGTCACTCCTGACGGATTCCCCATAAATGGTCTTCACACTTGGGTTTTCAGTTCTTATAATTCCCAAGTCAAACAGTTAATCATCTTTAAACAAATACTAAGCTGACTGTGTAGAGCCATTACCTAAAGAAATTCTTTACGAGATTAAAAAAAAAAAAAGGATTTAATAAAAATCATTCACAACACTTCTAATTTATTGTTTCCTGAAGCTGAATTTTCAGACATAGGTTCTCTTTAAAATTATAGCTAGGGAATTCCCTGGTGTCGGTGGCTAGGACTTGGCCCTTTCACTGCGGGGGCCCAGGGTTCAATCCCTGGTTGGGGAACTAAGATCCCACAGGCTGCACAGTGCAACCAAAAAATTAAACAATATAACACGTGTATCCATTTCTACCTACGCCAGTACCTGGCAAACACATGGTCAAGCACTGAAAACGCAGCCGTCCCTGGTGGCTCAGAGGATAGAGAGTCCGCCTGCAATGCTGGAGACCTAGCTTCAGTCCCTGGGTCGGGAAGATCCCCTGGAGGAGGAAACGGCAACCCACGCCAAGATTCTTGCCTGGGAAATCCCATGGGCAGAGGAGCCTGGGGGACCACAATCCATGGGGTCCCAAAAGAGCTGGACTGAGTGGCTGAGCAGCAGCGGCAATGATGGATATGCTCCTGGGATTTTCAACAGGCAGGTCAGCTTGAGAGAAATAGCAAGTGTCTGGTGCCTCTGGGCAAAGGGGACGTGTTTTTCAAAATGTTTCTGCTTGTGACCCTCTTTTGTGGGGGGTGTTCTCTTTTTTTCATTTAAGCTAGTTTCTGTTTTTTAAGAGAAGGCTCAGTGAGACACATGGTCAAATACAAATATTAGAGAAATGTTTTTTCTCCACCGCCTCCTTCCCTTCTATCCCCCAGAGGTAATCTCTGTATATACTTGCCTTTTAAAGAAAAATATTCATGTTGCACAACCCAGTGTCTGGATCCAAGTTTTTAAAAAGTGAAAGACAAATGCTTCCGAGGAACTGCCCCAGTCTCTTCTCTTTTAAAAAATATCAGCCATTGGTTCCACCAGACTCTTGGGAAGATTAACTGGTATCACAGCTTAAGATATCTTTTTCTGCTCCTATACCGCACAGGGAACTCTGCTCAATGTTATGTGGCAGCCTAGATGGGAGGGGAGTTTGGGGGAGAATGAAGTGAAGTAAAAGTCCCTCAGCCATGTCTGAGTCTTTGTGACCCCATAGGCTACACAGCGCTCGGAATTCCCCAGGCAAGAACACTGGAGTGGGTAGCCGTTCCCTTCTCCAGGGGATCTTCCCAACCCAGGTCTCCCGCATTGCGGGCAGATTCTTTACCAGCTAAGCCACAAGGCAAGCCCATCTGTGGGAAAATGTATACGTGTGTGTGTGTAGGTCTGAGTCCCTTTGCTGCTCACCTGAAAACTATCACAATATTGTTAACCAGCTATACCCCAATATGAAATAAAACATAAAAAAGAAGATATCTTTCTCTATATCAGATAACGTCTTTTTACATTCACTTAATCTTGGGAGAGATCAATACATGTTGATCGATCAGATAAGTTGTTTTTGGTTCACTGAAGAGCCGTTCAATGAGGAAATAGTAAAGAAGCATTTAGCCATCGCTCTTAGCTTCCCTAGGGCTTCCCTGGTGGCTCAGACGGTAAAGCCTCTGTCTACAATGCAGGAGACCCAGGCTCGAGCCCTGGGTTGGGAAGATCCCCTGGAGAAGTGTATGGCAGCCCACTTCAGTACTCTTGCCTGGAAAATCCCGTGGACAGAGGAGCCTGGCAGGCTGCAGTCTATGGGGTCGCAAAGAGTCGGACACGACTGAGCGACTTCACTCACTTCACTTAGCTTCCCTTACCACATGAAGGGCATCCTAATACGTGTGTGTGCGCAGTCACGTAGTTGTGTCCGACTCTGAGACCCCACGGACCGCGGCTGCTCTGTCCCTGGGGTTCCCCAGGCAAGAACCCTGGACTGGGCTGCCATGCACGTCTCCAGGGGATCTTCCCGACCCAGGGATCAAACCCGCGTCTCCTGCATCTCCTGTGTTGACAGGCCGGTTCTTTACCACTGAGCCACCTGGGAAGCCTGTACTCCAATACAAAATAAAAAGTTTTAAGGAAATGTAAGTTCCTTACTTAAGACGTGTATTTTGGGAACAGAAGAAAGAAAGGATCATAAAGGAAAAATAAAAAGAAGGAAGGAAAGGACAGGAAGGAAACAGCAGGGACCAGCAGGAGAAAGACTCAGGATCAACACTTCTTCGTCCTGGAGATGACCCGCGGGCTCCAGGCTCAGCAGGTACGTGTTTCGGGACCTGCTTCTCCCTCCTGCGGCTCAGCCTTTGCCATCTCGTTCCTCATTAGCACCTTCCCCAGGAAGAACAGAGAGCCGCCGAAGCTCAGATCTGTCGATTTTGCAGTTATCAGGCCTTGTCAAGACCGAGCTGGGAGAAGACAAGGCACAGCCAGAATAGAAACTGGGGCTGCGTGTGGGTTTCCACTCCCTCTCTTTCTCACCTCTCTTGACTCGGACGTCTCTGTGCGGGAGTCTGAGTCCTACCTGTCCACCTCCCTGCCATCCACTCGTACTTAACCCTGGTCGACTGTCCTCAGCGGCCCTCTACTGCCTGTCCGGTGGCTGCTGAGTTTGCCCTTTCAACCAAAGGAAGCTCTTGACTGCCAGACTGTGCGGCCTTTTCTTAGTCCATGAGCGGTACTGGCGCGCTTGTCGCTCAGTCATTAAGTCACGCCCAGCTCTCTGTGAGCACACGGACTGCAGCACACCAGGCCCCTCTGTCCTTCGGTGTCTCCCGGAGTTTGCTCAGATTCGTGTCCATTGTGTTAGTGATGCCATCCAACCATCTCATCCTCTGCCACCCCCTTCTTTTGCCCTCAGTCTTTCCCAGCATCAGGGTCTTTTCCAGTGAGGACCCTAGCAGTTACCCAACTCCACTCGCCTCTCCCTCTGGGCTGTCCTGGCCTGGAGGCCACGCACCCAGCCGAAAGCGCACGTCCCCAGCCTCCTTGGCAACCAGAAGTGTCCAGTGAGATGCAGGTGGGATTATGCATGGGGACAGGCAGTCTGGAAGTTCACCCAGCGAGTCTTCTGGCAGCTTGAACCTGGCCAGAACCTCCTTTTCCCCTCAAACCTGGGGACTTAAGATAATTAAGGAAACATTTTCCTAGGACTTGGAGAGTTTAGCCTGATGGAGTTCTCCCTCTTCCCTAAAGCAGGCGTGGGACAAGTGTCCTGGCTGGGCGGGGTCGGGGGGGCGGGTGTGGGCAGAGGCGAGTTTCCGGGTAAAACCTTGGGAGTGACTCTGGCTTGTCCTGGTGGTGGGTGACATGTCCAGAGATTGCAGAGCTGCCAGGAGTTGGGGGAGCAGGCGGGCAGGAGTCAGATATAGAGCCCCACCCTCAGAACCAGCCCAGGTCAGGCTGGAAGGGGGCACCTCTTAGCTAAGACAGGATGGAAATGCCCAGGTCAGGCTGGAAGGGGGCACCTCTTAGCTAAGACAGGATGGAAATGCCCAGGTCTCTGCCCTTGCGGGAGAGTCTGAGGGAGGCCGGAGTGGGGAGCACCTGCTGCCTCCCCCAGGGCCGGGATGCTGCACTGTCCCCGGGGCTGGGCCGGGCGGGCGGCAGCACAGGGACCCAGTGGGAGAGCCTCAGGAGGGTGTGCAGAGGTCACTGGCGAGGCCTCATCCCCAGCACGGGGCCCCAGGGCTCCGTGAGTCACCGCGGCACGGAGCACTGCCCTCGCTGGCCGCGTTTCCCTGGTGACGCGTCTCCCTGCTGCGTGTGGTCACCGCACAGGCTGGTCTGGGGGTTTGTGCCAAGTTTTCAGGCATCTACAGGACAGGCCGTCTTAGACACGGAGAACATCTGACAGCCCTCAGCAGAGCAGGGGAGCGTGCAGGACTCGGGCAGATCCTGGGACTCGGGGCGGATCCTGCTTCTCTTCTGAGCCTCAGTTTCCTCAGGTCTGAAATGGAAATGGTAAAGCTGCCTTGCTGTAACAACTAACCAAGCGCATGTATTTAAAGCACCAGACCTCAAACTCCATCCATCTGAGGAGCATTCCTCTTGCTAAATTTACATTCAATTAAAAATTTTAATTAAAAATAATCATTTATTCTTGTTAAAATACACGTGACAGAGGCCTGCCTCCAGAGTTCCTGGTTTCATCGAGCCAGGTGGGGCCTGAGAATCTGCATTTTGAGCAAATTCCCAGGTGCTGCTTCTACTGCTTGCTGGGGGGCTGCCCTTCCAGGACCCCTGCTGGGAAACACCCGGGCTCTTCTGGAGGCTTGTACACGCAGTTTTCACGAGTGCCCTTCCTCTTGCTCATGCAACGGGCGTCTGTAACACGAGACTTAGACCGATGACTCAGTTTCTGGCACACGTGCTGTTCGTAGTCGCTTGGTCTTCGGACACCAGCCTGGTGTGCAAGTAAGTAGCTGCAATGGAATATGATCTTTCTCGGAATAATAGTTGTGTGGTAGCTCAGTTGTGTCTGACCTTTTGCGACCCTGTGGACTGTAGCCCTCCAGGCTCCTCTGTCCAAGGGATTCTCCAGGCAAGAACCCTGGAGTGGTTGCCATGTCCTCCTCCGGGGGATCTTCCTGGGGATAGACCCTGCATCTCTTGCCTGATTTGCATCAGCAGGCGGGTTCTTCACCACCGAGCCACCTGCGAAGCCTTCCAGGGACAGCACCTTCCAGCTCAGTACCAAAGCTAGTGTTTGTGCAGACTCTCGTGAGCATGCTTTTACTTGGTCGTCACCAAGTCCTGGTTTTGCAGGAGAGGACGCTGAGGTTGAAAGAGCGTAAGGAACCCGGTGAAACTCACACAGCGGGCCCGTGGCTGAGCCTGGCCTCAGACACAGGCCTTCTGACCTTAAAGTTGGTGCTCTTCCCACTGAGTGCGGCTAACATGGTTTTCTGTTATTGCAAACTCATAGGAAGGCAGGTCTGCCCCCTTTGCCGTACACCTTTAATGAGGGGACTGATTTGCTGCCAAGTCCCAAAGTGCAAAGGCGTTTTCGCTTCCAGCCCCGGGAGCAGCCGGAAACGCAGGTGCGGCTGGTTTGTCGGCTTAGCCCCGAGGCACGCTCAGCCCTAACCAGGGACTCTGCAGCAGCTCCTCCCGTGAGAAATCCTGCCCTCCTGCGGACTTCACTCTAAGAGGGATGCTCCCCAACGCCCCCATCCTCGAGGACTATGTTAGCTCTGATGTGTCAAGGAGGAAACAGCTCGGAGCCACGTTCAATCAGTGAGACTGCTGAAGAGCACTCGGAAATGACATTCCGTCCAGGGAAGAGGAGAGCAGCCACTTCCCCGAGAGAGGAGGTCCCTGGGGCTGAAAGAGAGGCCGCTGGCCTCCTGTGCAGGAGGGTGCAGAGCCAAAAAGACTCTCGCACCAGTGCAACGGGGGTGGCGCTCGGCCCCGAGGAGCAGGCGTGGGGTCAGCTGGGGAAGGGAAGAGGCGGGGGCCACAGGGGCCCGGCTGCCTCCTGGGTCCTCCACACGCAGGGCAGCCCGGCACGCTCCCAGCCTCTGCGCACGCCTCTGGGGGCGGCCGAGGGATCAACGAGGCTCTCGCCCACAGGGCCCGTCCGCTCCCCGCCTCTGCCCGCTGGGGCCCCTTGCTGAGCACCTTTGTCTTATTCTGCTGCTGCCATTACTTTCGTTTCCTTCTATCTTCCATCAGAACATTGGGCCTTTTTAGAAACTTTTAACTTAGGATGGGGGGATAGCTGGTTACCAATGCTGTAATAGTTCTAGGCGGACAGCAAAGGGACTCGGCCTTACGTACACGTGTGCCCATTCTGCCCCAAACTCCCCTCCCATCCAGGCTGGCACAGAGTTCCCTGAGCTGTGCGTCGGTCCTTGTTGGTTGTCCATTTTAGACAGAGCAGCGTGTACGTGTGGATCCCAAACTCCCTAACTGTCCCTGCCCCCCGCTTTCCCCCCATCAACCGTGAGTCCGCGGAACATCACTCTTATTTGGCAAAGAGAGCTCTCCTATAATAGTGCTGCGGGGAGAGGGGTCGCTCCGGGTGGTCCTGTTGCGATCTTTGCGGGCACAGTGGATGGTCTGGGCTTCCTGTGGCCTCACCTCTGGGCTCCAGCCTTTTCTAGGCCTCGTTTCCAGACTTCCTGAAGAGTCCATGAGCTCTGGACACCCTTCCAGCACAGCCCCTGTGCTTGCAGCTGCCAGTCACTTGCCAGTCCCTCGCAGCCCTGATGATACATGTCCAGACTGGAGTCAGTGGAGGAGAGTCGGGGCATGCTAGACGGTCGCCATTCACTAACTCGGATCCTAGGGCCAGACTTAATGGCACGGATGTGACTGCTTTTAGGCAAGATTCAGTCTTTCCTAACAGCAGAATGAAGCAGGTCCCGCTGGTGATGCAAGAAAAGCGTGCGTGAGCAGCGCCTGTTCCTGGGGGCCTGGGCGGGGCTGGGGGCCGTCCTCTCTCCCTTGGCCTCCAGATCGCAGCGCAGTTGCTCTGACAGCAGGGCCGCTGTTGCTGGGTGTGAATCTGTCTGTTCCCCAAAGATGCTGAACGTCGTGACAGGAGAAGGGAGCCGTCCTGGCCTCCTAAGATCCAGCCTGGACGTCACAGGGGGGTCGGGGGGAGTGCCTGGGAGGAGCGCGCTCTGCAGGCCCCGCTCACTCCTCTTCCTGGGAGGGAACGCCCACCGGGCACGTGCACTGTGGCGCTGTCGTGTCCGAGTCTGTGCATCCCGCCAGGCTCCTCCATCCCTGGGGTTCCCCAGGCAGGAGTACTGGAGTGGGTTGCCACGCTCTTCTCCGGGGATCTTCCCGGCCCAGGGATCAAACCCTCGTCTCTTGTGTCTCCTGCCCTGGCAGGCGGGTTCTTCACTATTGGGCCATCGGGGAGGCCCCATTGCAGGGCACGCTGCAGAAATCACCAGGCTGGAACAGCTGGGAGGGCCTGTGAGAGGCGGACACGGCCAGGGGGTGCTGTTCCCTTCGACTATGCACCTGGGGGCCCCAGGCCTGCAGCACTTCCCCACCAGTGAAGGGGCCTTTGTGGGGGATGTTTCCAGGGCTCCCCCCTCCAGAGCAGCGGTCCATGCCTGAGGACCAGGGACCGCATCTTAGCAGGACCAGGGTTTGTCCGCAGCGTCTTGGAGCCCAAAGAGCAACCTGGAGGATGGGGGCCGTCCTGGGCAAGGCCCGGCCCCGTCTCCACCCCAGGTGTCTAAAGCCACAGGAGCTGGGGGCGGGGGCGAAGAAGGGGAAGAACGGGTCCTCCAGGATATCTTGGGGCTGATATTTCTGCCAGTCACTAGGCAGGGGCCCAAAGTGGTTGGAACTTGATTCTGAGATACACAGCAGTGGGGCCCTGGTGCAGAATTCACAGTCAACACTTCACATTTCACTTTCCGCTCCGCAGGCTTCACGGTAGGCAGTCGTTGTACAGCCGAGTCAGCGCGGGAGTTTCCTCATCACAGAAGCGCGCTCTGCAGGCTCGCTCTGGCGGCGAGCTGGGCTGCGTGTTCTTGACCAGACAGAGCTCCGTCTAAGCTCAATGTGAGTTTCCAGCCCTGGACTCTTTCCTCCGCTTACTCTTTGCTGTCATCTCTTTCTGGCTCCTTGAGTCCCTTTCTTGATGCTTCACTCAACATCATTCCCAGCTGGGTGGTGGTCCTCTCTTCCTGGCTCCTTGGGGGTCTTCTGCAATCTCAGGACTGCGTCCCTTGCCCTCAGACCAAAACCTGAGCTACTTGGGCGTCTGAGGCAACCACCAGTCCCCAGCCCAGCGGTGCACCCACCTGCAGGCTCGTCTCTCGGAGGAACATAAAATTTCATCCAGGTCCTGAGTGGATGTTGGGAGGCTCGGCCAGAAGGCCAGGCACCTGTCTGTTCAGCCATCTTCCCAGGCCATTCTGGACCTCAGCGAGGCTCGGGGACCGTTCCCCTGGCCAGAGATGCTCAGGCTGCCCAGTTCCTAACCACAGAAGAGAGCCAGTCAGGTGCCTCTGGCAAGAGTCTGGTTCCAGCGTCCAGGAGCCCACAGAGCTGAAATGCCTTCGAGGACTGGTGTTCTGTCCTGAAAGCAAGGGTGAGGAGGCTCAGAGGCAGGTTCTGGAGTCAGAGTGCCTGTGTCTGAACCCCAGCTCTATGTCAGAGCAGCCGCAAGGTCCTTAACCGAGAGCCTCAGTTTCTGCATCTGAGAAAGGGGGACATACAGTGCCCTAGAACTGCGAGGGCTACGCGAGGTATGGAGAGCACCGAGCAGAGTGCCTGGCACGCAGTGGGGACTGAGCGCCAGGATTAACACGCAGTGGGTCTTCGATGGTGGGGCAGGGGCCGTGGTCCACGACGACATCTGGCCCGGAAAGAGCAGCGAAGCCCGCGCCCCGCACGCACCGAGCCTGCGCGCCCACAGCAAGAGAGGCCTGAGCACCGCAGCTCGAGAGAGCCCACGCGCAGCGAAGAAAGACCCAGCGCAGCCACAGATAAAGAAGCAAAGAATTCTTTTCGAAGAGCAGTTTGAACCGGAGTTGCCGGTGGAGCGGCGCCCCTCCCTGTCCACCCCGCCCCGCCCCAGAAGTCAGCCTCGTTCCCGAGAGCCCGCCGCACGCGCCGCGCGCTGCGTGAGCCGCCGCTGCTTCGCGGCCGCGCCTCCGGGAGGCCTGGCCTGGGTGCTGAGCGAGAGCGGGGCGCAGGCAGGCGCCACTCGGGCGGAGCCACTGCGCCGCCGCCCGCCGAGCGCTGACCGGTCCTCGACTGCTGTCCCGCCGCTTCGGCCTGACTACAGAGGAGCCAGGCATGAGCCAGACTGATGAGCATCAGGAGGAAGCATCTTCCCTCTCCCGCAGTGAGACTCACTGGCCCCCGGCGGAGCTGTGAATTGTCCCGGTCTTGCTAGAGCGCTGGCTCCCCGTCGACTGGCCTACTCGGCGCGTCGGACGCTCCTGGGGCGAGGACCCTCACCTGCACACCTTGGTCCTGTTTCTCTGAAATTCCGGACTCTGAGAGCTGATCGCCTAGCTCACGGTCTCTTTGTAACTAATTCAGTGAGCAAAACAAACAAACCCAGGCTAGGAATGTTGCCACGGCAACAAACAAGTCTGCTCAGGGAAGTCCCGCGGTTGCCTTGGTGACCGGGAGGGCGTTTACAGTCTCTTCCAGAGCAGTCTCTTGGGTGTGTGTGTGTGTGTGAGAGAGAGAAGGATGAAGGGGTGGGTCAGCTCCTTCAGGATTCTTACCTGTCCTCAGAGACTTACATCTGCGTATCAGCTTCAAGGCGGAGCCTTGGTCTCGCCGGGGACGTCTAGGGCTGGGCGCAGCAAGGGCGCCTTTATCAAAATAAACAGGGCGACGGAGAGGCAGGCGCAGGGGTCCAAGGTCACCTTGGTTTGCGCGACGGTGGATGTGAGAAACACGAGACTCCACGTGGAAGAATTCACGAGGTGAAGAGCTCCGTGCAACGGAGCGCACTTAAGGCTGCCGAACTATGCAGCTAAAAGTGGGCAAGACGTTGCCTGGGTTATGTATGCGTATTATACCACAATTTTAAAAATAAATAGAAATTTATAGAAAAATTTTAAAAAACTGCGTGACTGACCCATACCTGGCTCCTTTTGGTGCCTCAAGAGCCAAAGCCTTTCTCCCTGGAACTGTTTCTTATGCAGAGTTCTTAGAAATGCACTTCATAGCTCATTGCATGCAAACCCACCATTATGATATGACAAGTTCAAAACACTTGGAAGTGTTGACCCTTACACGAAAGAGCGCCAGACCTTCCACATTTTCACCCATTTTTTCCTCTCTCTTTTTTATTTTTTAAATTATGAAAGTATAACACATTTACAGAAGACTTGGAAAATACAGAACAAAGTTACATGTAGTCCCACTATATATTGCAACTATTTTTAAGTAGATAAATTAAGAGTTTTTAGTTGGAGTTTCAATATCAAACTCTCAAAAATTAATAGAATGAATATTCAGAAAAGTAGATGGATATAGTAGACCTGAAAAGTAGCATGAACCAATTCAACGTAAGATTGATACAATTTTAACACAACCATAGGATACAAATTCTATTCAAGTTTTCATAGACTATAAGCTAGGAGACACTGGAACACGTCCAGAGACATAAAACAAGAAGCAAACATTTCATTCACACATTTAAAACAATTTGCTCACGCCATGTGACCTGTGAGGTCTTAGTCCCCAGACCAGGGATGAAAGCAAGACCTCGGCTGAGAAGGCACCAAGTCCTAACCACTGGACCACCAGGGAGGTCTCAACTCCCCATCTGTGTAGCTAGCTTGCGTAGCTCTCTCTGATCATGAAGTGATACAATTAAAAAATGTTTTCTAAGTTTTAGAAAAGACAAAGGAACCAGAGATCAAATTGCCAACATCCGCTGGATCATCGAAAAAGCAAGAGAGTTCCAGAAAAACATCTATTACTGCTTTATTGACTATGCCAAAGCCTTTGACTGTGTGGATCACAATAAACTGTGGAAAATTCTGGAAGAGATGGGAATACCAGACCACCTGACCTGCCTCTTGAGAAACCTATATGCAGGTCAGGAAGCAACAGTTAGAACTGGACATGGAACAACAAACTAGTTCCAAATAGGAAAAGGAGTACGTCAAGGCTGTATGTTGTCACCCTGCTTATTCAACTTCTCTGCAGAGTACATCATGAGAAACGCTGGGCTGGAAGAAGCACAAGCTGGAATCAAGATTGCCGGGAGAAATATCAATAACCTCAGATATGCAGATGACACCACCCTTATGGCAGAAAGTGAAGAGGAACTAAAAAGCCTCTTGATGAAGGTGAAAGAGGAGAGTGAAAAAGTTGGCTTAAAGCTCAACATTCAGAAAACAAAGATCATGGCATCTGGTCCCATCCCTTCATGGGAAATAGATGGGGAAACAGTGGAAACAGTGTCAGACTTTGTTTTTGGGGGGCTCCGAAATCACTGCAGATGGTGACTGCAGCCATGAAATTAAAAGATGCTTCTTCTTGGAAGAAAAGTTATGACCAACCTAGATAGCATATTCAAAAGCAGAGACACTACTTTGCCAACAAAGGTCCATCTAGTCAAGGCTATGGTTTTTCCGCTGGTCATGTATGGATGTGAGAGTTGAACTGTGAAGAAGGCTGAGCACCGAAGAATTGATGCTTTTGAACTGTGGTGTTGGAGAAGACTCTTGAGAGTCCCTTGGACTGCAAGGAGATCCAACCAGTCCATTCTGAAGGAGATCAGCCCTGGGTGTTCATTGGAAGGACTGATGTTGAAGCTGAAACTCCAGTCCTTTGGCCACCTCATGCGAAGAGTTGACTCACTGGAAAAGCCTCTGATGCTGGGAGGGATTGGGGGCAGGAGGAGAAGGGGACGACAGAGGATGAGATGGCTGCATGGCATCACTGACTCGATGGACCTGAGTCTGAGTGAACTGCGGGAGATGGTGATGGAGAGGGAGGCCTGGCGTGCTGCGGCTCATGGGGTTGCAAAGAGTCGGACACGACTGAGCGACTGAACTGAACTGCAGTTCCTTTTTAATAGTTTGCACTGTTTCCTCCAGACTTGGTCCATCTGTTGCTTTCGGTTCCCTGTAGTCAGCTCCTAACAGCATCTCTCTCATTTCTTATCTTAGATCTGAGAAACCATACCATCAGGCTTATTAGAATCTTATTAGAATTGTGTGAAGAGTAGCTTCACGATAGATGAACACTTGACCCATCAATATTGCTATCAGAAGTTTCTAGAGGATAGAAGAAGAAGCTGAAGGCTGTGGAACCAGATATGTGCATGTGTGTGTGTCTGTTCGCTCCGTCGTATCTGATTCTCTGCGACCCCGTGGACTGTAGCCCACCAGGCTCCTCTGTCCATGGGATTCTCCAGGCAAGAACACTGGAGTGGGCTGCCGTTTCCTCTTCCAGGGGATCTTCCCGGCCCAGGGAGTGAACCCACCTCTGCTGCGCTGGCAGGCAGGTTCTTCACCACTGTGCCGCCTGGGAAGCCCACGTTGTATTCACTTGAACAAGTCATCCGACTTCTCTGGGCCATGACTCCCTAGTCTAGGTCTGAGATAAATGGCACATAACAGATGGTCCCCAATCTTCGCTTTCCTTCTTCCAGCTGGGTGTCTTTCTGTGCAGTTTAAGGAACTTAGTGTCCCAAGAAACTACTACAGCTTCATGATTTTGTCCCTAAAACTTGGCAAGTTTCTTCTTGAGACACTCTACAGATAAAACCTCTCTCATTTGCTCAGGAGAAGTAGAAGTCGAGCTTGTAATAGGGGGTCAGTACAGGTCCTGTCCAGGCAGCTCAGGAAAACTTTCATTAACCTCCTACCTGGTGACCTTTGAGGGCAATGATGGATTGATTACAAAATCTTCCCCTGCAGTTTAGAGAATGTCGTACAGGTGGGCACATAAGGTGGTGAGTACGTTGTCCACATTTGTGGGCAGTGGGCTGGGGCCTGGGGGCAGTTGTCTATATGAATGGGGCTTCCCTGGTAGCTCAGCTGGTAAAGAATCCACCTGCAGTGTGGAGGCCCCAGCTCAGTTCCTGGGTGGGGAAGATCCCCTGGAGAAGGGACAGGCTACCCACTCCAGTGTTCTTGTCTGGAGAATCCCATGGACGGGGCAGCCTGGCGGGCTACAGCCTGTGGGGCCGTAAAGAGTCGGACACGACTGAGCGGCTAAGCGCAGCACAGCACATCTATGTAAGCTCCCGCCTCAAATTGTCCTCGTCAGTTGCCAAGCAGGTACCACTCTAATTGAAGTTATTCTGCTCAAATGACACAGTCTCCAGGAAAAAATAAATAATATTTCTGCTGTGAAACTGGTTTGCTGGTGTTCTGCCAAATGGAAGCCTTATCATAGTAAATATATCAACTTTAATTATTCATTTCTGTTTGCTCGAAGAAATATTCTTCTGTGACATACATATGTTCCTACACTCCCTTGTTGCAGAAACATGAACGAAATAAGTCACTTTCACACATAAGTGTCGCTGTAAGAGTCTGGATGGCTGACTGGTGTTCTCTATTCCTTTCGCACATTTTCATTCAGCTGGAGAAAAGGTGTGGACCAAAGATGAGGATCTTTTTAGGGTGCTTTCAAGTAAAGGGGGGAAGAAAGGCACAGGCTGCCATCTGCTATTACCGATGAAGCAAGACACCTCTATCCATAGCGGTTCAATAAGGCACCACCGGTTGGCCACATGCACGCCCTGAGTCTGAATCGACAGAACGAAAAACGAGGCTTCAGGTCTTGGCTGCTTGTCTGCGAGTCACCGTGGCAGACACATCAGGGCCTGTTCCGCCACCTGGTGTTCACGGAAGGAAAGGTCCAGCGAGCCGAGTTGGAACTGCCAGCATCGTGCATAATTGGTGGCTGTGAAATTGCTACGATCTCAGTGAAAGGCAGTTCCAGCCTCTCTGCCAAATTCCAGCGGAAGACTGAGAACATCTATTAAAATTTAAAAGGCACACACCCTCTGTCTAGTGATTCCTCTTTTAGGAATTCGTCTTATACGTGTGTACATGTGCACAAAGAAGCGTGCCAGCGGACGTCCCGGCACCACTCTATGCTCTAGCAGAAGCAAGGTGAGCGCCCGTCACTGGGCACCGGCTCAGTGGATCGTGAGTGACCCACACAACCAGCACACCGGGCAGCTGCTGGGGAAAGAAGGCTAACGCTCCTGCACCGCTGGGAACCCAGCCGGTGCAGCCACGGAGGACTACAGCACGGGGGTCCCTTAGTAACAGAAACGGGGCTCCTCTGTGATCCTGCAGCCCCGCCCCTGGGCATCCACCTGGAGGAAATCGTAATTCTAAGGCACAGACCCGGGCGCCTATAACGGCCGAGACAGGAGAGCAGCCTACACGTCCACCGCAGATGAACGGGTAAAGGAGACGCGGCCCACTGACCCAACGGAATATCACTCAGCCACAGCGGGCACTGAAACAGTGCCATTTGCAGCAGCCGGGATGGACCTGGAGATTGCCATACTCAGGAGGTAAGCCAGAGGAAGACACATAACATACGATAGCACCGCTTCTTGAATAGCCCGTCCAGTTGCTGAAAAATCTTCTATTTGAAACATAGAAGCCTTCTTCTCTGTAAGTGCTGGTCTTTAAGCAAAGTTCTGCCCTCAGGGACAACTGAAAACCAGTCTAAAATTTCTTCCACATGACGGCTGTTGAAGCGTTGGGAGACAGTTTTCTAAGGTGTCTCTCCTCTGCAGGGTAAACATCCACAGTACATTGAATTATTGTTCTATTACATGACTTTCAGAGTTTTGGTTTTTTTTTAATCTTTCAGAGGGTCTAGCTTTTCAATGTGTTCTTTGCAGAAAGCCAGGCTTCGGTCTGATCAGACAAAGCAGTTGTGTCCGAGGTGGAAGTTGTCTGTGTTGTTGAGCACAGTCTAATTCAATGACATTTCAGCCGGGTCACTATTGAATCAGGCCGAGCCTGTGGTCTGTGGAAGCATCTAGAATTTCTTCAAGCTAGAACGGCTCTGTCCCCTACTCAACCAACCTACACACTGAGATCTGCAGGTATCTTGTGAGATTTATCCCGTGCTTTCCAGCTGATGGGCTGTTTTATCTGCTATCCATTCTGTCCACATTCTCTCTGCTGTACAACAACTTACAATTTATGGAATTTTTCTACTCTTCATCCAATTTATTGAAAGTATTGAATAGAGGAGAACATTCTATAGTTTTCTTCTGGAAAGTTTTTCTAAATTATCATCTTTTCATAAAAGGACCTGAGGATAGAAGAGTGTGTTTTTCTGTGCGGGGTGCAAGGACCCTTGTTTCTAGGGCTTTGGAGCTGTGCAAATATATGAATGAGGGGATTCTGTGCTGAAGAAACTTATATGAGAACACGTAGAAAGAGAAGGAGAACACAAACGCCGTAGACAAGTTAATAGTCAGTTGGACTTATTTTTACCGGGGAGACCAGGGGAATTGTCTATAAAGGGCCTTGATGCATTTGTGATGGTTGTATAATGAGATACGCAAGAATGTTTCTTAAGATCCATGCCTACTTGAGAGGCCCCTCCACATCAGCACGGCTGGGTGTCCACACTCACTCTGTGCTGTGCTGAGCCACTCAGTCGAGTTTGATTCTTTATGACTCTATGCCCTGCAGCCCACCAGGCTCCTCTGTCCATGGGGATCCTCCAGGTAAGATAATCAGAGTGGGTTGCCATGCCCTCCTCCAGGGGATCTTCCCAACCCAGGGATCAAGCCCAGGCCTCCTACATTGCCAGCAAATTCTTTACCACCAGGGAAGCCCAAGAATACTGGAGTGGGTATCCTACCCCTTTTCTAGAGGATCTTCCCAACCCAGGAATCGAACCAGGGTCTCCTACATTGCAGGTGGATTCTTCACCAGCTGAGCTACCAGGGAGGCCATACTCACTTTAAAGATTTAAATTGATAATGAATAGCAATAAGGGCAGGAAGCAGCAGTTAGAACTGGACATGGAACGACAGACTGGTTCCAAATAGGAAAAGGAGCACATCAAGGCTGTATGTTGTCACCCTGCTTATTTAACTTCTATGCAGAGTACATCATGAGATACGCTGGGCTGGAAGAAACACAAGCTGGAATCAAGATTGCCGGGAGAAATATCAGTAACCTCGGATATGCAGATGACACCACCCTTATGGCAGAAAGTGAAGAAGAACTAAAAAGCCTCTTGATGAAGGTGAAAGAGGAGAGTGAAAAGTTGGCTTAAAGCTCAACATTCAGAAAACAAAGATCATGGCATCTGGTCCCATCACTTCATGGGAAATAGATGGGGAAACAGTGGAAACAGTGTCAGACTTTGTTTTGGGGGGCTCCAAAATCACAGCAGATGGTGACTGCAGCCATGAAATTAAAAGACGCTTACTCCTTGGAAGGAAAGTTATGACCAGCCTAGATAGCATATTCAAAAGCAGAGACGTTACTTTGCCGACTAAGGTCCTTCTAGTCAAGGCTATGGTATTTCCTGTGGTCATGTGTGGATGTGAGAGTTGGACTGTGAAGAAGGCTGAGCGCCGAAGAATTGATGCTTTTGAACTGTGGTGTTGGAGAAGACTCTTGAGAGTCCCTTGGACTGCAAGGAGATCCAACCAGTCCATTCTGAGGGAGATCAGCCCTGGGATTTCTTTCCCGGGACCAAACCTGTGCCTCCTGCATTGTGAGCACAGTCTTAACCAGTGAACCACAGGGCATCTGAGATGTTAAGGGGATTTTTAAATATCTGTTGGGCTTCCCTGGTGGCTCAGCTGGTAAAGAATCTGGCTGCAATGCGGGAGACCTGGATTCGATCCCTGGGTTGGGGCGAGTCCCTGGAGAAGGGAAAGGCTCCCCACTCCAGTGTTCTGTCCTGGAGAATTCCATGGACTGTGTAGTCCATGGGGTCACAAAGAGTCAGACAGGACTCAGCGACTTTCACTTCACAGGTGTTTTTTTTTTCCAGATTTATGCAAACAATACAACATCCCTTTTATTATGAGGAAGACACACATGATTTCCATATGTACCAGCCTCTTCCTATTCTGGCCCCCGGACCTGGCTGTCTTTGCAGACTCTGACCTGTCCTGTGCTGAGGTCAGCTGAGGTCCTCATGGTTTTTGCAGACTTGGTTTGTGCTGCACATGGATTCATGCCACGTAAGAGTCCCCTGCTTCCATCCCCTCTCATCTTTGTTTTTTAGCGTGGTCTTTTTATATCTGCGCTCGTCAGAGAACTTCTTGGGAAGTGTCGTGTCGGTCTCTCTGGCCGCCTTCTCAGTTTCTTCTGCGTCGGATCATCAGCAAACGCACTTTCAGCACTTTTTCCTCAGGCCTCGTGCGCTCACCCTCGTTCCCTTTTCGCATCTCGAGCCACGAGGCTGTTCTGGTGTGGACGCTGGTGTCTCGCCGTGCGTTTGTCTGCACAATGCGTCACACCTTGTATGGGGTCCCAGGCTTCTCTTCTTTGGGTTCCGGAATGTCACGGCCCTTTGTCCTAACCTGGGGCTTTGTGTGAAGTGGGGAAAGGGAGGAAGCCGGGGGTGAGCCCCAGCCCGCACATCAGGGCCGGAGCGAGGGCGAAGCAGACAGCTTCTAGGGGCTTCTAGGGGCCGCCAGACACCAGGGGGTGAGGCAAGGGCTCCACTGAGCCCCGGGGAGACGTGTGAGCTCCTGACGCAGGGAGCCGGCTGCTTCGGTAAACAGCTCCCGGGAAGCTATTAAACGTGTGTGAGTTGCATGCCCGCTTTTCTGTGTGTGGATTTTCATACAGACACGTCTTATCTTTCCCCAAGCGTGGAAACAGATTTTCTGTCTTATCTGTTGATGAGATTTTAAAAATCAGTAAAAACAAAATAACACAAAAGTCTGAAGCACTGAAAAAAGGGAGAAAGTAAAGCGTCTGCGTTTTGCCGGCTGCGTGGCCGCCGCTCGCCTCGGTGGCGGGGCCCGGGTGCACGCCGTCTTCTCTCTCTGTCTCTTGTTCTTTGTGGCTTCTGGCCGTGAGGGCCAGCTCACTGAGTCTCACTGAAATCGATTTGAGTTTTGGTGCCTTTGTGCTCAAAAACATATGCTTCTGTACGGGAATTTCCAGGACTTTGCTGTGAGACATCTGAGGCATTGATATCAGTGCTAAGAAGAATGTTAACGAGAGCCAGATTTCATCGAGCACTCCGTTTAAGCCGGCGTTTTGTGAGCGCTCTGTGTGCACTCTAATTTAATCCTGACCACAGGCACATGAAGCAGGCTTTTACTGGCTGCACCACGTGGCAGGTGGGATCTTAAGCTCCCCAACCAGGGATCAGTCCCACGACTCCTGCGGTGGACGCTCAGAGTCCTAACCACTGGACCACCCCAGTCCTCATCCCAGTTTAGAGATGGAGACTTGACCGCAGGCTGTGACTTGCCCCGGAGGCCCGGCTAGTAAGACGCAGAGTCAGCAGGGCTGAGACTCGAGTGGACCCTGAGGGAAGCTTCTGGCCCCGCCTAGGACATCACACAAGGGGGTGGGCTTGTCCCCGCTCCCTGACAGTCCCCCCCGAGGAAGCGTGTACAGCCTCGTTTCCTCTGGTTCCCCTTCTCCTCCACAGACCCCGGGTCCCAGCTGTGGGAACTTGCCACACTGAGTTTAAAACCTGAACCTCTGGGTTGATGAATCCTTCCAGCAAAACCCCCACCGGTTCCTGAGTGATGTCCTCAGCCCTTTGCGAAGTCCAGTCTCCTGGCATCTCAGGCCAGGGTCTGGGAAATAAGAGACTCCCTCCGAAGCCTCCTCAGGAGAGCAGCTGGTCCTCAGAGCCGCCACAGCCCGGGTGGCGGGACCGGTTTCGTAAGCCCGCCTGCAGCCCAGGGCCGCGCAAGGTTGAGCAAGGTGGGTCCGGAGAGTGAGAACGGAGGACGGGAGAGGGCGCGCCGGGCCGGGGTCTCTTCCCTCCCACCCTGGCCTCACCCGGCCTGTGTCCTCCGCTGTGGCCCGTGTTCCTCTGAGACGCACACTCGACTGCGGGCCTCCCTGCGCTGCCGTGAAGCCGGGCTCTAACTCTTAAACACGGCGTCTGAGGCGCCTCTGTGCTCCCGAGCCTACGCCGTCCCCAGCCCCGTTTCCAGGGCTCCTCGCCCAAAACATCCGCTCCAGCAGTGTTCAGCCGTGGGATATCTCTCGGGAACACAGCCTTTCGCTTTCTGGCTCAGACAACTGCGTCCTTGCCACCTCACCTGCTGCCCTCTGAACTGCCAAGCCCAAGGTTCTTTAAGACATAACCCCAGGGAAATACCCTCTGTAGAATTCCTGCCGATGCTTCCAGGGAAAATAAGAACCTTGGGTTTTCTTCTATATTTCTTCTGTAACATTGTATTTCAGTCCTAGAAAACTGTGAATTCCTTGTGGACAATGGTCAAGACTTGCGTTTTTCTGAGATTCCAATGCCAACTGCCAAGTACAGCTTAATAAGGGCTTGGGAAATACTTGCAAAAGAAAGACTGAAATTGTGGAATCTAGGAAGTAATTCACAGGTGATCAAGGAGTCGCACACTATAGAAAGTATAAAAGGTAATCTCATGTTGGCAAAACAGAGGATCATGTGGTAGAACCTTATCAGTAGAACTTAGGTAAATATTGACGTGCCGAACCAATGGGTCTTAACCCCCACTGCAGTCATAATAACCTGGGACTTTAAAAAAGCCCAATGCCGTCAGAAATCCTGTTCAATTTTTCTATATTTTGAAAACAGTCTGGGAGATTATACTGTGCACCCAAGGTTAAGAATAACCACTTTAGATAAAAATACAAACTGCAGGATATAAGGATACTAGCCGGGGCTCCCCTGGTGGCTCAGGGGCAAAGAACCCGCCTGCCACTGCAGGAGACAGGAGACACAGGCTCGCTCCATCCCTGGGCGGGAAGATCCCCTGGAGAAGGAAATGGCAACCCACTCCAGTATTCTTGCCTGGAGAATCCCATGGACAGAGAGGCCTGGTGGGCTTCAGTTCATGGGGTCGCAAAGAGTCAGGCACGGCTGAGCGGCTGAGCAGCACCTGCGCACACAAAGATACTGGTTGCTACAAGGTGAAAGCAGTTTGCAAGCAGAGGATCCCAGAATTTGCCCAAAGATGTCTCAGTGCAGACACAAGCTAACTAGGCATTTCTAGACACAGGGGGCCGTGCCCACGAAGCTCGCGACAAGGGCCTCCAGCCTCTCTGTGAGTGTGTTCACAGTTCCCGGTCCACTTTGCTATCACTGGAGCAAAGACACCTGCATCTTTCCACTGAAAGCTTATTGCCGAATAGTAGTTAGACTCTTAACCCAGAAAGAGACAACTTTCAAAATGTTAAAGAAAATCTAGACGATTGCTGAATGTTTAATGTTATGGTCAAAGTCTCTGCTTGTGAAGCAAACAAAGTTTCTGAACATGTGATGCAATGTGATTTCAGGGATACAGAACCTTGGACTCTGAGTCTAGGTCTTGCTAGTTAATTTACAAAGTAGAGTAGGAAAGGGTATAAAGTCATTCAGAATTTTTCCCCTTTTAAAACAATTTTGATACAGTTGATATATGATATCAGGCTAGCTCCAGGTATATTGCATCCTGATTTGACGTGAGCACACATTACGAGATGATTGCCCCCGTACACAGTGATTACAGTATTCTCAGCCACATTTCTTTTGCTGTGTCCCCATGGCTTGCTTATTTCATAAGTGGAGGTTTGTACCTCTTCATCCCCTTCACCTATTTCACCCACCCCCCAAGTCATTAAGAATTTTAAGTGCAAGGTCCTATGTCTCTTGTGAAACAAATACTGTCCTGTATTCTTCAACCCAAGTGTCTATGTGGCTCTGTATTCTTGTTCATGGTTAAGAAAACATAAAATCCTACGTGCAACATTAAATCCCAGGGTTGTCAACTCTTCAGTGATGATTATAAACCCTAACAGCACAAAGCAGGCACTTGATTTGTCAAAATTCCTTGAATTTTTGTCTTAATGGTCTTTCCATTTGCTCTGCCAAATTAAACGTTCATGGCAAGTTTAAATGTGTCTTTAAAATGTCATTTAGCATCAGTTATCAGTTGGCTCGGTGGTTATTATATTACTGAGTTATCACTGGGGTGTGAGTTAAACCATATGGAAAGGAAGATGGACCTGACTACACAGCACCCAGCTGGTGCTAAAGTCACAGCAAAACCCATCGCAGACTGGAAGATGGGTGACTGCATCTCGTCCTAAGGCTTATCCCAAGGCTTTTCATTAGACCCATGTGTGTGTCTGTGCAGATTCTGGGAACATCTTGTAATTCCGACATGTTCAAGTGGTGAGGCACTTAGAATTAATAGCAATAATAATTATAATTTATAAATTATAGATTACCATCCCTTATGTTTGAATTTTATTTTACAAAGAAAGGAAATTTTTACTAGCCGAAAAATAAAAAACCCCACACGATTCTCCTCCAAAGCTCTCGAACTAACTTGGATTTAGTGGTTTCTTCATTTTCCTGCCATTACTGTTTTTTGCGTCATTTTCCAAAGTTCTGTAGCTGGCAAATAGGAGCTGCTGTCAATGACTCAAAAAAGCGTTTTTATAATAATCTCATCACTTAGTTTGGGGCTTCTCTGGTGGCTCAGATGGTAAAGAGTCCGTCTGCAGTGCGGGAGACCTGGGTTCGGTCCTTGGGTTGGGAAGATCCCCTGGAGGAGGGCATGGCGACCCACTCCAGCATTCTTGCCTGGAGAATCCCCATGAACAGAGGAGTCTGTGGGTTACAGTCCGTGAGGTCGCAGGGTCGGATACGACTGACTAAGCGCAGCACACACAGCGCTTGGCTTGCACCTGCTGCCGAAAAATGTTTTCTTCTCAATTTCAGACTTCTCCAAATTGTCTTTTCCCAATACCCAGCTTGTAGGTCTCTCCCTCTCTTCCTCCATCCACCTCAGTTCTTTATTATACAGGACCTTGGCCCTTTTCATTCATTTTCTCTCTTCTCCACTCTTTGAAGGAATTCTCCACAATAACCCCAAGCCTGTGGGTGATCTTGAAAACAAGCATCTTCTCTTTAGAAGAGGTAGCCAGGCACATGCCCGGTCGTGGGGTTGCTGGGTCATATGGTAGCCTTATTCCTGGCTTTCTAAGGATTCTCCATACTGCTCCCTACAATGGCTGTACCAGTGGCATCAATATGTATACATTACCGGGTATAAAGTGGATAGTTGGGGAGAAATTGCTGCAAAACACAGGGAGCCCAGCCTGGTGCTGTGATGACCTAGAGGCAGGAAGGGAGGGAGGCTCAGGGCGCGGAGGGGATTTTTTATAAGTATGGCTGCTTTTACGTTGTTCAACGGCTAAAACCATCACAATATTGTAAAAATTGAAAAACAAAAAAAAGAAAAGGAAGTTGGAGTGTGTGCGCATGCGTGTGTGTGCATGTGCACATGCGCATGCATGTGTGCATTTGTGTGTGCGTGTATACATGCATGTGCGCATGCATGTGCACACGCTCATGTGTGTGCGTGTATGTGCGTCCGTGTGTGCGTGTGTGTGTGCCTGTGTGCGTGTGTGTGTATGAAAGAGCGAGAAGACGGTGACCATCACGAGAGAGGGAGGGCCAGCCTTGTTCTATGTTGGCAGGAGCACACCGCTCTCCTCACCAAGGAACACCACGTTCATTAGCATCGTTCAAGACTCACTGTCTGCCAAGAACATGTCTCAAACCGATGTGTCTCCAGGAACTCCAGACTTGGGTGTAAAGCACCATCACCCAAATGAGAACAGGAAAGCTGTTTGTTCAGAGCTTGCTATCTGAAGGCAGTCAGACATCATCCTGTTTGGCAGAGACCCAGAATCAGTTAAAGGAGCGGCAGAGCTTTCCTGCAGATGGAGTGGAGAGCCTCGAGTGGGCCCTGACGGGAGGGTGTTGTGGGGCAGTCGGATCCTACGCGACTGATCGCAGCGGCACACCTGGTCTCTGGTGGGCCTGCCTCGGCCCGGCTGCTGCGGCGACCGCGGTCAGAGCTGTGTCTATATGCTTCTGCCATTGTCCACATGTGCATTCAGCCCCTGAGAGCGAATGACATGAGAACTAGGGTCCTGAGGCCCCTCTGGGCCCTCAAGAGCATCCTTGACACCTGCCCGTCCTCTCCTCCTCTCCTGTGCTTCTTAGCCTCCCCACTTGTGATGTCACATCGACCTCAGTCCCCCAGACAGAGCTAGAAGTCTGCTGAGACAGATCAGAGAAGGCTTCAGCATGGGTGAGCAGGATTTTGTGCTGATCTGGTGTGAGAGCAGAGTGCAGCTACGAGGAGGGTCGTGTTACCGAAGGCAGAAGAGGAAGCCCTCGGTTTGTGAGAGAAGACGCCGAGCTCAGGCTTTAGGAGTTAAAATCCCCGCTGCCTCTGTGAGAAGGCAGTGGCACCCCACTCCAGCACTCTTGCCTGGAAAATCCCATGGACGGAGGAGCCTGGTGGGCTGCAGGCCATGGGGTCGCTAGGAGTTGGACACGACTGAGCGACTTCACTTTTACTTTTCACTTTCATGCATTGGAGAAGGAAATGGCAACCCACTCCAGTGTTCTTGCCTGGAGAATCCCAGGGACAGGGGAGCCTGGTGGGCTGCCGTCTACGGGGTCGCACAGAGTCGGACACGACTGAAGCGACTTAGCAGCAGCAGCAGCAGCCTCTGTGAAGCTGTTCTTTAGAACCAGGCACCTGGGGCCAGGAATGTCATTTCAGAGGTGGGGGAGGAAGCCTGAGAGTAAGTGACGGTCCTCAGTTTACATGCCGAGGCCAGGGCTGGAGCAGGTACTGCAGCTCTGGGCTTTCCAGCACCACTACACACACCAAGGATGGAGAGCAGGTGGTCTGGACCAGAGGCCGGGCAATCTGGAACCACCAGGATGGTCTCAGAGGAATGCGCCACTCTGCACCGTTAGCATAAGCGTGGTAAGGACAGAAACTGTCCATGAAGATTTCACACAGACCCACCAAGATGAAAAGTAAATGATTAAAGAAGGTAGGTTTGGCGTTCCTTTCGAACCGTGATCCCTTATCTTCTATTTACAGAGATAAAAGTACACCCCCAGATGGTTAATATGTAAGCACTTCAGTATTTACAGCTCTCCTTTTGGGAGAGGAAAGCCACTCTGGAAGCACCGCGTGACCCACCCGCAATGTTCCCCCCAGTGCTTATCTTGTTGTCGGGGTTTCTCTGCCACGTTGCTATCGCAGGACGAAGTAAGTACTCAGGGCTTTTGAAAAAAAATAATTTCCAATCCTGGGCTTCCCAGGCGACACTAGTGGTAAGGAACCTGCCAAAGCAGGAGGCGAGGGACTGATCCCTGGGTGGGAAGACCCCCTGGGGAAGGAAATGACAGCCTACTCCAGGATTCCCGCCTGGAGAATCCCATGGACAGAGGAGCCTGGTGGATCACGAAGGGTCGCACATGACTGAGCATGTCCCCAACCCTCTGGTAAATGCCAGGGGCCCGTAGGGATTAGCTAGGTTCTCTTTAGGCTGGATGCTGGGGAGACTGGATTGGTGCTTATTGTCTGATGCAGCCATGCTTAAACTCCTTGGCGAGACACTTCGCCCCTTTAAGCCTCAGTATACCGGCCTGTGAAATGGGGATAACACATCTAACCTCCTTTAAAAGCTGGAGAGGAGATTAGCTGGGGTATGGCATATGTCAAGTATTTGGAGCAAAACTCAGTGTAAGTATTTTGGTGGCATTAAATGTTTTCCATTTGTGTGGGCCAGCTAAACTTAAAAAGGCAACTATGGGTTTCTCAGCCAGCTGCTTTGTGTTCTGTTTCAGCCTGCCCCAAGCCAGATGAGCTGCCATTTTCCACGGTGGTTCCACTGAAACAGTTCTATGAGCCCGGGGAGCAGATAGTGTTCTCCTGCCAGCCGGGCTACGTGTCCCGGGGAGGGATCCGGCGGTTTACGTGCCCGCTCACAGGACTCTGGCCCATCAACACGCTGAAATGCATGCGTAAGTCGGCCTCCTTCCGCACATTCTCCGCTCATTCCGACCCTGTACATGGTGGGCAGATGACCGACCTTGTCCAGCTCTGGGTGCAGAAGGCCTGCAGAGCCGCGGGGCGGGGGGCGGGTGGGGNGCGGGTGGGGGGTGGGTTTCGTGGGAGAAGAGACTGCGGACAGTCAGTGCTGTTTGCCGGAAGCCAGGAGGAGAGGGCGGCAGAGGGTGAGCTGGTTAGGCGTCATCGTTGACTCAGTGGACACGAGTCTGAGCAAATTCTGGGAGACTATGGTGGACAGGGGAGCCTGGCTTGATGCAGTCCATGGGGTCACAAAAGGTCAGATGGGAACTGGCCACAACAACTGGAATTAGCTAGGGGCGATTTTAAAAAGAGACTTGGTGTGATGAAAGGAGAGGGAGGCACTGCAGATGTGAACAGAGAAGTGGATATGACATTACAAATTATATTTCTAGTAAAATACAAACATTATACTAAATCAATGCTACACATAATACATACAATGCTATGCATAATATATATATATAATATTATGGGGTTTCCCAGGTGGCTCGGTGGTAAAGAACCCACCTGCCAACACAGGAGACGCAGGTTCAAGCCCTGGGTCGGGAAGACCCCCTGGAGAAGGAAATGGCAGCCCACTCCAGTGTTCTCGCCTGGTGGGCTACAGTCCCTGGGGCCGAAAAGGAGCGGAACACGAGCGAGCGGCTAAACAGCCACAGCCAGGTGCGCGTGCGGCGGCCGGGCTTTCTCATGGGACCCGCAGTCGTAAGGCGCAGACGCCTCCCTGGCGGGCCGGGCTCGGGCTCTGTGCTGCCACTGCGGGGCCACGGGCTCTCTCCCTGGTTTGGGAGCGAAGACCCTGCGTGCTGCGTGCCCCAGCCCTCAACAGCAGCGCCAGAACAAGCAGTAACCGCGCGGTGGGCGCCTCAGCGCGTGTGGCGCGCAGGCTGCTCTGAGTAGCTTCTGAGAATGGTCTTCAGTAGAGTCACTGGGTCAAAAGACAGAAGTGAGTTTAAACGTTTTCATTTTAACAGGAAATTCTGTAACTAGAAGTTGATGTTTTTACCTTTAAATCACAGCCAGAGTATGTCCTTTTGCTGGGATCTTAGAAAACGGAACGGTACGCTATACGACGTTTGAGTATCCCAACACGATCAGCTTTTCTTGCCACACTGGGTAAGGACTTCCTGACCCCTTAAGCTGAACATCAAGGCCGGCCCCTATTTTATTTCTCGTCTTCAGGCTGGACTTGCTGAATACGGATCACTGAATAAAGATCCACAGTGGGGTTGGGGGTGGGGTGGAGAATACAGCAGTTAGTGAAATACGAAGTCGATGCTGTATCTGATTTTTCTGCCCCTGATTAGCTACTCATATGAGGAGCACGTTGAAATCATTGAAGCTGGGCGATAATTCTTTATAATCTCTGGGCCAAATCTTGGCTTGGGGGTTGAAGTGTTCTAGCAGCTAGACTTGGGCTTTGGGCGAACTGGATGGACTGTGACCTAGGCTCAGTGGTAAAGAGTCCGCCTGCTAAAGCAGGAGGCACGAGGTTGATCCCTGGGGTTGAGAAATGCCTTGGAAAAAGACATGGCAACCCTCTCCAGTATTCTTGTCTGGGAAATCCCATAGACAGAGGAGCCTGGCGGCCCGCAGTCCATGGGGCCGCAGAGAGTCGGGCATGGCTGGGAACACAGCAGAAGAGAGCTCTGCGGAGAAGGCTGAGGGTGACGGTGTAGAAACGCCCTCTTCCTCACCAGGACCGCCTCCCTGGGAAGAAAGAGGCAAAATTTCACTGAGGATCCTGGTTTGTGATTAGAGATTAAGAAATGCTGTGTGTGGAAGAGAAATGCCGTCCTTTCAACTGAAACACCAGTTTATTGATGAGTGATCTTGAACACACTGTCTTCAAGGACAATGGCACATTTATAATGTTAATAGAAGACAGCGTTGTTATTAGGCATTTGGGCCAGCAGGCTCTCAGAAAATGAGTATTAGAGATTATTTGGTGTGATCCACTTTTGTGATCCCCGAAAAAGCGGTGAGTCTTGGATTGGAAGCTGTTACCCGGACCAGCTGGTTGGGGACCAGGGGTTTGGGGACTGGAGTGGAGGGTGGGCCTCCACGCCCAGGGGTGACGGGACCCTCTCCTGCTTCAGCAACTGCCTTGCAGCCCCAGGCCGGGAGGCTTGCTGAGCCTTAGGGGAGTTTAAGCCTCTCCGGAAAACAGTGTTCTGAGATGGAAAAGAAGCCAATGGCGTTCATCTGCAGCACTGCTCGATGGAAAAAACTGAGGGGCCCGGGGCGGATGACTCTGTAATTTAATGGGTTCAATTTCCCCTCCGCAGGTTCTATCTGAAAGGAGCTAGTTCTGCGAAATGCACTGAGGAAGGAAAGTGGAGCCCAGGCATTCCCGTCTGTGCCCGTGAGTCCCCGGGTCCAGCTCTAGGAGGGTGACCGCTTGGTTGGCCTGGGACGCTCCCGGTTTTCTCAATACAAGATCTACACCCTGGGACCCCTCAGTCCCAGCTCCCTGGGATGCTCGCGCGCCTTCTTTGGGGCTGTTCATCCTGGCGTCTTCTTAAAGCGACTTTATTGACTGATTCTTTGTGGCTGTGCCGGGCCGGGGGCCTTTCTCTCGTTGCGGCGAGTGGGCTGCTCTGCTTCGGTGCGCGGGCTTCCGTTTGCAGGGGCTTCTCTCTAGACCCCAGGCTGCTGGGCACACCGGCTTCGTAGCTCCATAGCACGTGGGAGCTTCCCGGATCCGGGACGAACTCGTGTCCCCTGCATCGGCAGGCGAGTCTTTACCAAGGAGCCGCCGGGGAAGCCCCATCCTGGTCTCTTACTCTGGAAGATGAAGCAGCCCCTTCGGAATGACACGCCCTAAGCCTAGCTTTGAAACCAGATCACTTGGGTTAGGATGACAACCCACTTCTGAGTCCGTGCGTGAAGCTACTTGTGCAAGCGCCACGCAGGGAGAGTGCAAAAGCGGGAGGCATTCAGAGGAAGCGAACAAACCTACTCGAGCCCCAGGGCGTGACTCAGGCGTCACAGGGACTCGCTGTCAGCAGCAGCTATTGCAGGGTGCTGGCTCGGCGAGGTCCTTCAGCGGCTCTGCCTCCGAGAAGTGTCTTCAAGGCAGCATTTTGTTCTAAGACTTCAGTCACCTAAGCAACACGGTCTTGTAACAGGCCAATCGGTGATGGCAAAACTTAAATTCCCTTCATCTTTCAGTTCTCTGACTGGCTCAGACATCTGACTTTCCGATCACATTTTCTTCCCCGGCTTCTCCAATGGACTGTGGTTATCCTGGCATTTCATCAAATTTTGCATTTTCTCAAGTTAATCTTTGGATTTTTTCCTTTCTGTAAAGAGTATTTTGTTTAAAAAAGACTCAGCTATTTTCATTCAAATGACAATTCTTTCTTTTTTCAGCTGTAACCTGCCCTCCACCGCCCATACCCAAGTTTGCAAATCTCAGCGTTTACAAGCCGTTGGCTGGGAACAGCTCCTTCTACGGCAGCAAGGCCGTCTTTGAGTGCTTGCCACACCACGCGATGTTTGGAAGTGACACCATTACCTGCACGGAGCATGGGAACTGGACGAAATTGCCAGAATGCAGGGGTGAGTGCGATGATGCGGCAAAGTAGTCGTGGGAGTCCAGGGCCTCTGCTGAAGGGGCTGCAGACTCCGCTCTCCAGAGGGCTCGGAATGACCCTGTTTCCCGTGCGCCCTGTGCCTGGGGCTGAGGGCACCGCATGAGGGAGACCTGGCTTCTCGCTCAGGGTGATGAGAGGCCATGCCGTGGACAGTCTGGAGCAGCCTGGGGGAGCTCCTGGGAGGAGGACGTGGGGTGGAGTGGGGGACAGGCAGGCACGCCACAGGAGGGGAGCCAGGCAGGGGGACAGGGAAGAACGGGGCGTGAGCATGGACGGCTGAATGTCACAGTGAGGTTGGTGAAGATACGCCTGGATTAACCTGGGAGTCCAAAGAGATCAGGGCTTCCCTGGGGGCTCAGATGGTAAAGAATCTGCCTGCAGTACAGGAGATCTGGGTTCCATCCCTGGGTCGGGAAGATCCCCTGGAGGAGGAAATGGCAACCCACTCCAGTATTCTTGCCTGGAGAATCCCGTGGACAGAGGAGCCTGGCGGGCTACAGGCAAAGAGTCAGACACAAGTGAGTAACTAAAAGATTTAAAGTGAAAAACTGGGTTGCAATCAGATCGATACAAGCTTTTGTAGTTTTTACCTAAATTTAAGAATCACAAGAATATTCGATTTAAAAATATATATGAAAATTCTTTCTCCTTTAATTGGGATCACCATTGCTATATTTGTTTATTGGCCATGCGGCATGTGGGATCTCCCCCAATCAAAGGTCGAACCCATGCCTCCTGCAGTGGGGGCCGCTGGGCCAGGGAAGCCCCATTACTATCTTTGAATCTGTCCGCTGCATAATGAGCAGGCAGATTAGAGAGTTTACCGTGCGCCCGAGGAGTGACACTGAAGACAGTTACCCCGCCTCGTAGTGGACGGGACAGACGCCTGCTAATCGCAGAAGCACTTTGTAGCGTAGGGAAGCTCCTGCTACTGCCAATCCCGAGCACCTTCTGGGGGACGTAATTCAGGGCTAGGCACTGGTCTCCTGCGGCTTATGCATGCCTCATCTCATTTAATTCTCCCAAGTCCTAAGTAGAGGGTTCTTCATGGGTTTTTTTCTTATTATTATTTTCAGCTGTTGACATTGATAGGCCAGCCATCACGGGCTGTGACATTCTCTCCCTTTCTTTCTGTAGACGTGCTTTCCCCCCGAATCTTCTGAAAATAAGTTACACACATCATGACCCTTACCCGTGAACACGTCAGCAGCACGAACGTCCTAATAACGATGAGATTCTCCTATGTTATCCCCGTACCCAAGATATTTAACATATTTGGAGTTACGATAATAATTTAAACAATTATACACAATTAGCAATATTCACTTCATATGCAAATTGCCCCACCTGGTCCAGAAGGTCCTCTACACACAGGTTTTGTTCTGTGTGAGATCGCCTGCGTCGAGCTGTTGCGTCTCTCTAGTCTCCTTTAGGGGGAGGAAACGGCGCTGCCCAGTGCTCTCGGCTGGAGGGCCCCGGGGACGGGGAGCCGGGTGGGCTGCTGTCCATGGGGTCGCTCAGAGTCGGACAGGACTGAGCGACGTCGCTTTCACTTTTCACTTTCATGCATTGGAGAAGGAAATGGCACCCCACTGCAGTGTTCTTGCCTGGAGAATCCCAGGGCCGGGGACGCCTACTGGGCTGCCGTCTATGGGTCGCGCAGAGTCGGACGCGACCGAAGCGACTCAGCGGCAGCAGCAGCAGCCCTGTAGTTAGGGATGACCCTCTGCCTTCGCAGTCAGCTTTCATTGATGTTTATGACGAGGGCATGCTGGCTGTCTCTATACGTTTCCAGAATGTGAGGTTGGCTGCTTATTTACTCAGGATTAGACTCAAGTCCACGCTCTGTAAGAGCGCACTCCCTCTCAGCAGAAGGCACTGGTGTCAGTCAGCCATTGTCAGCTGTGACGCGACCCTCTGGTCAAGGGGCACACCCTTCTTCTCTTGGTAAAAAAGAGCGTCTCTTCCTCTTTGGAATTAGTACGCACCCTGTGGGTGGTGGTTTGAGGCTGTGTGCACGCCCGCTCTTGAGCAGTGATTGGTAACCCGGGACTCAGTTGGCTGAGGCACTGGTGGTTGCAAAATGGTGGCTTTCTAATGTTATCTGTCCTTTGAATTCTTCTACAGGGAAAAGTTTTCTTCCATGGACTGTTTCTCTTTAGTTTTATTATAGACTCATACATTCCTTTGCACTCAGTCTGTGGAAGAACCAAAACTGATCCAAGCAGTCCAGCTTCGAATTTTGTACTCTTTTTTTTAAAAAAAATCCATTTTATTTATTTGGCTGTGCTGCAGCACGTGGGATCTTTTAGTAGAAGCATGTGGTATCTGGTTCCCTGACCAGGGGTGGAACGTGGGAGTGTGGAATCTTGGCCACTGGACCAGGGAAGTCCCTGGATTTTGTATCCTTGAACCATCACATTAGACTACCTTCCAAAAGCTCTGTGCTCCTCCATCCAGCCTGGCTTTCTGTAGTATGACAAACAGGGGACAAGAGAATGAGCTGGTTGGGTGGCATCACCGACTCAATGGACATGAACTTGAGCAGACCCCAGGAGATAGTGGAGGGCAGGGAAGGCTGGTGAGCTGTGGTCCATGGGGTCGCAAAGAGTTGGACAGACTTAGTGAGTGCTCAACAGCAAGGACAAAGCGGGGTGTGGATTTCGGACTTTGCTGCCGGGGGTCAAAGAAGGCCAAGGAGCAGCTCCGCTTTTCTCCTTCGTATTTCGTGCTGGCTTCTTGTATCGTCTGGAGACAATCATAAGAATTAGGTTTAACATTTAAGATCCAAATAATAGTGTTCTACTGTGCATGGAGGGAATCTTTGTGCTTTAATTTCATGGTCTGTTGATTAAAAGAGACAGACTTTTCTTTCGTTCAAACCCACCATCTTAGACGGTGTGCAGAAGAAGTTTGCAATAAATAATACCTTGTGATTATACGAAAGCCCAAAGAACTTGGTAACTCGTTAATTTACTTTCAAAGTGTTGTTGTTTCTATTTTAATACCCAGGGTCTCACGAGGATCAGATAAAGGGGAAATCACTGGAATCACCCAGTGAGTCACTGGTATAAGAGAGGCACTTGGGACTATTCTGTAGTCACCGGGCCCCGATCTGTTTATGCTGACACGGCTTATTGCTTAAACTTTTTAGAAGTAAGATGCCCATTCCCATCGAGACCAGACAACGGGTTTGTGAACTACCCTGCAAATCCAGCGCTCTACTACAAGGACACCGCCACGTTTGGCTGCCATGAAACGTACTCCTTGGATGGGCCGGAAGAGGTAGAATGCAGCAAATTCGGAAACTGGTCTGCACAGCCAAGCTGTAAAGGTATGAGATATGGGTAAGGTCTCAAACCGCCTCCAGATTCATCCAGTGAACCTCCTTTACTTGCCGTGTTCTTGTTCCAGTCACTTTCCACTTTCTCAGACTTGCTTCACGGCTGCGGGGATTTGCATGAACACGGGAAGCTTCACGCCTAGCAAGCCTGCTTGAGATTTGAAACTATGTACTTTACTCATTTGTCTGTTTCTGGCTGATCGGGTCCCAGTGCCAGCTCTCGGGCTGCAATCTTGGCATGCAGGCTTAGCTGCCCCGCTGCGTGTAGGCTCTTGGTCTCCTGAACAGGAATCAGGCCCACGGCCCCTGCACTGCAAGGCAGATTCGCAACCGCTGGGCCACCGGGAGGCCCTCCTGATGCATGAGGCAAGCGTTTCCGTTGTAAGCCTTGATAACGTGGTGGAAGACCGTGTGGGCTTCCTACACCTGCTTTTACGTCCTGGCCCGTGACCATCCTGCTTCGCTTTGTTCTAGTCAAGACTCTTCTCACTGGGGCAAAACCCCACCACACAGTCAAGCGAGTTCCTGGAAATGGTGATTAATTACAAACGGGCAACAGGCGATCATATGGACCGTGAGTGTGGGGACACGAGGACGGGAACTCAGTCAGGAACCGCGGCTACTCTCTCCGGGTCTTAGGCCTCAGGGGCTCCCTTGCACCTGTTTCCCCGCTTACTCAGCTTGAACCTGGCCTGATTCCGTGCCTGGACCTCTCACCTGAAGGCTCATCACTCGGGGCATCTTTTCCCCGAGAAGCTGGTTCCCTTGGCATCATCGCTCCTTGGTCTGGCCCATGTTGTGCTTATGCAAAGAGCAGCAGGTGTCCACTGAGTTTCTGCTCAGGCTGCTGTGGGCTGGAAGGAAACTGGGCAAAATGGAGAATGACTAGGTTGGGGTCCCCTCGAAGCAGGGCCTGAGACAGGGATTCAAACGCAGCTGATTTACTGAGCCTCAGGAAACAGAGAGGCAGGCAGATAGGATGGAGCCGGACACTGCGCGTCAGAAGCGCCTGGAGGGCTTGTCTAAACAGTCTCTGCTTCGCTGGGTCTGGAATGGGACCTGAGAACTAGCGTTTCTACAAGGTCCCCAGGAGATGCTGGTGCTGCAGACGCGGGGCCCAGGTCTGGAACAGGACGTGGGCTCAGCTAGAGTGTAACTTCAGTTTAATCCCCGGGGAGCTCTGGACAGGGCCGCTGATCCCATGGAGAGGCGAGGGGACTTGCTCATCTTGATCCCCTTGTGAGTCTTTTCTGCACAGGCTGTGGGCTGCCCGCTTCCCTGCCCCCGGGCTGACGTGCACGCTCTCCTGGGAGACGAGGCTCCCTGTGGCGGAAGGCTCTTTTCAGAGAAGGGAGCGTTTGTGAGCTGTTCCCAGCCACACTCACTTGGCTCGGGGCTGGGTGCACCCGTGCAGTGACTGGGAGCTGAGTGGGCAGGGGAGGCTGACCTGCAGCTGCGGTGTATTTTAAAACCATTTTATTGGCGTATGGTTGCTTCTCAGTGTTGTGTGTTCCTACTGTGCAGCAGAGCGAATCAGCCACACGGAGACACACGTCTCCTCGCTTTTGGATTGCCTTCCCGTTAGGTCACCACCGAGCCCGCAGAGGACTCCCCTGTGCTGGGCAACAGGTTCTCGTTAGCCACCTTATGCAAAGCGCCAGCAGTGTGTGTGTGTCAGCCCGTCTCCTGACTCCTCCCCCCCTTCCGCCCCCTCGGGAACCGCACGTTCGTTCTCTCCATCTGTGTATCTGGAGAAGCACTTGTTAAAAAAACGGTTTACTTACTGGCTGTGCTGGGCCTTCGCTGCTGCGTGGGCTTTCCCTAGTTGCTACCAGAAGGGGCAGCTCCGAGAAGCGAACGGGGGCTGCCCTGGAACACGGCGAGGGCTTCCCACTGCGCGCCTTCTCCTGGTGCTGAGCACGGGCTCTGTGGCCTGCAGGGTCTCCCTGGCCGGGACGACCTTGCATTGCAAGGCGGTGTTAACCACTGGGCCACCAGGGAAACGGAGCATCTGGTGCTTCTGCTCTGCCCTCTCACGTGGCTACTCCGGGGGAAGGAAAGGTGATCTCGGAAGTCACCGTTCGCGGTCCTGTTGGTGAAGAACCGCAGTTGGCAGTGACGCTGAGGCCACTCACTGTGCACCTTCCAAGAAGCTCCTCCGCCCGGGCCTTTTGTTTCACATCTGCTCACCTAGCGGTTCTGATGCCGCCTTCTCTTTAAGAAAGAGTAAGTGAGGTCCTGTCTTGACTACAAATGTTGTCTCTTTCAGCATCTTGTAAGTTATCTGTTAAAAAAGCTACTGTGATATACGAAGGAGAGAGAGTAGCTATCCAGAACAAATTTAAGAATGGAATGCTGCATGGCCAAAAAGTTTCTTTCTTCTGCAAGAATAAGGAAAAGAAGTGCAGCTACACAGAAGATGCCCAGTGCATAGACGGCACCATCGAAATTCCCAAATGCTTCAAGGGTGAGTTTAATGCTGGAGTGTTTAGCTGGCATCTCCCTTGCCCTGGCCCTAATCAGTACTTAAAAAAAAAAATTCAGTTTGCATTGGGATATAGCCGATTAACAATGTTGTGATAGTTTAAGGTGAACAGCGAAGGGACTCAGCCATATACATATACCTGTATCCACCTTCCCCCAAGCTCCACTCCCATCCAGCCTGAGCAGAGTAACACTGAGCAGAGTTCCCTGTGCGGCACCGGAGGTCCTTGCTGGTCATTCATTTAAATATAGCTGTGTGTACTGTCCACCCCAAACTCCCTGACCATGCCTCCTCCCTCTCTCTTCCCCCGGCCACCGTAAGTTCCTTTTCTGCCTCCGTGAGTCTGCTCCTGTTTGGTGAGTGCCTTCCTTTGCATCGTTTCTTTCCGGATTCCACACAGGAGGGCTGTTGTGAGACACTGTTTCTTCTCTGTCTGACTGGCTCGGTGTGACCATCTCTCGGCCCACCCATGTTGCTGCAGATGGCATCACTTCATTCTTTGTAGCAGTCGAGTAATCGTAATCTGTACTTTTTCTACGGACACACAATGACTCACAGAAGCCATGTCAGTTTGGCCACTGGGTTTTTAAAAGGAGGGTTGGGCGGGAGAAAACAGCAGGATGAAGCAGTACCTGCGTTTGGCATTTCCAGTTTCCCTTCTGACTGTTTGCCTTAAAACTCAGTCAGGATTGTGGCTTTCTTTGATGAGTGTTAAATTATGCCATGGGGGTATCATTCCAGATAACGTGAATAATAATAATGATATTGAGCGGAATATTGAACAGTAATATTTACCACCTCTTGAGCCCAAATGAGCATGAACTCACCCCAAATTACAAAGTAATTCAAGTCAACGATCTAACATTTCTGTCCCTCTTTTGACAGTTCCCAAAGTTTGAAAAGTACCCATTAGAGAAAAGTGTTCATTAGAGCAAAGCATTGAAAGAAAGCTGACACTGAGTCGCGTGAGATAAAGGACCACAGTGGCCGGCATTTAAGCCGTTAGCCTCAGGTCTAAATAAACCCCTTTGTTGCCGCAGAGGAGGAGCCAGCCAGAGGCTGAAGCTGTGATTGCATCTCGGTTTAGAGAGGTTCTAGAATGTGGTCAGCCCTGTATCAGCTGGCAGAGGACACAGCTGGGAGCAGATTAGGGAAGAGAGAGGTCTGAGAAGTGGGCAGCTAGAGACAGAGGAGAAAATGTGAGCAAACAGTACCCGTCTCGTAGGCCCGATGATTCGAAATCTCACACATGACATACAGCGAGTGCTCAGCGACAAGCGTGACCGTTCTTCTCGCTCTAATTGAAACAGTTAGAAACGCAATGCATACACTGTTATTGTTCAAGACAAAGCAGAGCCCTGGTGCGATGTTACATATTAAAGCTGACAAATAATCCCAGTACAGGTTGGCAGAAAAAGTACTAGCAGACATTTTAAAAAGTCAGACAGAGCTGGTTAATGTATTTCTTCAGGCTGCTCTCCCCTATAGTCTGCAGACAGATGAGCGCTGCGGGCACACTGGGGAATAAATAGAGGGCTGATGCAGTTTTTCTTTTAATCTTGAGTGTCAGAATGATACAGAACCTTTCATTTTCTCGCCTGGAAATGATTGCTTTATCTTTTCCCTAATGTTTTCTCGAATCACTTAAACCTCACACGGAATGCTTTCATTCATACAATTAGATTCATTCTACACGTTTATAAAATGTATTTGGTTTGGCTTGGCTATTTAACAAATTTAAGAAATGATTGTTTCTTTTAGAGTATTTATTTATTTTTTTCTCCCCAAACAGAGCACAGTTCTTTAGCTTTCTGGAAAACGGATGCATCTGACATAAAACCATGCTAAGCTGGTTTTCAGACTGAAAATTAAATGTCATGCTTATATGTGTCTGTCCAAGAATCTAATGGAAATGGAAAAATAAAGAGACTGAATTCACTGTGTCAGCCATTGCAGTGTTATTCCGCATGGTATCTTACTTTTAGTTATCTGTGTTTTTGCTTGCTGTTGTTCAGTTGCTAACTTATGTCCGACTCTTTGTGACCCCTTTAACTACAGCATGCCAGGCTCCCCTGTCCTTCACTGTCTCCCAGAGTTCGCTCAAATTCATGAGCACTGAGTCAGTGATACTATCCAACCATCTCATCCTCTCCTTTACCCTTCCCCTCTTGCCCTCAGTCTTCCCCAGCATCAGTCTTTTCCAGTGAGTTGGCTCTTCATATCAGTTCAGTTCAGTTCAGTCGCTCAGTTGTGTCTGACTCTTTGCGACCCCATGGACTGCAGCATGCCAGGCCTCCCTGTCCATCACCAACTCCCGGAGTTTACTTAAACTCATGTCCATTGAGTCGGTGATGCCATCCAACCATCTCATCTTCTGTTGTCCCCTTCCCCTCCTGACCTCAATCTTTCCCAACACCAGGGTCTTTTCAAATGAGTCAGCTCTTCACATCTGGTGGCCAAATTAAGAAACCCAAATATTTGGAACATTGCTCTCGCACAGCTGTGAAATAGAAAGTGTAAATTATTACCTGGTTACCCAGTTCCCCTCTCCCTAATTCTACTCTTAAGTGCGTTCACTCAAAACAATTGCAGTGCAATTATTTTCTTAGAATGGTCCATAGACCCCAGGATCAGTATCGCCTGGTAATAATCACAAAGGAAAAAAATGCTATGTATTGGAATTTCTGAGGTTGGCCCCCAAATATGCATTTGTAACAAAGTCCCCAAATAACTCTGCCTTTTTGAGAAGTATCACTGTAAAGGATAAACAAAGTGCATAGCCCTTCAGGCCAGTAGAACTGGGCCTGCACTCGGATAGCTTGGTTTACATAATGCCTAGAAACCTCTCCTTGTTCACCACCATGCCTCTGACCCATCACTGATGTTGCTCCTTTCTCTATATTTAACTTCCTTGCCCCTTTCTCCTCTGTAGGAAGTGCTGGGAAACCACACCCTGGGCTCTAGCTGTATTTCCTATGCCTGCACCAGCGCAGCTGAACGTTGCTGGAAAAAAGGGAACTTCACAATTATGCTATTAGGTCCTGCTTTGATCCATGAAGGAGCTCAGCTGTGCCCGGCAATTCTGCCGCATTTCTCTAGCTGGTTCTCACCCCGCCTCCCCGACACGGCTGTGTCTCTTCTCAGCCCCGCTCAAGCCGCCCTCCGTCCCTCTCAGACACCGTCCCGCTCTTATTTCACCAAGAGAATAGGAAAGACCCCTTTCAGTCTTTGCGTGACCAAGTCTGTCCCCTCGGCAGTCTGTACCGGGTTCTCTGTGCTCTTTCTCCTTCCTCTGAAATCCCATCTTAGGGCAAACCGCATGCCGGGGACCTCATCTTCTGTCTTCTTAGCTAAGAATTTTGCTCCTGTGATGAATGAGCTTCCATTTGTTCCCCCTTTCTATCGGAGCTGCTGCTGCTGCTAAGTCACTTCAGTTGTGTCCGACTCTGTGCAACCCCAGAGACGGCAGGCCACCAGGCTCCGCCGTCCCTGGGGTTCTCCAGGCAAGAACGCTGGCGCGGTTCTGCACAAACGTACGATAATGTTGTCGAGTCGCTCTTATCCAGCTCTTTGTGACCCGTGGCCTGCAACACACCGGGCTCCTCTGTCACGACTCTATCCCGGAGCTCAAACTCACGTCCTTTGAGTCCATGACACCACCCAACCATCTCGTCCTCAATCTTTCCCAGCATCAGGGTCTTTTCCAATAATATCATCACTTAAAAAAGAAAACCTTGCTGTTAGCTCACATCCTTTTCTAGCTACTGCTCTCCAGCTGTCTCAGCTTAAAATAGTCACAACCTAAAGTTGAGAGTTATGTTTTATTTGGTGGGAATTTTTAGGACTTCAAGTCCTGGAGACTTGAAGCATCTCAGGTGACTGAGAGAACTGCTCCGAGGAGGCGGGAGCGGAGTCGGGTTATACAGAAGTTTGCCGCAAGGGGCAGGTAGTGTGGACGTCAAACGTGTTTTTGTGAATTAAAGCCAGATATCTCAAGGTGAGGGACGGGCGCTTTTCTGGGTGCGGGGAGACGCGGGCGTCTGGACTCCCTGAAGTCGCCGCTTCCGTGCGCACCTCGGCCCTCTGGGCAGGCTCCTGAGTCCTCACCGCTCACCCACGGGGCAGCTGTGGCCTCACGGTCCCGACCTCAAGTACCATTCTCCTCGGGCGCCCTGAGGGCTCAGAAACTCACACGTGGAGGCCAGATCCCTGCCGGCTGTGACATCCTTGTCTATTATAGTGGCAGAAAACACTCCATTTCTCAGCTGTATCCCTTGTTTTTATAAAAGTCCCAGAAAGAGCTGTTGGTCTCTGCCGGCTCCACACTGTACACCCATCACAACTCTTCGCCTCGGTCACCTGAGAGGCCTCTTCTCACGGACGCTTGGTCCTCAGGACTCGCCTTCCCCGGCGCGGGTCTGATCGCTTCACCAAGATGCTTTTCTGCACCTCTTCCCTTTACAGAAACCAGTGTGGCTCTTCCCAGGTTGTCATTCAAAATCTCACGTCCCATTGTTGTTTCGTTTAGTCGTTCAGCTGTGTCCAGCTTTTCTGTGACCCCATGGACTGCAGCCCACCAAGCTCTTCTGTCCAAGGGATTTCCTAGGCAAGAATACTGGAGTGGGTTACCATTTCCTCCTCCAGGGGATCTTCCTGACCTGGGGATCGAAGTTGTGGCTCTTGCACTGGCAGGCAATTTTTTATCACTGCACCTCTTGCATTTATTGTCTATATATGTGTATACATATATTCAGTGGTCCGTTATATACCACATCTTCTTAGTCTGTTCATCTGCTGATGGACACTTAAGTTGCTTCCATGTCTTGGCCATTGTAAGTAGTGATGCTACGAACATTGGGACGCATGTGTCTCTTCCAGTTAGTGAAGAAAACGTAGGCAGAACACCCTATGACATAAATCATAGCAATATTTTCTTGCATCTGTCTCTTAAAGTAAAGGACATTAAACAAAAATAAACAAACAGGAAGTACTGATACTTAACTTTTTGCACAGTGAAGGAAACCACTGACAAATCAAAAAGCCAACCCACGGAGCAGGGGAAAATATTTGGTAATTATAGGGCTGATCAGTCATGTATCAGTTTAATAAGCTGAAGCTCCAGTACCTCCGCCACCTGATGTGAAGAGCCGACTCATTTGAAAAGACCCTGATGCTGGGAAAGATTGCAGGCGGGAGGAGAAGGGACGACAGAGGATGAGACGGCTGGATGGCATCACTGACTCAATGGACATGAGTTTGAGTAAACTCCGGGAGTTGGTGACAGACAGGGAAGCCTGGCGTGCTGCCGTCCATGGGATCACAAAGAGTCGGACACGACTGAGCGACTGAACTGAACTGAAAAGAGTTTAATAGCCAAAGTGTATAAATAGCTCAGGCAACTCAACATTGAAACAAACAAAAAACGACCCAGTTTAAAAAAAGGCAAAAGGCCTGAAGAGACATTTTTCTAAAGAAGATATACGATGGGCATGCAAAAAGACGCTCCACATCATTAATTGTCAGAGAAATGCAAATTAAAACCACGAGGAGACACCAGCTCACACCTGCCAGACTGGCCATCACCAGGGAGACCACAAACATAAAAAGGAGAGGCTGTGCGCAGAGGGAGCCGCCTCCCCTCGTGGTGGGAGTGTGGACCGGCGATGCCACTGCGGGGATCAGTGTAGAGGTTCCTTAAAAGACTAAATAGAACTACCATACGTCGCCACAGAGCCCTCCTGGGTATTTATCTGACTGTACAGCTTCTTTCAAATCTGTCTTGCTGAAACTTTTGTAAGCAGTCTCCAGGTTGAACTTCTAATAGACTATTTGATTAAAAAAAAAAAACAAAACCCTCCTGGAATATGGCAAGTTCATTGTGGATGGTCTTTTGCACAATCTTTTTCACTGGAAGGCATTTCAGGCCACTGGGTAAGCTTGAGTCCTTGAAAACTAACCAGAGTAGACTTTAGAGCTCAGGCCATAGTACTGATTCCTCTAACTTAATGATATTTTTACAGGAAGAAAAATCTGCTCTTTTTCAGTCTGAAGAGGCAGTTTGGATTAGAAGAGCCTGTCGGTGGGAGCTGCCCGGTTGCAGCTTGGTGATTAGTGGTCCATTTGGTGATTAGTGGTCCATTTAGCTCCGTAAGCGCACTCTCTATTCAAAATGTTTTTCTTCTGAAATTCTCAGATCACCAGGCTGCCCATCATCAGAATTCAGCTGTGCACTCCCCACTCAGAGTCCAGTGACTTTGCCTGCTGGCTCAGAGTCCAGAAAACAGCACTGTCCTCCGCACACAGGCAGCCTGCTACAGGCAGAGTACCAGAGGGCTGGTCCTCCGTTTTAACACGGCCGCACGTGGCCCTTCCATCGCAGGGGATGTCGCTTACCCAGCGACTGCAGACCCACGGCACCCCGCGAGCTCTCGAGGCCCGCAAGGCCCTGCTCTGTGGCCAGCAGGCCCCCTCGTGTGCTTCCCGACCACCGGTTCTCTGCTCTTCCAGCATGGCAGACGGGCTTCTAAAAGCAAAGGGATCCAGGTCCTTCCTTTTTTTCCTGTGATAACATATCTGCGCAAGGAGCTATGGAAAATGAACTCTCTCACTTCTAAGCACTGAGCGACCTTTCAGTAGCAGGTTCTCATTTCTGAGCCCCCCAAGCTCAATGATGAGTGTTCATAGGTGACATTTTCTGGCTACTAGCCTGAGGGTCGTTCCCTGCCTTACACTGAAATAAAAGATTTAAAAGAAAGAGAAAAAAGAAAGAAAGCAAGGAAGGAAGAAAAAAGCTTGGAGCGTGTGCATATGGGTGTGAGTATATGTCTGCACGTGTGAGTGTGTGGCTGGTGTGTGTGTGTGTATGTTGTTTGTGTTCTTTGTGAGCCTGTGTGAGTGTGATGTATGTGTGTACATGAGAGTGTTTGTGTGCTTTTTGTGCACATATGTGCGTGTGAGCATGCGTGTGTGTGAGTGTGTTTACACGAGTGAGTGTGTGTGTGTGGCATACCCAGTTCTTTCTGTGCTAATGCTGCCTCCTAGTGACATCTGCCACTTCTGAGAGTGCATGAGTTCTGAAAGAAAAGATCGGTGTTTCCTGAGTCAAGCGCAGGGCAAACTGCCCCACGTGCCTCACCCGTGTTAAGTCCAGCTTCCCAAGCACCCGTTAGGAAGGTAAAGAAACGGAAGCTCACAGAGCTCTGTCAACCGGCTTACAGAAGCGACAGAGTGGACAGCCATGCTTCCGGACTGGCTCTCTTCTCCCTCGCTCACACTGAGCGGCGCATTCCCAGGGGCTTCCTGGAAATAACTGAATCCCAAAGCTGAAATTTTCCTGCCTAGGGAGGAGTGCAGAAATGGCGGTAGGGAGAGTTTGCAATGGGTGAGGCTGGGAGGTGCCCCAGGGGTGGTTGCTGGTCGAGTGCTTGCTGGCTAGAGCAACGTGTCCACACGTCTTCCTCGACTTCCAACGGGGCTTTGCGTGTGTGTGTCAGTTGGCGTGTCTGACTCTTTCAACCCATGGACTGTAGCCCACCAGGCTCCTCTGTCTGTGGGATTTTCAGGCAAGAACACTGGAGTGGGTTGCATTTCCTCTTCTAGGGGATCTTCCCAACCCAATGGGGTTACCTCCTAGATAAAAACATTTGTACATTGAATATATCGTAAGTTGAAAATACATTTAAAACATCCAACTTACTGCTTATCATAGCTTAGCCTGCTGCTACTGCTGCTAAGTCACTTCAGTCGTGTCCGACTCTGCGCGACCCCATAGACGGCAGCCCAAAAGGCTCCCCCGTCCCTGGGATTCTCCAGCCAAGAACACTGGAGTGGGTTGCCATTTCCTTCTCCAATGCATGAAAGTGAAAAGTGAAAGTGAAGTCACTCAGTCCTGTCTGACCCTCAGTGACCCCATGGGCTGCAGCCTTCCGGGCTCCTTCATCCATAGGATTTTCCAGGCAAGAGTACTGGAGTGGGGTGCCATTGCCTTCTCTGGTAGCTTAGCCTAGCTGACTTTAAATGTGCTCAGAACAATTACATTAGCCTACAGTTCAGTCGGTAAAGAATCTGTCTGCAATGTGGGAGACGTGGGTTCAATTCCTGCGTCGGGAATTTCCCCTGGAAAAGGAAATGGCAACTCAGCCCAGTATTCTTGCCTGGGAAATCCCATGACAGAGGAGCCTGGTGGGCTATAGTCCAGGCGGTCGCAAGAGTTGGACATGACTTAGCGCTATCTTTCTTTCTTACAGTTGGCCAAAACCATCTATTGTAAAGCTTATCTTATAATAAAATGTCAAATATCTCATGTAATTTATCGAGTGGACTTCCTAGGTTGCTCAGTGGCAAAGAATCCACCTGCTAATGCAGGAGACGTGGGTTTGTCCTGTGGGTCAGGAAGACCCCCTGGGGGAGGGCCACTGCAGTGTGGTCCTTAAGGAAACCGCATGGACAGAGGAGCCTGGCGCCTACCGTGCACGGGGCTGCAGAGATTGGACAGGACTGTCAACTAGACAACAGCCAAACCTACCGAGCGCCGTACTGCAAGGGGAGAGCAGACTGGCTGGAGACTTACGGGTAACTTATCCTCCTGATCGCATGGCTTCCTGGGAGCCACGGCTGCCCCACGGCGAGCACCGTGAGAGAGCATCTCGCTTCGAGTCACCAGCTGGGAAAACATACAAAGTCGACATTCGAGGCTTGGCTTCTACTGCATCTGCCTTGCTTGCACACCGTCATGCAGGTGGAAAAACCTAATGCTGAGCCATTGTAAGTGGGGGACTGTTTGTATTATTGAAAGATGGGGGCGGGGAGAGAATAGCCGGTTTATCTCTGCTCATAGCCGCTGGCACCCACGGGTGGCCCAGGGAGGCATGGAGACCACGCCATGGAAGAGAGGATGGAACAGTGATTTCACCTTACTCCTGGCAAAAGAAAGGCATCCAGAATCGTTGAGTTACAGGTTGTAACTCTGTTTTCTGGTAGCGATGAAAAGAAAACACTCCCCACTATTCTTGGTTTCTACTCTCTTTAAACTATATCTATTTGTGGTGTGATTTATGCTTCTGTGATCTGTAAACAGAAAGTTCTGAACCCTTTCCTGCCCAGTTTAAGGGCTTTCCTGGCTACAGGACTGTTCTGATATGTTTCGCTAATGCCTTTCATGCTGGTGTGCTCACTCAGCCAGGTCCAGTTCTTCCGACCCCGTGGACTGTGGCCCGCCAGGCTCCTCTGTCCAAGGGATTTCCCAAGCAGGAATACTGAAGTGGGTTGCCATCTCCTCCTCCGGGGGGTCTTTCTGTGTCTCCTGGGTCTCCTGTATCGGCAGGCAGATTCTTTACCATTGCGCCATGTCTTGACATAATAATAATAATGTCTTTCGTGATATTTATCTAAATTGCTTTCCATTTAGATGGCTGAGTCATTCATGTATTTCAATCTAATGACTGAGAGGATCTTAATAACACAAAATAGTGAATCACTGACTAAAATTTGGTTTTTTAGGATAACAACTTATGCAATAATACTATGTATAGAGCCATTTGCTGCGATTTAAACAATAAATTAAAATATAGAAGATACATGTATCATGTGAAACACCTCCTCAAAATGGGCAAAGGACTAGAGAGGTATTTTGTAGAAGAATTTTTAAAAAGGACTAATAGAGATGCTTAAATATTTCAGCTGTTCTAACAGTGGAAAATGCAAATTAAACAGAGATGCTATTTTTATACACACAATTATCACAGATTAGAAAAATTGTTAATGTGAGACAACCACTCTCAGGAACTGTTGAGTGGAATTGCAAATTTGCCAAACACTTCCAGGAAGCAATTATGCAGTCCTGATCAAGAACTTTAATTTCTTTCATGCCCATAGGAATGTCTTTTATGGAGATAGATGAAACTTCAACCAAGATGTATATATTAAGAGGCATTTCTTACAGTATTACTTGTAAGAGTCAAAAATTGCTAATAATTTATGTATCCAATCACTGGAAAATAATTAAGTAAATTATGTTATATCCAAATGAAGCAAAAAAAAGTAGATATTAAAATGACTATATATGTGTAAGATTTGAGAACATATTTACTACTGTTAACAGTGGCTATTCATTAATGGTAGAATTACATGTAATTTTTATATTCTTTGTTAAACCTTTCCAATTTCCATATAGTATCAACAAAACTTTTATAACCTGAAAAAATACTCAACTCAAAAATCTCATCTTATGGAGGACTTTCCTTGAGGTCCAATGGTTCAGACCTTGCCTTCCAAAGCACAGAGTGTGGGCTCAGGCCTGGCTGGGGAGCAGAAGACCGAGAGCCCAGGAGCCCATGTGCCTCACGGCCTGAAACCAGAGCAGCAGCAACAATGACTGAACAGACTCAATACAGACTTAGACGTGGCCCAGTGTAAAAAATCTTTAAAAACAAAACCTCCAAAATCTCAACTTGGGAAGAAAATTTTGTTTCTTTTTATAGTTCAGTTCAGTTCAGTTCAGTTGCTCAGTCGTGTCCGACTCTTTGCGACCCCATGAACTGCAGCACACCAGGCCTCTCTGTCCATCACCAGCTCCCGGAGTTCACCCAAACCCATGTCCATTGAGTTGGTGATGCCATCAAACCATCTCATTCTCTGTTGTCCCCTTCTAATCTTTCCCAGCATCAGGGTCATTTCAAATGAGTCAACTCTTCGCATCAGGTGACCAGAGTATTGGAGTTTCAGCTTCAGCATCAGTCCTTCCAATGAACACCCAGGACTGATCTCCTT
>SJYQ01032108.1:0-33461 GCA_006410935.1 Redunca redunca
CCCGTCCCTCCCTGGGGCCCAGGCCAGACCATGTCAGGTGGACAGGGCTGCGGCCTCGGCCAGCACCGTGCAGCAGCCCTGGGTCTGCTCTGGCGAGGGCCCGGCCAGGCTGCCTGTCGGGGGTGGGGGGTGCTGGGGCCATGGCCGCCCAGAGACAAGCCTGGGCCGAGACCCAGCCCACCTGGGCTCAGTCCACAGATGGGACTTTCCTGGGCAGTGGAGGGGTGGCTGGGAGCCGGGGCCTCGGTCAGGCTGGGGGCGGGGGCCAGGGGGCTGGACACGCGCCAAGCCCATGCCTCTCCCTCAGACGCCGCACATAGTCTCTGCCGTGGGCCCCCAACCCCCTCACGCCCCAAGGAGGGCCCGGTGCCGCCCATGCCCTGGCCGCCCTCCCACCTGTGTCCGGGTGGGGCCGCACCAGGGGCGCGTGGTGTGGGGCCCCCAGCTCCACAGCCAGCACGCACACAGGGCCACGGGTGGCCTGCAGCCCTCGGGGAACGGCCCCAAGACTCAGGGTCTAAACACCATCACCAGAAAACACCCCCCCACAGACACACAGGCGTGTCTTCTAAAGGCGGACGGCAGGCCTGACTCTGCACATGAACGCTTGAAAGGAGCGGCGGCTGCTCCCCACGATGCCACTGCAGAGGGCAGGGCGCCCGGGGCTGGGGGTGCAGCTGGGCTCCGCTGTGCGACTCAGCTGTTGGCAGCCACAGCGTGGCCCCACGTGGCCCCACGGCTGTCAGGCACTGCCTTTGACAAGCGGGAGGTAGGTCTCTTGGCCCCAGGCCTGAGGACGAGGGGGCACCTCCTCAGGGCCAGCCCCCGGGCTCCCAGCTCCAGAGCCTTGCTTGACCCCAGGTCATGCCTGAGTAGGAAGGGAGGCACCGTGGACCCAGACACCCGCACCTGGCCGCCTCTCAGCTTGGGAGCCGGCGTCTGCCGCAGCCTTCCAGACCCAAGACCCGCCCGCCCTGCTCCGGCCAAGGCCAGCCCTGCCGTCTGCTTTCCCAAGGCATACAGGGAATTGAGGAAAACACAGGAGGAAGCAAAGCTCAGAGGATCTGTGCGACGTGCCAGAGCACCCCCGAGGACAGGGGGGCAGGCCGGGGACCCAGAGCTGAGGTGGCGAGACCGCAGACCAGTGGACTCTGTGCCAGCAGAGTGAGGGAGCGAGGCCTGGCCGGGGGCGGCGGGGGCAGCCGCGAGCTCCCCGGCCCCCAGGGGCGGGACCCCACCCTGCGTGGAGCACCAGAGGGCACTCAGAGCCCAGCACTGGCCACACTCGCTTTCTCTGTAGCAGTGTGGCCCCAGGCAACCCCAGTGCCCAGGCCCCCTTGCAGGGAGCAGGGCGCAGGCCTGGGGCCCCTCGCACAGAGCCCCCTGCGCGGCCCTGGATCCCTGCCAAGCTCCACAGGCCTCTCCCACAGGTGCCGGGAGGGGCAGCCACCTGCCAGGAGCCTCTCGACAAGCAGGGCCCACTCCCCAGCCTGGCGCACTCTCGCCTGCGCCACCCTGCAAGGCCTCCGAGGACGCCGCCCTCCCGCCCACCCCGGGGTCATTTCCCACGCCCACCACCTGTGACGGGCGCCGGCAGCCCACAGCTGAGGAAATCAACAAGGCACAGTACTCACGTTGAAGAAATTGGTCTTGTTCCTCTCGCAGAAAAGCCCCTGTGCCGGCATGTGCTGCAGCTGTTGCCACGGGACACCACTGCCTAGCAACACGTCGCGGGCCCACCGGAGGTTCTGGGGAAGCAAGAAGTAGGTTGGGAGTGAGTGTGTGGGCAGCGCCGGGCACCCACGGGGAGGGTGGCGGTCCCCTCCTTCCAGGCTGCGCCAGCCAAGCAGCAGTGCCCGCAGACAGCCGTCCTGTGGCGCTCACGGCCCTGGCTTCATCGCCCAGCCGCGGGTGCATTTCCGAGCTGGTCTCGCACCCTGCACAGCTGAGCTAGGAGAGCACGGCCGCAGACTGCCTGGGGAGGGCACAGACAGGGACGCCTAGCCCTGCCCAGATGCACAAGATGCTGCAGGGACCCAGCACCCCACTGTCGGCCGGAGTCCCCCAGCAGCCCAAAGGGTCCAGGCTGACTTGTCAAGCTGTGGGTGATAGCCCTGAGCCCAGGGGAGCCAGTGCTACAGGATGTCAGGGGAAGCAAGTTTGTGGGAGGGGCTCTATCCACGGCTCAGGTCGGTGTTCTCTGACCACAGTACCTCTTGGTGGAAGCAGGGAGGGCGAGGCCTGAACACCAGGCCCTCGAGGGGAGTGCAGACTGGGCTGGTCCGTCAGCCTCCCCCAGACAGCTCCTGGGAGCTGTTAGAAACACCCCGCTGCCCCTCAAATAGGCTTGCGGGTGCCCGGGTCTGCTGGCAGAGGTACACGCCCATGCCGGCCCATGTGAGGGCGCCCCGCAGCTGTGGGGACTAGACCGCCCTCCCCAGGCCTCTGCTGCCCACGTGGAGGATGGCGGTGGCCCCTGGGCCACTGCTCGGGTCAGGATGCCAACAGGAAAGCCGCTGTCTGCATACCCACTTCTCCAGGAGCTGGCCTGCCCTGACCTTGGTGACCGGAGCCTCCGTCCTGCCCGCCCCCAACCCAAGCTCTCAGGGAGGCGTCTCTGGGAGGCAGGGGGCTGGGGCGGGCATGACGCCAGTGTCTCCTCTTACTTCCCTCTGTGTGGGGTTGCCTCAGGGCTCACAAGGCCGGTCGCACGTCCCCACCTGGCGAGGAGCATGAGCTTGCCTGTCCTCACACACCTGGAGCAGAGAGGCCCCGGGCCCCACCCGCCCCCGAGGACCTGCGCGGGCTGCACCAGCTGAGCCTGAGGGGGAGGGCTGGCCTGTGCTGGGGGGGGCCGAGGCCCCTCCCTCACCTCACGTGGCTCAGGCCCCTCTGCCAGCCTCACTCTCTGTCACTGGGCATCGCCTTCTGGTGACACGCCGGTGGGAGCTGCTGTCAGAGGGCCGCCACAGCCCAGAGGGGAGGACTCCGAAGCAGGCAAGGCTCAGGAGGGCTGGGGGTGCGGGGAAGGCCCCACAGTGGAGCACGGCAGGGCCGGCCGGGCCAGGCAGGCCCTCCTCTCTGTCCTCACCGGGAGGCCCAGGCGAGCCCCTGCTTCTGGGTGGGGTGCAGGGAGCGGCAGGGAGGGGCCCGGCCATCTCCATGCCTGGCCCAGGCTCGGCTCCTTTCTCTCCGGACATCCATGACCCGGGAGGGCCAGAGTGGGCTGAGGATGGCAAGGGCAGCCTGGCGTGGGGATTCCGCGCCACACGGGGAGAAGCAGGAAGCCCGCCCCGGGAAGCACGCTGCTCATGGCCTCTGGCCCCGCAGCTCCGTGGGGCCCGTGGGTGCCTCCAGGCGGCAGCACCTGGGTGCCCGCAGGGGTGCTGGCGTCCCAATGCAGCGTGGGCTACATCCCCCTCACAGGTCATCGCATGGGGCGTCTCTTCTGCTGCTGCTGGCCCTGTGTGTGTCTTCTTGGAGAGATGTCTATTCAGGCCCTTTGCCCGTTTTCGAGTTGGGTTGGGTTTTAATTAATGAGTCGTGAGAGCTCTTCGTGTCTTCTGGATACAAGCCTCTTGTCAGCTGCGTGGTCTGCACACCTCTCCCCCCGCCTGCCGGTCCTCTTCTCACTTTGGCAGTGTCCTCCGAAGCACAGAGGTTCTCCATCTCGGTCGTGTCTGGCTTACTTACCTATTTTTGGTCACCCGTGCTTTTAGCGTTCTATCTATGGAGTCATCGCCTAATCTGGGATCACCTGAGATTTCCATGCACGTTTTCTTCTAGGAGTCTTGTAGTTTCAGCTCTGAAAGTGAGGTCTTCAATCCATTTCAAGTAAATTTCTGTACAGGCTGGGATGGCATCACCTACTCCATGGAAGTGAGTTTGAGCGAACGCTGGGAGTTGGTGATGGACAGGGAGGCCTGGCGCGCTGCAGTCCACGGGGTCGCAAGGAGCCAGACACAACCGAGCGCACAGGTAGGCCTCCAGCCTCACTCTGGCTGCCCAGTTATCCAGCACCGTTTGTTGGGAGGACGCTGTCCTTTTCTGCCCCGAGAGGAGTGTGGCAGCCCCGCTGGAACGCTGTAGTGACCACAGGCGCACCCTTCAGCGCTGGGCTCCCGACTTGCCTGGCTGGCCTGTGATCGACCCCGAGCGTGCTGCCACGCCGGCTCTCCTTTTGGCTGTGACGCGACGCACGACGTAAACTCCGCCAGAGGAGTCGCTGTCTTGTGAGCAGCTCACAGTGCCGTGCGCTCACACCGCTGTGCAGCCGCGTCTCGAGCCCCGCTGGGGCTCTTCACCTGGCCAGTTTGAACCCCGGCCCCATTCCACAGCAGCTCCTGGGACCACACGTGTGTGGAGCCCTACTGGGCTTGTTCTTTGTGTCTGAGTAATTTCACTGAGGACATCCGTGTTGGAGCAGGCATCAGAACGTCCTTTCTCTTTAAGGCTGAATAATATTCCACCCTGCTTTGATTACTGGAGATTTGCAGTGAGCTCTGATACTGGGATGTGTGAGTTTTCCAGGTCTGTCCTTCTCCAAGACTGTCTGGCTCTAGGAGCACATTGTAACCCACTCAGTCCTGATCCCTCGCGGCACGTAGGGTCACCAGAGGCAGCAGGCTGGTGGAGCCACGAAGAGTCACACTTCAGTGAGCTCCAGGCCCCCTGTGCTGAAAGCTCTCTGAGTGGCCCGTGGGGACGGTGGGAACCACAATTTTATGAGTAATGCCACAGCCTAGGACTCAAGCTCCTGCCAAGCCCAAGCCCCTGGAGAATCGCAGAGCAGCAGGCACTGGGCTCGGGTGTGGTGGCCTTCCCCGAGGCGTGGGAGCGTCTGGGAGCCTGTGTCCTCAGGCGTGCCCCCCACCGCGGGCCAGCAGGAGCCGCACCTTGGGGGGCCCCAAGGCGGGAATCTGGTGTACAGCCCTCCTGGGCTGGAGGGCAGCCTTGGGGGATGTCAAGGGTCCTCAGGGGCAGACGACTACAGAAGGGATGGGAGGGCCGCAACCCTGGGCGGTGCCAACACGGAGGAGACGGGCTGTGGTCCTCGGGTGGGGGCCTTGGGCTGGACCTGAGGGGTCTGAGGCTGGCTCTGCTGGGGCCGCTCTGCCCTGGGCAGCCACAGAGCCATAAGCAGGGAGCACGCAGATGCCACCGCCACGCCCAGGCAGACTCGGCCAGGAAATGGACCGCTGCTGAGCCTGCACAGCAGGGAGCGTCTGTTACCCAACAGCTGCGTGGGAGGTGGTCACCGCTGGTCAGAGACGGGCCACAAGAGCTCTGGCCGGGCCCCAGCACGGCAGGTTGCCCCACGGGGCCTGGCACTCAGCCCACGAGGCAGCGAGGTGCTTGAAAGCCACCCAGCAAGGCCTCTGTGCAGAGCAAATAGCAGCCTGCTGGGCCCCCGGCTGCTGCAGAAAGGGAACTCCATCTTGGGGAAGCAGGCCATCAGGCGGGACATGCAGGGACTGAGGAGCCGCAGACGTGCGGTGTGGCCCCGCAGAACAGACAGCTAGGCGGCCTCGTCCCTGCCACCGGGCCCACGCCCACCCCACAGGCCCATCAGCCCAGCACAGGGGACCCAAACAACCTGGGCTGATTTGCAGACGAGCACAGGGCCAACAGTGAGCAGGGAGAGGCCCACGTTGAGTGTAGGGGGAGGCGCGGGGAGCCGGCTGGGCCCCGGGAGCCGGGCGCCTGACGTCGAGCAGAGAGGATGTGACCCCGATGGGCACTGTCGTGCGTGCAGATACACACGCAGGGGGCCTTTGTCTCACGCCAGCAGGACCGTGGACAGCGCCCCCGAGCTCTCTAGCTGACATAAGTGTGGTTTCCCGCTTTTCAAAAGCCCTCCCAGCAAGGACGCAGCTGAGGAGCCCGCGAGGCCCAAGCCCAGCCCCGGCTTGAGCCGTCTGTGGGAGTGCAGAGGCGCCCGGGGCCTCCCGGGCCTGCGCTGCAGCCCTGCTCCCCTCCAGCAGCCGGTGGCCGCCCCTCCATGCTCAGGGCATCTCACCCGCCAGGTCCCGCCTCAGCTCTGCTTCTGGAGGAGGGGAGAGCACTCGCAGGCCCCACAGACTGCTCCTGAGGGGCTTCCTTCAAACCCAGGTCTGCCGGGTGCAGAAGGCCTGGGCATGGCCGACGCAGCCAGGCGGGCGGGGATGCACAGCGGGGGCCGGGAAAGCCGGACAGCCCGCAGCCCCCGCCAGGCTGCAGTGCCCGTGTGCCCTGCCCTGGGGAGCCAGCCTGCTGCACGCACAGCCACCCCGCAGCGCACCACACCCCCACAGCAGCGTCAGGGGGCTTCCTGCCACAGCCAGCTCCGTCTCAGGCTGTCTGCCCTGTCTCTTCAGGCCCCCAGCACGGGCCTCTGGGGGGAGCAGCTCCTGAGCCCAGGCCTTACTGAGCGGGGGAGCCAGACAAGAGTGGAGGCCACAGCTGGACCCTGGGGCCACCCCGCCAGCCCCTTGCCCGCCTCAGCAACGCCCTCCCCTCTCTGCAGCCGCCACGGCTCCTCCACCCTCGGGCTCTGAGAGTGGTGCCTTCCTCCAGCCTCAGCAGCACCCTAGCCTGCCTGGGCCCCACTACTTTCCCTGTGGGACCCATCACAACAGGACTCGCCTCATCGGCTCACTGGTGTACTGCAGATCTGCCCCGTGTGAATGCAGCTCTGGGGGGGCTGTCTCCCCAGCTCCTCTGGGTGAGTTGGGAGCCCAGAAAAGGACGCAGACGGACCCCACTCCCCCCACCAACACTAAGCGCCCACGAGAGGCCTGGTGGGAAGCGCGGGAGCCCCTTCGTCTGGCCCCGCTGCTGAGTCTACACGATCCGCCCACCGAACTGGAGGAGGCCGCCAAGGCCAGGAGGTCCACGCGAGCCGCGCCCCCTCCCGGCCGCCCCGCCCATGTGAGCCCTGGCCGCCAGAGGTGCTCACCCGGTGGGTCCTGCTGTGCGTGTAGAGGAAGGCCAGCCGGTAGAGGCTCTTGTAGTGCTGTGGGAAGCGGCCGAGGCAGAGGTGCAATGAGGCCACACACTGCTCCGTGAGGAACTGCCGCTGCTCCTCCGCCCCGGTGGGCAGCCCCTGCGGGAAGGCCAGCGGCTCCCCGGGTGCATCCGCCCGCTTCCTCCCATCCCCCGGGGTCGGCCCAGGCGTCTGGGGCTTGGCGGGGCCGCCAGTGGGGCCCGGGGGGTCGGCAGCAGGCTTCTGACTGCCCTGCTCTGTGGCCCGGGAGCCTTCGTTGCTCTCTGAGGACTCCTCGGCTTTCCCTGCGTTGAGAACAAGGAGAGTGTCACCTCGGCTCTAGAGCCCTCCTCGTGGCCGGCGGCATCGGCGACAGAAGCGCCTCGTGACAGCCGCACGGTGGGACAGGGACAACCCCAAAGCAGGGGGGCTCCGCCCCCAGGGCCCCACTGAGGCCTCCATGGCCTCCTGTCTCCTCCTTGGCAACACAGGCCATCCAGCTGGTGCGCAGCAGAGGTGGGGCTGTGAGCGGGGCACGGGGTGCCCCCGTAGATGGGGGGCAGGCCGTCCACCTCCAGGCAGTGCAGGGGCACGAGACACGGTCCACAGAGGGCAGGTGAGGTGCCCCAACCCAGTACACCCACCGCCCCCTATCAATGCCCCGTCCCTGACCCTTCGGGGGACACCTTTTCCAACCCACAGGGGTGAGGGACAGGCGGCAGGGAGCAGACAGCTGGGGACCTCCCTAGCACGCACAGCTCTGGCCACATGGCCATACCCACATGTGAGCCCGAGCCCAGACTGTCCCATCCAGGGCCTGTGTGGCGACTCTGGAGCCAGGCCTGGACCCCGGGGACAGGCTACCACCCTCCCACCAGACAGGCAGCATGGAGGGCAGATAAGGGTGCAGACTCAGCCCTCTGGACCTCAGGTACTTGTCTAGTAAATGGGAACAGCCAATGCTTTTCCCAGGGATGCTAGGAGGCTTGGCTGTTGCTGCTGCTATCTGCCAAACAGCTGTGAGCCCCAGCTGGGCCAGTGTGGAAATGCTTTCAAAATCCATGGCTGGCCAACCAGCCTTGGCCTCAGAGCACGGCCAGGACTGCTCGCCTGCCTGCAGCCTCCCAGCAAGGCCAGAAGCAGGGCTGACCACTGGCTTCCACAGGGGCCTGGGGATCGCAGGAGTGGGGAGCTGGGCAGACCCCAGGGCCAGATCAGGGCCCTGCCAAGAAAGGCGGGGGGGGTTCAGACCAGAAAGCAAGCGCATGTGGTGCATGGGACGCTCTGTGGCCATCTGCACCGGCCCGGGGGTCTGACAAGGACAGCGTCACCAGTCCTCACGGAGCGCCATGCACCCTCCTGAGACGCTGCATTGAACCCCACGACCTGCAAGCAGGCCTGGGGTCATTCCCACCCTTCAGGAGAAGCACTGAGGCCTGGCCTGTGAGTGACTCGGCTGACCGAGGTCCCGGGCACTGGCGGAGGCACCAGGGCAGAGGCCAGGCCACTCCCAGGACACCTGGCCGACCGGCCGCGCTGAGTCAAGGCTCCGTACCTCTCTCCTCTGTAGCCGCCGGAAGCTCTTTACCAGGGAGTCCCGGCTGGGAGCCAGGAGCGGGCGGCCTCTTCTCTGTGCAGGGCCTCCGGGAGCCCTCCTGGGAGCTGGTGGGCTCGTTGAAGAAGTCCTGGGTGGAGCTCGAGTCTGAGAGCGCCACTGCCGTGCTGTCCTGGCTGCGCTCTGGGGAGGAGGAGAGCAGCGGTGGGTGAGCCACGCAGTGGGGCCCAGAGGGGCCTCCCCGGGAGCCCCCCGAAGCCATTGCTCACTGCCCGGCCCACCACCCTGGAGGCATCGAGCCCCCCCGCCAAGGCACCCGTCTCCTGGGGCTTCCTTCCCCGGGGAGCGGTGCTCCGGTGCGCGTCTGACAGCTGGCTCTGGGGGGCAAGCTTGCGCTTGTACGGCCCTGGCTCCTGCAGCACGAATGCTCCCGCTGCGGCTGACCGCGCGTGTGGTCCGTCGCAACGTGGGGCTGGGGGGAGATGCGCGGTAGTGGCCCACCGCAGGGCACTCCCACCCTAACAGGCACACGCGACCGAGAGGGTCAGGGCTCTGCCAGCGCCGTTGGCCAACGTGTGGCGGGTCTGCAGTGGCAGCACAGGCATCTGGGCTCACCCACGGGGCGCCCACGGCTGGGGAGGGCACGGAGCCCCGGCCGGACCTTCTCCCCACGGGAGCAAAGTGGAAGGCACCGGGCCGCACAGGGCAGGTGAAGCCCCTCGGGAACCAGTGCTTCCACCCCAAGACGCAGGGACCCGCCCTCCGGCTGTGCAGCGGCACCCAGACCACAGAGGACCAGCAGGGCCCAGCCCAGGCGGGCAGGTGCCGACTCCAGGACAAGAACTCTGCTGCAGGGAGAGGGGTGAGGACGCAGAGGAACCCCCCTGAGGGGCACACAGAGGCTCGAAGTGAGTGGCAGGCAGAGATGGACCCTGAGAAACCTTCCGGCCGACCAGCCAGCCCTGAGCACAAGGCAGTGTTGGGGGAACTGAAATCCGGGGCAGGGGGCCCTAAGGAGGCCTGGCAATGGCAGGGCCCAGCCCCCGCTTCGTCTGCCTCCGCCCCCGCCTGGCGCCCGGGAGCACAGAGCGAAGCCCATTCTGGGCGTGAGCTCACTCCCTTCAGTGTCTTCTGTCCTACACGTGCTATCCCGAGTCCACAAGAAATCTAAGACACACACACACACACACAAGCAAAAAGAGCACTGTCAAGAAACAAAGCGATCGTCACGGCCATGTCAGAGACGCCCTGCCCCTCCTCTCCACGCTCACTTTCCCTGAACTGTCTCTGTCCACAGAAGAGCCGCAGCCACCCAGCGTGGGCTGACCGCGTTCAAGGCAGGAGCCTGACAGGGAGGGGCGCGCCGCCCACGACGCAGGACCGTGTCACCCGGAGACAGACTTCAGTCCCTGAAGACGTCTCAACCCCAGTGCAAATGCTAAGTTACTCTGTAAAAAGACTTGTGAATAAACCAATCGGGGAGGTAACATACGACCATCACCAGAGGCTGCAGCTCAGCAGGGACAGGGAAAGGGCCTGAAGCCTGCAGGGCCACCGTCAGACAGCGCCCTGCAGCTCTAGGGAAGAGGCGCCCCGGGGAGCAAGAGCGTGTGGGTGCTCATGCCTAGGAACCAGAGGACAAGTGTGTTGCTGCAAAGATGGCCACCAATGGGGACTAAGGGCCCTGGGACAGGTCTTTCCTATCTTCTGTGTGTGTCTAAGAGGGTCAGCGTGAGGCTGCTGAAAATGATCCTGATTTTCAGTGCTACGAAGCAAGCAAGGTTTCACACTAAGAAGCCAGTCAAGCCCCCGTAAGGCCTTTGCAGGGGTTGTGCTGGGGGCTTCCAGGCCCCAGTCCCAAGGCAGGGCCAGACCCAGCAGAGAGCTGGGAGACCCACAGGGCTGGATGGGAGGGCCTTCCAGGGAAAGGCACACAGTGGACCCTGGGGACCACCCACCACCCAGGCACCGCCCCCCTCCAGGGGCGCCCAAGGCCCAGGGCAAGGGGACAGAGCCGGAGGTGCAGGCAGCAGGCCCACCTGCTGACTTAGGGCGGGCGTCCCCCGGGGCTCTCTTCAGGCAGGTCCGACTCAGCCCACACCCCCTGGACTCCGAGGACCCCCAGCCAGCCCAAAAGAGCTCTGGGGACAAGACGTGCAGTCCCTGCTGTTTCCTCCGTCTGCTCAGGCAGGATGACTGGGAATGGCCCACGGCCGTCCAGTCTCTTAGCTCGGCCACATGAAGGCCCAAGGGAAGAACCGTGTGCCCGTGTGGTCAGAACCGTGGCCACTCCAGCTGCCGAACCCCAGCAGGGTGACCCCCATTCCGCTGGCCAGAAAACAGGTTCTAAGAAAAGTCAGCCTGAGTGCAATCAATGTTTTCAGAACTCTTTAAATTGGCAAGGTCTGCCCCAGTGGGGCCCTGATGACCACCAGGAAAGGACCCGCCCACTGGGAACAGGACTGGCCGTGGAATGGGCCCCGCTATAGGCCCAGGAGACCGGACAGACGCCCCAGAGGAGAAACACCAGGACCCACTGCACACTCCCAAGAAGGGCAGCAGCAGCCTCCCCTCAGGGTCTCTCTTCTCCCACCTGCTCACTCAGCGTCCGAACACCACAGCGTCTCCAAGCTCCATGTCTTTGCTCCCACGGTCCCTTGCCCGAAATGGCCCTCCTCCAGGAAGTCCTCTCGACCCACCAAACCCCAGAGGCAGCTCAAAACGCTCCCTTGGGGCACCAAGCGCCACCCCAGGGACACACAGACCCAACCAAGGCCTCGTCTAGGCTCCCCCAGCGGCGCCCTCTCCCCAGGCTGAGCACCCACTAGGCACTCCCCAGACGCCACGAAGAGCTGCAGCCTGAGGACCAGGGAGGCGAGGAGAGGAGGCTCACGGGCCGGCCCGACGCTGGGAGGGGAGGGAGAGGCTCACGGTCTGGCCCTCTCCCGGCTCTCCACCTTGGCCTGACACTGGGCCCGCCCTGTGGGGATGCAGGAGCGCCCAGGCACCGCGGGCAGGGCTGTGCCCAGAACACAGCCTGCCCTGCGTCCATCTGTTCTTGAGGACGCTGCCCCGCCCCACCTGGACGTGCCCGGGCCCTGTCCTTCGGAGACCACCCGAGAGTCTGCTGCCTTTGCGACCTTTTTAAGTGAAAAGCAACAAAGCGACAGGAGTCCAGACGGAGGGGCCTGCCAGGCAGGCGGGCGGTGCAGGGAGGCCGGGGCTTCGGTGCGTCTGGCTGGAGCTGGGATGGAAGCCAAGCACGTCAGACACACACTCTCGGAACACAGCGCAGCGATGCGGAGGCGCCCCAGCCACGGGCAGCAGGGAGCCGGACTGAGGGGCAGCATGCGTCAGCTTGGTCCCTGAAGCGAGCCAGGGCAGCGTGCTCAGGGTTAGGGGCGGCACGGGCAATGCTGGCGGAGGCAGCGTGGGTGACCGCGGGGACAGGCACAGGTGTACACAACACAGGTGAGGGATGGCGGCGTGGCAGTGATGATGGATGCTATGGGGCTCCCTGAGGACCTGCACGGCTCACCAACCCCGGGGCGCCTGCTGCACATGGGCCCACGGGCACCCCGCAGCCCGGCGGCCCCGCCCTCCTGACCCCCACACTCCCATCCTGGCTGAGCTTCGCCCATAGGGCAAGGCCACAGGCTGCCTGGAGGGCCCACCCCAAGCCCCCCGCCCGCTCCAGGACTCTGAGGTGACATGGAGGATATCAGGAGACAGCGAGGGGCCCGGCCAGTCCATGCCAGGGCCAGGCCGCTCTGTCAGGCCTACTCCTGGACCCTGCCGGCAGCGACCCCCCACCAGGGAGACACACACACCCAGCACCCTCGGCCTGTAGGGGCCTCCCAGGGGGGCCTCCCCACTGCCCATCTGAGACCCCAGCTGCCCTCGGCCCAGCCCCAACTAGCCCTGCAGCCTCCTGCCCTCAGCCCGCTCCCTCAGAGGGGACAGGACCCACGGCCAAGCCCGCCAGGTGGCTGCAAGCATGGGCGCCTGGTGCCACACCTGGGACCCGGCCCGGAGCCACCACAGAGCTTCCTGCAGGGACCCGGACGCACACACGCACACACATTGCGCACGTGCATGCTGCACACCGCAGCGTGGGGAGCACAGGGCCTGCTCCGGGCTCTCATCCTGCTGGGTCAAGCCCGTGTCAACAGCCATCTCTGGAAGCACCCTGAAGGCGCCAACGCACTCTGGCGCTGAAATCCTCAACAGCATGTCCCGAGACGGGCAAACTGAGAGGTGAGGCTGCAGGGCTGCAGAGCAGAGGCCTCGCGCTGTCTGTCCCTCTTGGTCCAGCTGGGGCCCTCGCTCAGCCACGCGCACCTCCCGCTGCCCGGGGACTGCTTGGTTCCAGGCACTCTCCCCAGGGCTGTGGGCGGGCGGCAGAAAGCTCCCCACCCTGGGGTGAGCGGTTCAGAGAGCACCCAGGCTTTTGACGCTATGCTAAGTGATCATGAAGATGGTGAGCAGCCGTCAAGCTCCCTACACAGACCCTGGCCACCTTCCAGAACCTCTCCCAGTCTCTCTGGATAAGAGCTGGCCCGGGTGCACTCTGGGGCTGAGGCAGAGGCGTCCTCAGGAGCAGCGCAGCCTGAGGCGGGCCCGGCGCTCAGCGGCCCGTCCAGCGGGCAGCGGGGTCGCCTGCAGGGCGAGGTGGCACCTGGGCTGCACGGGTCCCTGCACATGCTTCCGGAGCCAGGCGCCCAACACACGTGACACCAGCACCTGTCTGCAGTGCTCTGCTCCTCAGCGCCACGCACACGCGTGTGCCAGGGCAGGCCCCCGAGTGGTGCTCCCAACCCTGAGGCCGGCTGGCCCCAAGTCCTCCAGAGAGCGCCTGGCAGAAAGGACTCCCAAGCAGGGACTCGTTTCCAGTGTTCTCTCAGTGTCCTCGAGATGCAAGGTCCCAAGAGGGCTCACCCTGAGGTGTGGGGCGGGGAAGGCCCTACTTGGGGCACGTCTGTGGGGCCATAGTGGGAGGGCAGGCCGGCCAGCTCCGGGTCTGTGCTCCCTGCTCAGGGTGGGCGGGCGGGGACGGAGACACACAGCACACGCTCAGACGGCCCACGCACACCCACAGCCAGGGGGCCCAGCCAGGACGCGCTCCCCAGGGCGCAGACGGCAGCCCGGGGACCCCCGCGGCTCTGCGGGGCCCTGCTCCTGCACCTGCCCTCAGGGCCCGGCCTGCGTCCTGCTGCGCCAGAGGGGAGTGCGAGGAGACCGACTGCGAGGCCGGCATGCAGGCCCGCGGTGTGAGTGAGGATGTGGTGACCGGCCGCCGCCTGCCCGGCCCGCGTGGGGAGCCGGCCGATCCCCCGCCAGCTCGTCTGATCCCCGCGGCCTCTCAGGTCCCCGGCCCGCAGCGGGCAAGGAGGGCTTGCGGAGGCCTCTGGGGGCGGGGCAGGTGGCAGCCCTGAGCATGTGGGGGCAGAGGGTCACGGTGAGTCCATGAGGATAATGAAGACCGCAACATTGCCCGTGTCAGCCCACACCCAGCACCCCCTCACAGCAAAGCGACTCGTTGCCCGAAGCGCCCCCCCGGGACTGGCGCGCCGCCCTGGGCTGGCGGGAGGGGGAGCAGGGACTGTACCGTCCGGCGTGGCCTGCTGGTGGGGTTTTTTACATTTGACGTAATCGTGGTCAACCGGAGTGGCTGTGTAAGGTGGGGAAGTCAGACCTGGGCCAGAGGAGGGGAGGGGGGCTCCGGGGCCCGGCAGTGTCCCAGCTGAAGAGCGGGAGTCCTCGTCCACCAGGCAGGCCTTCTCCCTGTGGGCCAGAGAGCGGGTGGATCAGGGTCCATCTCCCCTGAGGCGAGGCCAGTACCTCTGGTGGCACCGTCCCCTCGGGTGACCCCTGTCCCCAGGGGGCACCCATCCCCTCGGGTGGCACTTGTCTCTTTGGGTGACACTGTCCCAGGGCTGAAGGGGTGGCCCCAGGGGCCCTACTTGGGCTCCAGCCCTAGCCAGTCACTGCTCAATCTTTTACAGCTGCGCCTGCTGCCAGCTCAAGTCTCACAGCAGGCAGACGCCTCCCTGGAGGCACCCACCCCACACCCCCAGCACCTCTTGTGATGCCTGGGGCCTGAGGGATCTCATCCTGGTCAGTGTGTGGCCACGCTCACATGTGCACAAGGAAACGGCCGCAGAAAGCACGGCGCCCTGAGCTCCGCTCAGGAGGAGCACGTGCCAGCGGGTGGGGAGCATCTCAGAAGCAGGCCCGGAGCCACCACCAGGCCTGCCGACCTCCAGCTCATGTGGGAGCGCGTTTCCATAGAGTATAGGAGCCGGGAGCTGAGTGCGGCCCTGGAGCACGTGCGGACGCACAGAGCACACTCGGGAGCAGCGGGGAGCAGACGGGGGTCGCCACGCGCCAGTCCACACTTAAACGCCTGCCGGCGCCTCCTACACTGGCCCCCTAGCATCCGTGTGCGTCACTTATATAATTTTCAAGTGAAAAAAACAGACTTATAATCAAACGAAGCCAGTTCCTGCTGCGCCTGGAGGGCCCTTTCTGACGATGGCCTCTGGGCACACTGTGTCCCACCTGGGTGATGTCCACACGTGTGCCCACCTGTCCCACAAGCCAACAGCAGGGAGCCCGGCTGGGCCTGGGCCCAGAGACGGGGCGAGCTGAGCCAAAGCTCCAGGACGTGGACACCGGGTGACCCCCACCCAGGAAGGCCCGCCAGGCAATCGCACCACAGCCCCAGCGCCCCGAGCTCAGCGAGGCTTACAGAGGACCCCTGCCTGGGCCTGGGGCAGGAGGCTGCAGTGAGCAGCGCCCATGAAGGCAGAGTTGTGCTGGGAGGTGACGGGGCGGTGCAGGGCGCTCACGCACCCTCTGCATCTGGGCTTCAACGGAAGGACCCCAGCCGCCACTGGGTGCCTGGGGCCTGGCCTGAGTCCTGAGCTCATGACGGCTCAGCAGGCCCCGCCCACCCGGCCGCCCGGAGCACCCCACTCACTTCTCTGAGGCTTTGGGTGCGTTCTTCTCCTCGCCCCTGGCAAAGGGCCCTTCTGCAGCCTCCTTCATGAAGCTCACCAGGACCTCTGCACTGACCCCGGAATCTGGCCTCCCCAGGAGCTTCAGGATGGACGCGTGGAGCCGGAAGTGCACCTGGGACGACGACGACACGGCGTGAGCAGCACCCCCAGAGGCTGAGCGAGGCTGCCTGTCCCCAACCCCCTCCCCCAGGGGCTCACCCAGCACCGCCCTCCCTGCACACCCCCTCCTGCCCTGGCACCACGGAGAGCGGGTGGTGCCTGCACGCGCATCCCTGCACCGCGGGCCCTGAGAAGGGAGGCCACACCAGAGAAGGGCTGGGTGCCTACAGCGGGGGGGCCTGCCAGCCCCGCCCACTACGGCTCGTCAGGGAAAAAAGACTGCTTAACAGGTGCTGAGCATGTCACTTCGTGTCTGCGTGTTAACAGGAAACACGTTCAGAAAGACAAGGATAGGACCCAGCTGTTAACATAGAGTACTGCAACCGGGGAACTGGGATCGCTGGGGACTTTTAATTTTTCAGCTTAAACACTTTTGAATGATTCGATTCTTATGGTTTCCTTAACCACTAATGATTGTTAACTTAATAAACAGAAGCAAATACGTAAATACAAAAATGGGGTAGGCACGCAGACTCTGCCCCAAATTCCCAGCGGCTTTCTGGGCAGAGGAATGGTGGGGTGGATGCGCGGCCTGAAAAGGGCGACACTGATGAGCCCCAGGCCCCAGGAAGCCAGGAGCCCCCAGGCCTGCACCGTGTCCTTGGAACCCGCCTTGTGGACCACGTGTGCGCCAGGGAGGACCCCGAGCATGCTGCCTGAACCCACACGCACACCCAGGCAGGGCACACAGTCTGCTCGGGAGGAGCATGCAAGACCATGACCCAGGGGTCCGGAGGGTCGCGGCTCCTCGGCTCCCCCGTCCCCCAGCAGGGACCCCCCGAGCACCCAGGGAGCAGGCTGCAGGTGCTGCTGGAGCTGCAGTTGCCGGGGGCTGACGCTCCCCCCGAGAAGGGACAGTGAGCCCCCTGGAGAGGAACGGCCGCTGGAACAGGGGCGCGCACGGCGCCGCGCGCGGGAGCACGCCTGCCCTGCCCTGCCCCGCCCCGCGGCAGTGCAGCCTCACCTCCAGGGCCTCCATGGCCAGCTCGGGGGGGTTGTGGTAGTGGATCTTCTTGGGGTAGCGGGCCGCCTCCTCGTGCAGGAGGTGGCTGGCCTGCCGGTAGTGCCGCAGGTACACCGTGGGCGGCTGCTGCTGCTTCTCGGCCACCTTGCCCAGCATGTAGTGGATGAGCCACTCCTCCTCATCCCCGTCGCCCTCGCAGCGCGCCGCCGACGTGAAGCAGTGCCGGGCCGTCTCCAGCATGCTGTCTCGCCGCTCCTCCAACTGCAGGCGACACGCCCCGCCCTCGTCTGACTGCGGGGTCTGCAACAGCCCTGAGGGCGGCTCCCGGGCCCCCCAGGGCCCCTCATCTGACTGCGGGGTCCGCAACAGCCCTGAAGGCGGCCCCCGGATCCCCCAGGGTCCCTCGCCTGATCTTTGGGTCAACAGCCCTGAGGGAGGCCCCTGGACCCCTCATCTAACTCTGGGACCCTCAACAGCCCTGAGATGGCCCCTGGACCGCCCTGGGCCCTCGTCTGACTCTGGGACCCACACCAGCCCCCAGGGCTCTACACTAGCCTCTCCTGCAGGCACTCCCGCCTCAGTTCAGCTTCCTACACTGCGCGCTCCTCTCGATTCCACAGGCCCGGGCCGCCCCCACTCAGCGCGCGGCACGGAGGTCAGGAGAGGCGCGAGGCCGAGGGCCCCGTGCGCCCGTGTGCTGCTCCGCAGAGTGCTGGGGGTGGTCCTCGGCCTGGCGACAGAGACCTCGCTCAAGCACAGGCTGACGGTGCTCGCCCGGGGTAAGGGTCCCACTGGCTAAGCATCTGCTGTCCCCAGGCCTCCCTGAGGCCCCACGACCATCAACGGTCTTGACCACAGACAGTCCACGTGCAGGCCCCTTCGTGCCTGCTCTCCAGGGAAGCCTCCCTGGACAAAGGTGTCCTGCCACACGCGCCTGGACATACCATGGAGCCCCTCTGCATCCGCTCAAGGAGCCAAGGGGCCCCTACAGCACCCACACCGTGTCCCGGCGCACTGCTGACAATCTTACACGGACTCAACAAGCCCCTCAGAAGGAAGAGGGAGGAGACGGCGGTTCTGTCATGGCCCTGAAGCCTGTGCTGACCAGTGCTCACCCCCCGGCCAGGGCGTGCGGGGGGCAGGCACCCAGCTGGCAGGGCCTGAGCCCCGCCCGCCGCCCTCACCTGCTGCACGAGCTCGGCAGGCAGCTCGGGCCTCCACTGCTTCAGCTGGCGCGAGGCGAAGGAGTGCAGGGCGTAGGACATGGCGCCAAACTCGATCCAGAGGGGCAGGTTGGAGCTGTCGATCTCGAGCGCCCGCCGGAAGCAGCTGAGCACGGGCGTGGCGTGCTTCCAGATGGGCCCGTCGCTCTTCAGCTCGTTGGAGTTCAGCTTGTCTTGGATGCGGCTGGCCCGGGCCAGAGCCATGCCCGCCCAGGAGTCAAACCTGCACCCACGATGGAGCGTGGCTCAGAACACTGCTGCCACCGGCACCCCTGAGCCGGAGACCCACCCCGAGGGGAGCGCAGGGCACAGGTCTCCAGGCCCCTCACCAGTGCCTGGGCACTATGCTGACAGGACAGCCCTGGCGCGGGCAGGCCTGCCACCCTGCTGCCCTCCGCTCCCCTGCCCGGAGGGCAGCACCACAGGGCAGCTCCGGGGGGTGCGCAGGGGCTGCATGCAGCTGTGGCCTCGTGCCCTGTAGCCTCCCCGAGCCTCAGCTTGGGGCAGCTCAGACCCTGAGACCCCCGTCACCCAGCTTCCACCAGCTGTCCCTGGGACCCAGGGCAGGCCCCAGCAGCCAGATGACAGTGAAGGCACCACGCGATGCTGAGGCCCAGCATCCTGAGACCACCCCAGAGGCGCTGTTGGGGAGAGGGCCGGGGCCTCTCTGACATCCGAGGCCACACGGGGGCCCTCAGAGTCCAGCACTCTCAGTGCGTAGCACAGAGAAGCAGCATCCACACGGACACTGCCCTCCGGTAGCTGCCAGTCTCCACCCATCCGAGCGGAGCCATAAAGCTGGCCCCTGGCGTCCCTGGGCCACGCCATGTCTGGGAGCCCGCTGGCTCACAAAGCTCCCTGGCTCTCTCCTGGGCACTTCCGCCCCCCGGGCCCGGGGATGAGGGAAGGGGAGGCCTGAGCGGATGGTGAGCAGTCTTTCTCCCTGGAGAGGGGCAGGGGGCTGGGGGAGCACGGTGGGAATAGCCGGGGGCCTCCCGCCTGGGCAGTTCCTTCTGTACCCTGCCACAGCAGCGCCCACGGGCCTGCGTGCAGCCGGAACAGGATCTGCCGCCCTGGTCACCAACACGAGTGCACAGGACGGACGCGGGCTCACAGGCCCCAAGGGCTCCTCCAGGCGGCTTCTCCCTCAGCAGTGAGAGGCACATGCTGGCTTCTCCCCTCAGCCCCCAGCCCCCCCACTCCCTGGCCCGGAGGTCTGACGAGGCAGACCTCCCCATCCCCGAGAACACCCAGGAAGGCTGCCCACGAGTGCCCCTCGGAGCCTTCAGACACAGGTCACTCGCAGAGGGGCCTCTCTCGACTTTGGCCCTCCAAGGCATGGCTGGCTCTCCGCTGGCTCTCAGTCCAGCAAGCCAGACCTCACGACTGAGCCAGCCCTTCGGGAGGGGAAGGCCAGCCCCTGCGTTTCAGGCAGAGGCCACCAGCGCCTGCTCACTGGAAGAAAGCCTGGGCCTCTGGTACAACCAGCTCACAGGTCTGCACCAGCATGGCAGCCCCGCCCCAAGGAGGAAAACAGCCACAGTAAGAGGTGTGGCCTTGGAGGAGGCAGGCATCCAGCTGACTCCCTGGGACTGGGGGCCGGGACCAGGAGTGGAGGCTGCGCCCCAGCAGGCTGGAGCCAGGGAGCACCCCCACACCGCAGGCCGGGAGCAGAGGGCCGCCCGAGACCGGGGAAGAGGGCTCCTCGCCCTCGTCTTCCTCCTTCCGGGGCCCCGCCCCCCGCAGCCCGCTGCCCACCTGTCGGGGCAGACGCAGATGTCGTGCATGTAGAACTTGATGGCCTTGGACTGCTCCTTGTTCTTGAAGTGGTAATCGGCCAGGAGGTAGTAGAGCTCGCTGACCACCGGAGGGGAGGGGTCGGCCCCTTCGGGGAGGCAGGGCACCTGGCAGGTGAGAGGGCAGGCGTGAGGGGCCGAGGTGCACAGGCGCTGGGGTGCGGGAGACGGGCCCCAGCTGACAGCCAGCCCCGACCTCGACAGAGGTGCCCTCGATGTAGGCGGACACTCTGTCCAGGCTCAGGGCGGGCCGCTCGGTGTGGGGCACGATGGCAGCAATCCTCCTCAGGAGGTTGGCCAGGTCGGCGGACACGGTGCTGGTCTTGTAGCTGTCAAACTCGGGAAGGGTCTTGGGCTTGAAGTACTCGAACATGAACACGGCGTCCTCCCACAGCAGATCCACCTGCAGGCGGGCAGAGGCCGTCAGAGCGCAGCCCGGGGCGCGCACAGGGAGCGCTCCACGCAAGCACTCTCGGCGGCCCCTGGCAGCAAGGCCACCGCACACGGGAGCCAGAAACCAACCCGTGCACGTGGAGCACCCGCCCACAGACGGCAACCCCCAAGCCCACTCGTGCGGCGGGGAGAACGCGAACCAACAAAAGCCAGCCTCTATACAGACAGGCTCTGGGGCTGAGGGCGCCCTCTGAGTCCACACCACCACGCTAGAGGGCCAGTCACCTGGCTGCCAAATGCTGAGCAAGGGCTTGCGCTGGGCCGGGGCAGTTTGCACACCGAAGGGGAAACAGCAGGACTCTGCCCACAGGGGCGCACACTTCGGGGTGGGCTCCCTCAGATCAAAGCTTCACTGACCGTGTTCAGGAGCCACGAGCTAACACCCGCTTGCAGTCTGAAAACCCAACACCAAACGAATGGAAACTCTCTAAGGTGTTATCTGTGTGACTCCAACGAGGGGCGCCTGCTGCAGAGCTGCCGCGCCGCTGCACGCTGGGGTGACGAGCTCGGCCGCGCACCAGCTCTCGCAGGGCGAGCCTGCCTGGCGGGCCTGGCACGCCTGCGGCCGCCCTCACCGGCTGGGCCGCGTGCTCCTCCAGGTACCGGGCCTTGCTCTTCTTGCTGGGGTGGCTGTACAGGCAGTAGAAGCACTGCTCCAGCGCCGTCTCCAGCTCCTCCTTGTGCGGGAGGCCGTCCTCGGCGGCGGGCGCAGCCAGCTCCTCCTGCAGCACGCGCACCTGGCGGGGGGCAGGGGGAGAGGCGGCTGGGGGCGGCCCGCCAGCTCCACGGACCTGGGGGACGTGCCTGGGCCCAGGACAGGCCCGCCAGCCCTGCAGCCGCTCCACAGGCCAAGGAAGGCCTGCCCAGCCTCCCTGCTGCCAGCACCCAGGCAGCTTCTAGCTACACACTTTCATTTCACCGTTCACCTGCCCCCCAGGAATCTACACGAGCACCATCTCATGCTGGGCACAGGGAGATACTGTCCCTGCCCTTGGGACCCTCAGACTCCCCCGGAGGGGTGTGAATTAGAGAGTCAGTCACGCGGCAGACGGTGAGTCCTGTTAGGGCCGCGGGGACCTGTGGCAGACACCAGCGAGGCCCTCAGAGGAGGTGATCGACACAGCCAATGTGTGAATCTGTGGAGGCGGAGCCACGGCCATCGTTATGCCCTGTTGTTAGCAAACGCACGCCCTCTTCAAGTGTCTGTGGCATTTTCCACCAAGACTAGAAATAAAAAGCGAGTCTCCACAGGCACCCCACTCCAGTACTCTTGCCTGGAAAATCCCATGGACGGGGGAGCCTGGTAGGCTGCGCGGTCTATGGGGTCGCTAGGAGTCGGACATGACCAAGCGACTTCACTTTCACTTTTCACTTTCACGCATTGGAGAAGGAAATGGCAACCCACTCCAGTGTTCTTGCCTGGAGAATCCCAGGGACGGGGGCGCCTGGTGGGCTGCCGTCTATGGAGTCACACAGAGTCGGACACGACTGAACCGACTTAGCAGCAGCAACAAATACTAGAGACTAGGCACAGTACAGACCAGACCTTCTAAATGTAACTCAGTAAAGTTAGAAACGGGTTATATGAAGACAGCAAATATCAAAACTTATGGCATGCAGCTAAAAATGTACTTGGGGAAAACCTATAATCTTTACCACAGGTGTATTAGAAAATGATCACCAACATAAGCATTTACTTCAGTAAGTTAGAAAAAACAGAGCAAATCACACAAAGTAAAAAGTAATAAATACTAAAGTACTATTTAGTGACCTAGAAGCAAACAGAAAACAGGTCAATAGCTGGCTAATATTGGTCAACAGCTGGTTTAGGTGAAGAAACTAATCTCAACCAACCACACCCAACACTTCTCAATGAAGGACAAGGAAGCACAGAAGAGGGACGCTGGCGGGCAAAGGGGCGGGACCAGGGCACTGCTGCCACTGGCTGGCGTGCAAAGGGGCGGGACCAGTGCACCGCTGCCACTGGCTGGAGGGGCAAAGGGGCGGGACCAGGGCACTGCTGCCACTGGCTGGCGTGCAAAGGGGCGGGACCAGTGCACCGCTGCCACTGGCTGGCGGGCAAAGGGGCGGGACCAGGGCACCGCTGCCGCTGGCTGGCGGGCAAAGGGGCGGGACCAGGGCGCCACTGCCACTGGCTGGTGGGGCAAAGGGGCGGGACCAGGGCACTGCTGCCGCTGGCTGGCGGGCAAAGGGGCGGGACCAGGGCACCGCTGCCACTGGCTGGCAGGCAAAGGGGCGGGACCAGGGCGCCACTGCCACTGGCTGGCGGGGCAAAGGGGCGGGACCAGGGCGCCACTGCCACTGGCTGGCGGGGCAAAGGGGCGGGACCAGGGCGCCACTGCCGCTGCTACGCCGCTTCAGTCGTGTCCGACTCTGTGCGACCCCACAGACGGCAGCCCACCAGGCTCCCCCGTCCCTGGGATTCTCCAGGCAAGAACACCGGAGTGGGCAGGGGCACTGCAGAGGCCGTAAAAGCCGAAGCAAACGCCTGAACAATGTCATGCGTACGTGAACCCTACTGAAAAACAGAACTGCCTTGAGAAGATAGTCTGAGTGAACCTATAATCACCAAAGAAACAGAGTCAACAAGTTTAAGCGTTACTGAGAGAGGGGGAGAGGGCAGAGAGCCGCACGGGACGTGCACACACGTTCCAGACCCGGGCTGATGGTGGGCGGGGCGGCACTTACGTAGAATCGCAGCAGGGCCCCGTCCGAGTTGCAGCACCAGGCCCGCCGGCCCAGGTACTCGTGGGCCGTGTTGAGCAGCATGAGGGACGCGGGGAGCATGGGCGGCTCGGTCGACGCTGGGGAGAGACCGGGCGACGGGTGTCAGCATGGACACGGTGGGGAGCAGCGGGCCCGCCCCATCTCTACCAACGGCCCCACAGGGGCCCCCGCTTGCCCCACTTTCCTCTCTCAGCTGTTTTTCCCTTTTCAAATTGGTGATGACGCCTCCGGCTTTACTGCCGTAGAAGGCGCTTATCAGAAAGCAGCTCAGCTCACACAGGGCAGTATACAGCAGGGAGGGCGCATCCCCAGGCAGCAGGGCACCCCCCCCACCCCCGCACCCTGGCCGTAACCGGGGCTGACACCCGGTGAACATCCCGGGAAGCAGCTCTCCATGTGCGCGCGAGACACTTTAAAAGACACAGGTAAGTCGTTTACGAGGGTAGAGCCCACACTGCACACACCACTGCTTAGCATCGACATCCTCACACTCAGGTCTGTTTCTCTCTCACAGGAGGAAAGGAGCGGCCAAATCTCGATTAAACGTCCGTGCACATTGGCACGGTCACCGGCTGCTCTAGACGCCTCAGTGCGTTCCAGGCTCTGAGCCGAGCCCATCGGTCTCAGGACAGAGAGTGCCAGAGCGGACCCCGCCCAGCAGAACCAGGGTGCTTTCAAGACACCTGTGGCATACTTTTAATTATTGGTCAGTCCTAGCCAAAGACGTTTGAAAAGCACTGCTTAAAAAAGTCAGAACACAAGAAGGTTCAAGCCTTCTGGTTGCTCGTGCGCTTTACGTCCGTTTCCACTTGCAGCAGCATCGAGCGGCCGCCACCTGAGTCGGTGGCGGCAGGTTCCGGTTCCCAGGCTGCCGGCTTGTGCACGCTGCTCCAGTGCTGCCCGGGATGACGTGGGTGCTCTGCGCCTACGCTCAGCCTGGCCGCTGGCTCCCTCCCAACGCACGTTCCCTCCCAGCGCTCTCCCTTCTTGCCTCCCCCTGGTTTACTGACTGTCCTCCAGCCATGCTCCTGAGACGCCCTCAAGGAGCTGGAGTCCACTGTGATCACAAATGACCCGGCTGTGTGCCTCGGCCCACACGTACCTGCCGTGAGAACCACGTCAACACATGGACGTCACCCCAATGGCACTGAACCATGCCAGGGAAAAGTCTGAAGCGAGCCTCGTTTTAACTGCTTCTTCAGTTTAGAAACCTAACATGCCCTTGTCCTTGAAAGACCCCCTTCGCCACGATATACCTGGATATAGACTGCTGGGAAGCAGCCTTTTGGGGACACACCACGTGCTTTCAATCTGCAGGCTCGGCGTTAAAGCTACAACTCAGGGACCTCTTCTTGTACTTGACACTGGGTTCCCTGAGGCCGTGGGGGGAACCCCCACACCTCTGTCCTCCACGTCTTCCACCTTCTGCAGCACCGTGAACTCTCCACCCTCCGTGGGTCTGGTCGTAGGCTCCTGACTGTTCTGGTTTGCATGGGCAGACAGCCCACTGAGATCCCTGTCTCCCCGCCCACCCGTCCACGGTTTATGGCACTGGACTGTCTTCCTTTCCTTGTTTCCTTATTGGCAATTTTTAAAACATACTATATTGTGTTTATATAATTAAGAGGAGACTCTTAATCCACAGAACTTTTTGTATTATTTTTATAAGAAATACAATGCATGCGTATAGGTATAAACCTTTTTTTCACCACTAAAACTTTTTTTTGAAAACACAGAGGCTCTATTTGTCAAGAGTTCTAAAGATATCTGTTCTAAAAATTTATCCAAAAAAGTCAATTTAGCAGAAACAAAAAGGTGAGCATAAGACACTGAGCCCAGAATGACGCAGGAGACAGCAGCACCGGCGCCCTGGGGGCTGGGCCGCGCAGGCCGCTCCGGTGCAGGCGGGAAGCCCGCCCACACGCCCGCCCCGCTGCCCCACGGCTGCGTGTCCCCCCGCCCGGCCACCCATCAGGCCTCAGACTGGCTTCGTGGGTGCTGCTGGTGGGCCCACTTCTCCCCCTGGACCACGCAGGGCACTTCCAGTTTATACTGAAAATGCAAGAAAACCGCAGACGGTGGCACCCTCCCCAGCCCGGCTCCTCCCCAAGCCCGCCCACGTGCCCGGCTCTCCGGGCCCTGCCCCGCCGCCCCACGGCTGCGTGTCCCCCCTCCCTGGCCACCCATCAGGCCTCAGACTGGCTCTGTGGGTGCTGCTGGTGGGCCTGCTTCTCCCCTTGACCATGAACCACCATGACCAGAAGTTCTCGTTCGCAGAGGCCTGACAAGCAGAGAGCCGCTGACAGACGGCTGTGGGTGCAGCCCTCCGAGCAGGAGCGTGCAGGGGCTCCGTGGCTGCCTGCACTGCTGGCGCACCTGGCTAACCCGTCGAGGGACTAGCGGAAACCCCCAATAAATGCGCTTTTAAGTAGGCTAACTAAACACCTGAATACGCGTGTGGTAATCACAGCTATATAGAAAGCGTGTACCTTCGTCAAGTTTATACTGAAAATGCAAGAAAACCGAAGGATAAAGTCCATCTGATAGAGGAATAGACACTCTTGGCCGAACATCACTACGCCGCTGTTCTGCTCTGGTCTCGCCCGCTGAGCACCGGTCCACAGGTGCTGCCCAGGCTCCAGTGCCAGCCCGTGAAGGCCCTGCTCACCCCGCAGGCCCGCCCTGAGCGCCGCCGCCCGAGCCGGCCCAGCCCGCGCGGCGGCTGCCACTCTGCTGCCCTCCGGCGACCCTGAGATGCGCCGCTGTCCCCAGAGCGGGTGAGGCCGCCTGACGGGCCCGAGGTCACAGGCACTCAGTGGAGCCTGTGCCCGCCTGCCCCGTGCCGCCCAGGCCCCCAGCCAGGAGAGGCCGGTGGCTCGAGGCTCCGGGGCCCCACTCTGCACGGGGCTCGCCCCCTGCACTCGGCGCGGTCTGCGGCCCTGCCCCGCCACCCAGTCTGCGCAGACACTGCTGCTGCCCCGTCCAGAAAACTCCGGCGCCCGAGCCCACGCGTGCGCGTAGCTTGATGCAGACGAGAAACGGCCCCGTGTCCCCGCACCTTCGTCCGCCGGGCTCTGGAGCTGCTGCTGGCGGCACGGGGAGCGGAAGGCGTCCTCCTCCTGCCGGACGACCCGGTACAGGACGACCCAGGGCAGCACCGAGCTCACGTGGGGCTCCCTGGGCTCCTCCTGCACAGCCATGCTGCAGTCGATGACCTGCGGGGCGGGCGACACGGCAGGCGCTCGCCAGGCTGCGGCGCGGGCGGGGGGCGGGAGGGCAGGGAGGCGGCCGGGTTACCTGGATGAGGTTGCTGGTGAGGCGGGTGAGGCCACCGGCAGCGGACAAGTCCCGCAGGATGCTGCCATCGGCCGACAGAGCCTGCTCCATGCCCTGCAGCAGCTGGGTCACCGTGGCCACCCACTCCTCCTTGGCGGCAGTCTCGGTGGCGTTGACCATCTGCTGGACCGCCTCGTTCAGAGCCACGTCAGAGCACTCGAAGCACTGCCGGTGGTCCTCCAGCCGGAGCAGGGAGTCCTGCGAGGGGCGAGGGTGAGCAGGGAGTCCTGCGAGGGGCGAGGGCGGAGCAGGGAGTCCTGCGAGGGGGCGAGGGTGAGGGGACACGGCAGCCACACTCCCCACTCGGGCCCTGGGGCCCGGCGCAGGGACGGCAGGGCCGCCCTGTGTTTCCTGGCGCATTAAGCAGGAGCCACTGAGGTGTGCTGAGCCCACAGGCAGAGGTGGAGGCCGCAGCCGGAGCCAAGCCCTCTCGGTGAGAACACACAGCTGCGAGAAAGTCAAGGAAAAGCCTGGGGCCCCCAGCAGCTCCCTCACATGACGCCACTCCCAGTGCTCAGGCCAGAGAGAGTCAGGAAGCAGGAGACTGGCTGCCCGCGACTGAGGCCAGCAGGCCCCCTGCCTGGGGCAACAGACCGTCTCCCATAACAGGCCGTCAGAGAGAACGGAATGCAGTGGCTATACCTGAAGCTAACACGCAACACTCACCAGGGTGCCTACAAACCAGAAACGCAGTCAGAAGATACAACGACCAGCAGTAACGTCCTGCTAAAACAGCAACCCAAAATATCAGGACCGGAGTCCACACGACCGTGAGGAAACAGCACCCTTACTCTGGAGATCGCAGCAGGCAGCTCATCTACACAGCGCGACTGAGCCTCCCGCGTGTCCCAGAGGGGGCTCCAAGCCAGGCCCCCGCCCTACACATGCTCGGAGAAACGGGCTACAAGCAAGCATGACCCCCATGCCTACTGTGGCTGGGAGAAGCCCAGCGCTCGGACCCCTATCTGTCCACTGTCACGCGCCTGCCGGCCTCCCTGTGGCGAGCAGGCTCCGTCAGAGGGTGCCCGCCTGCCTCACGCCAGGCGCACTGCAGGAGCTCCATCCTGAGTCTGCAACCACAGGACGAAGGCTGCTCGAGCCTCGGAAAGGTTTTCCAAGCATAATGAACAAACGCACCACCGTTTGAAAACATCAAGAGATTTGATGCACTAAGAACTCAAAACTTCTGTGTGTCAAAGAAAACAGAAGCTGCCATTTAAAATCACACAAAAAACTGACAAAAGCATTTGAGGAGGAAAAAGAGTAAGACATTTAATATATAAAAAGCATTCCAAATCAATAAGAAAACACGTTCTGCCAACAGGAAGCTGGGCAAAGACCCAGTCACTCCTGCACAAGCCGCAGCAGCTCCCCAGCAGCGGGGAGGCCTCGTCTCAGGCCCAGCACAGCGCGGTGCCTCCTCAGCAGGTGCCCACCCTCCAGGGTGGTGGGCGGGGGAGGGTGCTGTCCTCTCTCACCCAGAAGCTCCAGGCCACAGAGCAGGAGCGCCTGAGCCCCTGGGCTGGCCCCTTCCCCCAGCCAAGGGCACTGAGGGCACCACAGCTCCTCCCCGTCCTCACACAGGGCTGCCTGACCTCCTCTCCCCTCCTCCTTACCCCCTCCTCCCCTTCCGGTTCCACTCGCTCCCAGCCACACCTCTTACCTGTTTTCCAGTTCACAAAGCCTGAGAGAAGCTGGGGCTCCCTTCCCACACCCAAGCGCAAGGCCCCAGGGAGGTACCGAGTCTGAGGGCCCGGCTGGCAGCCTAGCCCACACTGCCCAGCATGCCCTGGGCATCCTGCTCCACACCCACACACCAGGCAGAAGGGCCACAGGCAAGAGCTCGTGGGGCCCCACGCAGGCCTCTCGGGCGAGGGTGAGCATCCGTGTCCCGCCCTGCAGACGCCACGCCCGGCGCGTCCCTGGGCGCCAGGGGCGGGGGCGGGCTCAGGGCTGCGAAGCCACACGGGCCTCGCCCACGCGTGCCCCTCCCGTGAGGGCACCCCCCGGGCCGCCAGCTCGCCATGCTTCTGTGTTGCTGCTGTACACGTGCTTCGTCTAGTTTTATAATTTACTCAACAGTTAATTTTAAAACCAGTAAAAGAGAAGACCAAGCAATAAAGTAGGAAAATGCATTTAGAAAAAAAGAAAATAAAAAGCAGAGAAGGCAGACGGGCCAGCAGGTGGGTGGACGGCTGAGCCCGAGTAGCCACACGAGGCCCCCAGCGAGCCCACCTCCAGCCACCTTCGCCAGGCGCCGCCGCGGGGAGGCTTTCGCTCCGCTTCCCTCAGAGGAGACGGCGGAGGGCGCGGGTGCGCTCACCTGCAGCAGCAGCAGCTGGGCCGGCCTCTCGGGCACGGAGGCCATGAACTGCAGGTGCCTGGCGCGGTCACAGCCGCTGGTACACAACGTGGGGCGCAGCAGGCGCACGACAGCGTGGTGGTCGCCGGCCTCGTACAGCCGCTGCGTCTCCTCCAGAGACTGGCAGCGCTCCAGCGACCGCAGGTTCTTGTCAATCTGGAAGAGGCCCAGGATCGCTGGCTGACCAAGCCATCACGGGCCCCCTGGGGCGGCCAGGGTTCTGCCCTTATCAGAGCCAGACGAGAGGCATTCACAGCAAGCAACTGCTTTACAGACAGCACCTCTGTGAGGGTCAAGGCGTGCCAGTCTTCGAAGAACAAATACACCAAATATCCCAACTACCCCAAAAGCACAGGCTCCGGATAGAGGATGCTAAAGCAGTTAGCCAGCCTCCCAGTCACACTCCAGCAGCCCAGACCCCTGGGCTGGGGTACGAGGCCGCAGAGATCAAGCAAGCCTCTGCCAGAGTCCTCTCTGCCAGGAGGCCTGCCAGATGCAGGCAGCAGGCCGCTGCACCAGGCCTGGCCCTAAAGCCACTCTGCAAGGCCTGACGGCCACCGTCAGCCCAAGGATACGTCACAGATACGGAGCTGTGGGTGGGGGTGGGGGCTGCATGGTGAGGGCAGGAGAACCACAGGCCGCTGGCCAGCCCAGGGCCAGAGCAGTGCTGGTCTGCTTCTGGGGGGTTCCCTTCATCCTGCTGGAGCTGCCCCCCTATACGGGCCTGGGAGCCAAGCAAGAACCCTCCCCACCCCCAGCAAACACCCCCCCGCCCCATTCCCAGCCAGCTCCCAGCCCTGGCCTCCGGCAGGTGCTCCATCAGGGCTGAGCCTTCAAGTCCACGGCACCCTGAACACCGGGGATGCCTCTCCCGNGCCCCCCTATACGGGCCTGGGAGCCAAGCAAGAACCCTCCCCACCCCCAGCAAACACCCCCCCGCCCCATTCCCAGCCAGCTCCCAGCCCTGGCCTCCGGCAGGTGCTCCATCAGGGCTGAGCCTTCAAGTCCACGGCACCCTGAACACCGGGGATGCCTCTCCCGGGCCCCTCCCGCCCTGTCTCCTAGTCCAAACGGACAGGTCAGGCCTCTGACAGGAAAACACCGCTGGGGAAGCTCTGCTCACCTCCTCCAGGGAGACCACCGAGTCGCTGTGGAGGTTGGGCAAGCGGATGGCCACGGCGCTCTGCCCGGGCCCCGCGGCGGCCGGGCTCTGCAGCATCTCCGTGCAGATGTCATAGTTCTCCAGGGCCTGCTCCATGTCTCCCTGGGCAGAGGAGGCGCGCTCGCCGTGCTCGCCGGGGCCTGCCTCCCGAGCCCCTCACACGGCAGGCACCACGGGGGTGGGCTGGCCAATTCCCACCTTCCCCCCTACACGGCAGCTGGCCAGAGTGGGGGCTCAGCACGGATCGACTGAATGGATGAAGGAGTGGTCCACACCACGGCCCCCAGGGGAGCACGGTGACCCCTGTGGTGGGCGCACGGCCCAGAACCTGTCCAGGGCTCAAGCGGAGGTGGCAGAGTTGCGACTCGACTGGGCCTGCCCCACTCCGGAACCAACTGACCAACCGAAGGGTGCCATGGTGTTCAGGGGGCTGGGGGCCAGCCAGCCTGCCCCAGTCCTCCCCACGGCTCTCGGGAAACACAAGCAAAGGGCCAAGGCCGCGAGGCAGCCCCTCTGGGTCTGTGGGGCCGAGACCCTCCCGGTGCTGTGGCGAGGTGGGTGGTGGGCACGCTGGCTCCAGGGGCCTGAAGGTCACCCCCACACTGCACTCCTGATGCCGAGCCCAGTGCCCAGGTGCCATCAGGCATGCACACACACGCTCCATCATGTGACCAGTCCCTCCCCTCTGTGCTGGGTGCCCAGGCTTCCTCCCCAAGCAGCTGCCCCGGGACCAACCTGCAGCGCCAGGAATCGAGCCTTCAACCAGTACACGCGGACCACAAACTCCAACCAGCCATCCTCAAACAGGTCCCGCTGGGACGAGGCAAATGACAGCTGCAGGAGGTCCCCCAGGAAGTGGGCCCCTGGGAAGTCGGGGCCGAACCTGCCATTCAACACGCCTGCGGGGCAGTTCCGAGGAGACACTGAAAACCGTCAGGCCGGAAGGAGTCAACCTCATGAGCGGGGCCCAGATGCCCTCCTGCTCCCCGAGGCCCTGAGCCCTCGGAGCCCCATGGCCCCAAGTGGCCGGCGTCAGAGCCCGACTGGCCCAGCAGGGATGCAGAAACACTAGGGCTCGCAGCCTCACCTAGCAGACTGCACTGAGCATATCTGGGGACACGCAAAGTGTCCAGTGATGACCTGAGGAATTGGAGGTGCCACGGCCCTCATCCCGAGTTACCAGCGGGCAGGTGGTTCCCGTGGGGCCCAGCCACTTCTCAGAGGCCCGGGCCTTTCCTGGCCTGACGAGGCGGCCTAGAAAGTGTGCCCCCGGAGGAGGGACTCGGTCCCCGGCTCCTGCCCCCTCCAGAAAGTGGGCCCCCGTGACACACGGAAGGGGCCTACCTGCAGAGCTCCGGCCCTTGGTCAGCAGCCACTGGTCCAGCTGCAGCTCCATGCAGGAGAGGGATGCCAGCATCATCTCCTGCAGCATGGGTGCGGGTCAGCAACGGGGCCTGGGGCCCAGGATGGGGACAGCGGGAGCCTCAGCTAGACTCGGCTCTGATGGGGATGCCACTCTGCCCTCTACTGACTATCCATTCTGTGAGTCATAACCAGTGGCTGCTGCCGGGATCTAAGGACAGACAGACGGACCTCCCTCGGACAGACTTGGGAACACCAGTGAGACCCACCCGCCTCCTGTCCTGGGGACCGTCCCGTGCAAGAGGCGGCCCTGCCCCCTGCCGAGCGCAGGCCCTCAGCCCTGACAGCGCCCGGAGTGGGTGCATGGCTCTCCCGAGCACCAGGAAGCTGAGGCTCAGCAGTAAGAGGGCACCGGCCCAGCCAAGGGGGCACAACTGAGAAGTGACCCAGCAGTCTGTCTGGGGACCAAAGCTCGGCCCCACCACCACTCCACCTGGCCTCAGGGGAACGGACCCAGGCAGACGCTGCCGGGAGGCAGTCCCAGGAGCGTCCCAGCAGAGGCTGCCTGCCCAGGGGCCCCTGACCCACACAGCCCTGAGCACCCGGGAGCCCGGGGCTCCTCCACCTCTGGGAGCCCCGAACGCCCCCAGCGCTGCCCCTGGAAGCAGCCGTCCTCCTCCGGGGAAGGGGCCAGAGTGCCCTGCAGACCCACCTGGATGTGCCGGTCGCTGCAGTCCCTGAGCAGCGGGTTGGGCAGGCTGGCGCTGTGCCTCCGCCAGCTGTGGTAGACGCTGAGCACGACCTCCGCCAGGCCCGGCGGCCAGCGCAGCAGGAACCTGTGGCCCATGCTCTTCAGGAAGCGCATCATCAGCTCCAGGATGCCCCCGTTGCTCAGGTTCCCCAGCAGGAAGGCGTGCACGTCCTGCTTCTCTGCCGGAGGGACGTCCCGACGTGAGGGGGGACCCAAAGTGAGGGGGACCAGACGTGAGGGGGGCCGGATGTGGGGGGGCCCAACGTAAAGGGGACCCGACGTGAGGGGGGCATGCTGGGGAGCCTGACGTGAGGCGGGACCAACGCAAAGGGGACCTGACATGAGGGAGGGCCCGACGTGAGGGGGACCCAACATGGGGGAGGGCCTGATGTGAGCAGGGGGGCCGACGGGAGGAGGGACCTCCATGCCAGGCCTGCCTCCTTCGGGAGGAGAGGGCGGCAGTGTGGAGAGCCCGCGCCCCCCACAGCTGTGGGGGCCACTTGTCCAAGCCTCCAGGCCGGGCTACAGTCTCACGCAGCAGCAGTGCCTAGCGCTCAGCTACACCCAACAGGGAGACACACCTTTGGGCCAGCAAGGCCCGTGCCAGGGCGGCCCAGCGCCTCACCTGGCCGAGCTCAGCGCTCAGGCGGGACAGAGCCAGGCAGCCCTGGGCCAGCCCTGGCCACCGCCCAGACATGGCCCCAGCAGCGCCCGCGGGGCCCGCTCCTACCAGACTCCATGAACGTGGCCGAGTCGGAGGACAGCCTGTGGGGCCCCGCACTGGGGAAGCTCTCCAGCTTGGCCTCTGGTGGGACTTCATAGCTGTTAAAGGGGTCATCTTCCTCCTCAGGGTCCAGTTTTCTCAACCTGCAAGGAACACACGAGACTCCCACCAGCCCGGCTGGCCCCAGGCAAGGGGGCTCCACCTCTCAAGCCTTCATGGCCAGGTCTGGCCCGCGCCTGCCTTTACCCATCCCATCAGGTGGTCACCAGGCATCGGACCGAGGTCGGAATACAGCCAGGGATCAGCAACCCCTGTCCACAGGAAGCTGACCTTTGAGTGGGAAACACAGAAAGGACCCACACAGGGACTGATGCCCACAGGGAGCTGGAGACAGCAGCCACAGGACTTTGCCTAGACAGCAGTCAGCCAAGCCTCCACATGCTGAGGCCCAAAGTGGGCTGGGGGGCAGGGGGGGCAGGGCAGGCATTGCAGGCGGCCCCTCCACGGTGCCTCACAGTGCTCTGGGCCTGGGGGAGGAGGGGCCTGTTTTAGTTGTCCCCGCCACCCCAAGGATGGACAGGTGGTGCCTCCTGACCTCACGGTACACAAACACACCCCCCGCCCCCTCTGGGGATGGCACCCAGCAAGCCACTGCGAGCCCCTGACAGCCATTCGAGGAAGCTGATGCGAAAACCACACAGGAAGCCAGCAGCTGAAACAACGGTGAGAGAGGAGGAAGACACCATTCCCCACCAGCGGGGCTGGGACAAGGACCTGGGCGGGGCAGCGGGAGGGGGCGGGTTCCCCACCAGCAGGGCTGGGGACAAGGACCTGGGTGGGACAGCAGGGCAAGAAGTGCTGCCCACCCCCCCGCGCCCCC
>SJYQ01032160.1:0-26036 GCA_006410935.1 Redunca redunca
GTTCTCAAGACTCAGAAGTCAGTGAGGAGCAAAAGAGAGAGAAGATCCTTGAACTCAAGAAGAAGGAAAAACTGTTGCAAGAAAAGCTCCTGAAGAAAGTTGAAGAGCTTAAGAAGATCTGTTTGCGGGAGGCCGTGAGTGTCATCTGCTTTGGGGAACATTTCAAGTTGTGTTTGACAGTTCCAGCCAGGGTCAGTAATCTCCCTCTCGGTTCGGTCCTGTTTTATAGGAGCTCACAGGCAAAATGCCCAAGGAGTATCCTCTGAACGTAGGTGAGAAACCTCCTCAGGTCAGAAGGCGTATAGGTACCGCGTTCAAATTAGATGACAACTTGCTGCCAAGTGAAGAGGTATGGGCACCCGTTCTGAGCACTTCTGTCAACAGTGAGGCAGAAAAGCTGTCAGCTGAATGTAGCTGACTTGTTCCTTTGGTTTTTGAGTTACAGCTGTACATTTTTATCTCATCAGTTAAAGGTGATCATGGAGACCAAGTTGAATTCTTTCCTTCATGCACAGTTTAGTTAAAATTGAGTTCTCATGACTTTACTCCTCCAAACAGAGAGAGTATTAAATGAACTCTAAGTATTTCTAAATGGAGAAACATTATTTTAAGAATTAAGAATTCAGCACTAGAGTCTCCCACTTAAAACCAAGTAGCCTTTGGCAAATCATTGACTTCTCTGAAATCTCAATTCTCTGGTTTTCTCATCAATAAAATGGGGGTAATGATTGTTCTTCTCTCTGAGAGATGCAAGGAGTATTCAGTGAGATGATGCACGTATAGCACTTTAGGTATAATAAAGTTAAAAGATTTGTTAGCCAGTATAGAGGATACTTTCCTGTTTGTGTGTCATCAGACACTATGACCCTATTCATGTTTCTTGTAGAAGTTTGACCATCTTGGCTTTAGAAAACAGTAGTGGTTTCCATTAATACTAAAGTTAGCACTGCTGTTTATTAAGTGCTCAGTGTATATCCAGCTCTGAGCTAAGCAATGCACATACATTGTTTCCTTTCATCTTCACCATAGTCTTATAAGGTGGATGTTACATCCATTTTACAAGTAAAAAAAAACTGAAGCATTAAAAATTAAGTAATATGCCCAGGGCCATGCAACCAGGAATTACCCAGAAAGAAGAGTGGAATCTCAGTTTATCTGTTTCTGAAGCTGTGCATATAACATTCTCTGGCTATGAATCTGGGTTAAGGATCCCTTCTTGAAAAATATCTTCTTCCAACCAGTTGAATGAATGGAAGGTCAATTCCCTTCTTTCAAAAGGAAAGAGAATTGGACTATTAAGTTAAAGTAAATGGAGGAGGGAGGTCTTATCTTCTAGAAAAGTGTTTAAGAATATCTAAGCAGTAAAACTTAGGAAGATTTCATTCACAAAGAGCATCTGATGTGAGAATGCATGAGAAAGAGAAATTTTATTATCCAGGACATATGACAGTGACCGTGTGTGTCCATAAAAATAAAGCAATATCATCGTGTGAATGCAGGATCCTGCTTTGCAAGAACTGGAGAGCAATTTCCTAATACAGCAAAAGCTGGTTGAGGCTGCAAAGAAGCTTGCCAGTGAGCCTGACCTTTGCAAAACTGTGAAGAAAAAACGAAAGCAAGATTACACGGATGCAGTGAAAAAGCTTCAGGAGATTGAAAATGCTATAAATGAGTACCGCATTAGATGTGGAAAGAAGCCCAGCCAGAAAGCAACAGTTATCTTACCAGGTTAGTAACTAATGTTAGTATTTTCAAAATTCTCAACATCATGTATCTAAAACTAATATTCAGAAAAAAACTAAACTGAAAAATCTCATTTAGGTGGATTTCAAGTCCAACTGGCCCTCCGTGTTCATTAGAATAATTTTTAGCCTTGATCATTGGTTGCAATATGATTATTTCTTTTGATTCCAAGACTCCCCCCCCCCCCAATTTAAGCATCTGTGAAATTGGGATAATTCTTATACTAGATGAGGCATTACAGTTATGATCAGTATTTTTTTTACTGGGATATCAACTAATTATACATCTTAGATTTGACAGAATATGGTAATGAGGTTTAAAGTATACTGAGCTTCAGGGCATATGATTTGAAAAGCAGAGATATGGCTTTTTGGTAAGTGAATGCATGGACATCAACACACAAGTGTTCGTCAACTACAGCTGGGGAATTTAGGATGGTTTTGACTCAATGCAAAATCCAGTTGGCTTCTTTGGTGGTCACTTTCTGGACCTATAGGAGATGGGTAGTGAACAGGTCACTTAACTTTGATAGCCATTTGTTGTGGCCCATTCATCTCCAACTGTGTAAGATTCAAATGTTATCCTTTACAGTAACTGACATTTAGGCAGCACTGATGCCAATGGTTGGGTATATATTGGGTGGATTATTTTTAAAGCCTGCCTGACAGCTGACTACTGGCATCTCGCCTTCAAGCTCTACCATGTGTCCCATTAAGAAACAGTCCTCTTGGCTCTGATAGAGATTAATTTTAGATTGGATGGGGAGATTCACTTCATAATGGCTTCGAAGCTTACACTGAGGTGTCACATTTGCCTGTAACCTTGCCCATCCTTAACAACTGAATATGGGAAGATTTGCCAAAGCACATCAACACATCAAAGATGTCACTTTAAAAAAAAATTTTATTGGAGTATAGTTGCTTTATAATGTTGTGTCAGTTTCTACTGTACAGCAAAGTGAGATGTCGCTTTTTGCTAAACCCATTTTGTAACATTTGACAAGCACCAGTAATAATCACATTTTTATGGACATTTCCAACCACCAGACTTCTTTCACTAGAATGCTGTATGTAGGTAACCAAAGTAATAAGCATAGTTAATACTTATTGAGCATTTGTCTTGTACCGGGAGCAAGGCCAAGGGCTTTACATCTGTTTTGTCATCAAACGCTCACCAAAGCGCTAAACACGAGGTGCTATTCTCATCCCTATTTGAGAGTTGAGCCAAATGATGCTTGGAGAGATTAAGTAATTTGCCCAGGGTCTCCCAGCCAATAAGTGACAAAACCAAGCTTTGAATCCAGGTCTGTTTATTTCAGTGGTTCTCAACCAGCAGCAATTTTGTATCCCTGGGAAATGTCTGCAGACATGTTTGATTGTCAAAACTGAGGGTGGGGATGGTACTGATACCCAGTAGTAGAGGCTAGAGATACTACAGTGCAAAGGACAGCACCCCCCAACAAAGAATCATCCAGTCTAGAATGTCAGTAGTGCCACCCACTGTTAGGAAACGCTAGTCTGATTGAGAAGCTTCTGTACCAGAAATGTCCTCACTCTATCAAGAAAAAGCTCTTCTCTTCAGGAGAGAGCTCAAAAAATAAGTTAACCTAACAGTGCAGTAGATTCTCAAAGGAAGGTTCTCAAGTCTGTTCCATTGTAAGAAATAATCCAGTGTAATATTTGTATAGTAGGGAAGATGTGTATGTCTTAAGTGGTCAGTGAGTCCCTTCTTACAATAGTTAATTACTCCTAATGCAGTGTAACTAGTTGCATTTATCTAAGTAAAAATAAGATGCACTCCATTGAAAATTGTTTTATTGAACTATTAGGGGTGTCCAAAGGCACCATTGTACTAAAGATAGTTTATTTTGTTCACAGAAGACATCATCCCATCAGAAAGCAGCTCCTTGTCTGACACTACCACCTATGATGATCGTAAGTAGCTGTCCCTTTTCACTTCAAATGTTACATATTCTGAAATACTAAGAAAGGTTTTGAGTAGGAAAGCCTATTTATTACTCTTTTGGGAAAAGTAGAATCAGCTACCTTACATTTATGAAGAATGGTTGGGAAAGGGGTTAAGATTAGAATCTTGTGTTACTGTGGCTGTTTCAGTCATCAGTTCAGTTCAGTCGCTCAGTCTTGTCTGACTCTTTGCGACCCCATGAATCACAGCACGCCAGGCCTCCCTGTCCATCACCAACTCCTGGGGTTCACTCAGACTCAGGTGAACTGAGTCAGTGATGCCATCCAGCTATCTCATCCTCTGTCGTCCCCTTCTCCTCCTGCCCCGAATCCCTCCCAGCATCAGTCTTTTCCAAAGAGTCAACTCTTCGCATGAGGTGGCCAAAGTATTGGAGCTTCAACTTTAGCATCATTCCTTCCAAAGAAATCCCAAGGCTGATCTCCTTCAGAATGGACTGGTTGGATCTCCTTGCAGTCCAAGGGACTCTAAAGAGTCTTCTCCAACACCACAGTTCAAATGCATCAATTCTTTGGCGCTCAGCCTTCTTCACAGTCCAACTCTCACATCCATACATGACTACTGGAAAAACTATAGCCTTGACTAGACAGACCTTAGTCAGCAAAGTAATGTCTCTACTTGAATATGCTACCTAGGTTGGTCATAACTTTCCTTCCAAGGAGTAAGCGTCTTTTAATTTCATGGCTGCAATCACCATCTGCAGTGATTTTGGAGCCCCCCCCCCCCAAATAAAGTCTGACACTGTTTCCACTGTTTCCCCATCTGTTTCCCATGAAGTGATGGGACCGGATGCCATGATCTTCGTTTTCTGAATGTTGAGCTTTAAGCCAACTTTTTCGCTCTCCACTTTCACTTTCATCAAGAGGCTTTTTAGTTCGTCTTCACTTTCTGCCATAAGGGTGGTGTCATCTGCATATCTGAGGTTGCACAGGTTAGCTCAGCGTTAAATATAGTATCGTACAAATCACATGACTTCAGTGAATCAAAGTACCATAACATGAGTAAATAGGTATCTTGATAAGGATTTGTAAGGTTCTGCAGGATTTATTTTTTTTTTTTTAGCTTTTGAAGTAGCTATAGATTCGCAGGCAGTTGCAAAGTAATAAAGAGTCATTCACCCAGCTTTGTCCAATGGTGATATCTTACATATTTGGTGTCTAATAACAAAACCAGGAAATGAGTGTTGTGCCGGCTACACTACAGTACCAGGAAATAATGGAAACTTTGATTTTTCACTGTCTACTTATTCTGGATAAGTGGGAGTTTATTTTCCTTAGGAAGAAGCACATGTTTTAGAAATTGTTACATGTTACTGTGTCGGTTTCCTAGAAATAGACCTTATCTATTGTAATGACCCATGTTCAGCACATTTCATGATGGAATGGATTTCATATCAAGTGGTAGAATATTTCCTTATAATCCCTTCCTTGTGCTTAAGTAGGGGAGCTGGCTGTCTGTTTGATGTGACTTAAAGAATTCAGGAAGCCACTAAACCCTGCTGCTTTATCTTCTTCCAAATGGAATGGTTTGTGAAAGTCTTCCATTTCAGAACTCTTCCTTTTAGCTGAGGTTTGGTCATGCTTGCCACTCCTCTTTGAAAATACAAATATCAGTGAGAGACATTAACAAGTCCCTAATGACTCATCATAAATCAGTTTTATCCCTGTCAGTGATAGGATGAGTCTTTGGTCAGCCAAGGAGGCCTAAGAATGTTAAAAGTAAAGCTGGGCAAAACATATCCAGTCCAACTTTACAGGCCAACTTCCTCTTGGCCCTTCATACACTGAGATTTTTCTGTGGTATAACTCTTGTAAAGCATCACCCATTACACCTGAGAGATTTATGTGCTCAAAGTGGCTCCTATTGAGTTGGCAGAAGTTGAGTCTGTCCCCAACAAGAACATTCAGTAATTTCTATTTTCTATTGTATAAAATATAAAAATACGTTTCCTGGAACTTATGTACTTTTAAAATTACATTCTTTGGAAGAACATTTTACTCACCAGACAGATCTTCCACTTTATTTGGGGGAGGGAGGTGTTGGCAAGGCATTTGTTTGCTTTTTTATTTATCTAGTTATTCATTCATTCACTTATTATAGCCAACGATACCTTCACTCTTGCTGGGCAGCGATCAAGTTCAGTACCTCATTCTCCAAGAATTCTGCCTCCCAAGTCTCTCGGTATTGAGAGAATCCATTTCAGAAAGTCGTCCATCAATGAACAGTTTGTGGATACCAGACAGTCCAGGTAAGAAGACAGATCATCAGAGAGGTGAATGCCTCACCATTGTAAGACCTTTTCTCCAAAATAGTCAACCTATTTTTGTGTTATTCTATTTACTCTTTCAGAAAGGGTTATCTTATAAAATCAAGCATAGAATCTAACCCAGTCATTTGTTGTTGGCAGCAAGTGGAAGTGTTTTTAAAGAGGTCTTTTAAAAAATATTTGGCTGTTTCCTTAAAGTCTTGTTTGGTTTGTATTAAATAATAGAGGCATTAACTATAAATCTGAATTTGGATATAGTGTCAAAGTTCTGTTTCACCACCCAAGGTCTTGGGAACATTTAATACAACTCTACCAGGCAATAGAACTGACTTCTAATCTTTCAAAGGAAAATGGGACTTGAGTACATTTTTAATCTGTAACTTCTCACGTGTCTCAAGTAAATATTTTTGGGACAATAACTTTTTAAAAGATGAAAGACCAGTGATTCCCAGAATTTGGCTGCATGGATCACTACTAGGTTTTTTGTTTGTTTGTTTTTTTAAATTGGGTCCAAGATAGGATTACCAGCTTTTTACTTTGCCTAATTAGTATTTTCACACAGGTAGCACTGTGATTTCATGAAAATATGACACATATCCAAAATACAGTCATTGTTGTAGTAATAATAAGATGAACATTTGTTGAGCACTTAGTATGTGCCAGACACTGTTCCAAGTGTTTAATATATAATAACAAATTTAGTTGTAAGAAAACACTCATTGTATTACTACCATCCTTAGCATTTACAGACAAGAACACTGAGGACCAGAAAGCATGAATCACTTGTTGGGTTCATCAATTAGTATCTTTCACAATTGGGATTTAAACCGACATAGCCTGACTGCAAAGCCTATGATGTGATTTTAGCCAATATGTTTTATTACATCTCAGGAAAGATGGAAATTAGTCTCAAAATAAAAGAGGATTGTTTGGATGAAATGATTTTTCATTTATGAAAAGAGAACCAACATTTTGTTATATTTCTGATTTGTCAAAGACCGGTGAAAATCTTTATTTCGTATTAGCCCCAATTTGTAGATTAGCATCTAAGAACTGTTGCCTTAAACAATAGAGATCCAGGTGTCTAGAGCTGTGGTGTCCAGTTCAATTAAAAGCAAATAAAATTTAAAATTCAGATCTTCAGTCCTACCAGTCGCATTTCAAGTCCTAATAGGCACATGTGGCTGATGTCTGTGATGCTGGGCAGCACAGATAGAGTTCATGTCCATCACCGAAGAAAGTCCTGTCCAATAGCACTGGGCAGGTGCATTTATTACAGCAGGGAAAACAAAGCTATTTCAGCAAAAGGACTCATAACTGGGAAAATGATTATCTTAAAAAATTATTATGCCTCCATTCCCTATAGCTTCGCCCTATAGATGTGTTTGCTCTTGATCCAGCAATTTCACTTCTAGGAATTTTTCCTCTTGAAATAACTACAGGATCCTTATCTCACACCATTGTTTATTCTAATGACAAATAAAAACAGCCCAAATGCTCAGCTAGTGGATTAAGTAAATTACGGTCAGTCTTTATGGTGGAATGCTGTACACTCATTAAAATAACAGTGTGAGTGAATATTAAGCAACATAAAATGTTAGATCAAGTTGTGTTTCTTCCTTAAGTGGGTTTTGAAAGAGAATTTATTTGAAAGAGATCTAATTTTTTGCTTTTAAATGTATAAACAGTATTTTTTTTAAACTTTTTTGCCATGCTTTTGTAGTAAGTGAGGTGTAATCGAAGTTGTTTTTAATAAAATAGTTTCAAATTGTGTTCTCACTGTGCTGGAAAGTGGATAAAGCAGTTTAAGAATGCTGTGAAAGACCGTCTACTGGACAAATTCAGCCTGTGACCTATTTTTGTATCTCCCATGAGCTAAGCATGGTTTTTAGAATTTTGAATAATTGGAAGGAAAATAAAAAATAGTAATATTTTTTGTGACAATTTTGTAACATAAAAATTATATGAAAGTTGAATTTCAGTATCCACAGTCAAATCTGATTGGCACACAACCATCTCCAGTCACATACATATTGTCTACTGGTGTCTACTGCCTCTTACTTTAGGGGCAGAGCTGAATCACTGGGATAGCCTGCAAAGCCAAAAATACTTCCTATGAGACTTTTTACAGAAAAAGGACTTGCTACCCCTGCTCACCTTGCTTTCAATCTATTTTATTTAGTACACTCTTTTTCAAAAGTCTTTTTGTTTTTTCCTTCATATTTATGACTCAGAGTCAGATCACTTGTTCTTCCCCTAAGACTCATTTAAGATGCACCTGGATACTAAACCACAAAGACAACTTTCCCAATTATCTCTTTACGTTCCCATTCCTTCAGCTTCCTGTTGCTTTCTTTCTTTTCTTTCTTTTTTTTAACTGGAGTATAGTTGATTTACACTGTTGTGTTTGTTTTAGGCATATAGCACAATGATTCAGTTATGCGTATATATAATTATATATACAATTATCAGCAGTTATTCATATATATATATATATTGCAGATTCTCCTTATAGGTTCTTACAAAATACTGAGTATAGTTCCTTGTGCTATATAGTAGGTCCTTGTTGGGTGTCTATTTTATTTTATGTTGGAGTATAGTTGATTAACAATGTTGTATTAGTTTCAAGTATACAGTAAAATGATTTAGTCATACATATACATATATCTGGGGTTTCCCTGGTGGCTCAGATGGTAAAGAATCTGCCTGCAGTGCAGGAGACGCTGGAGACATGGATGCAATCCCTGGGTCGGGAAGATCTCCTGGATGGTTCAGTTCAGTTCAATCGCTCAGTCGTGTCCGACTCTTTGTGACCCCATGAATCACAGCACGCCAGGCCTCCCTGTCCATCACCAACTCCNTAAGCCAACTTTTTCACTCTCCTCTTTCACTTTCATCAAGAGGCTTTTTAGTTCCTCTTCACTTTCTGCCATAAGGGTGGTGTCATCTGCATATCTGAGGTGATTGATATTTCTCCCGACAATCTTGATTCCAGCTTGTGTTTCTCCAGTCCAGCGTTTCTCATGATGTACTTTGCATATAAGTTAAATAAGCAGGGTGACAATATACAGCCTTGACGTACTCCTTTTCCTATTTGGAACCAGTCTGTTGTTCCATGTCCAGTTAAACTGTTGCTTCCTGACCTGCATACAGATTTCTCAAGAGGCAGGTCAGGTGGTCTGGTATTCCCATCTCTTGAAGAATTTTCCACAGTTTATTGTGATCCATGCAGTCAAAGGCTTTGGCATAGTCATTAAAGCAGAAATAGATGTTTTTCTGGAACTCTCTTGCTTTTTCCATGATCCAGCGGATGGTGGCAAGTTGATCTCTGACTCCTCTGCCTTTTCTAAAACCAGCTTGAACATCAGGGAGTTCACGGTTCACGTATTGCTGAAGCCTGGCTTGGAAAATTTTGAGCATTACTTTACTAGCATGTGAGATGAGTGCAATTGTGTGGTAGTTTGAGCATTCTTTGGCATTGCCTTTCTTTGGGATTAGAATGAAAACGGACCTTTTCCAGTCCTGTGGCCACTGCTGAGTTTTCCAAATTTGCTGGCATACTGAGTGCAGCACTTTCACAGCATCATCTTTCAGGATTTGAAAGAGCTCAACTGGAATTCCATCACCTCCACTAGCTTTGTTGGTAGTGATGCTTTCTAAGGCCCACTTGACTTCACATTCCAGGATGTCTGGCTCTAGATGAGTGATCACACCATCGTGATTATCTAGGTCATGAAGATCTTTTTTATCCCCTGGATAAGGAAATGGCAACCCACTCTAGTATTCCTGCCTGAGAAATCCCATGGACAGAGAAGGCTGGCGAGCTACAATTCATGGGATTGCAGAGAGTGAGATATGAGTGGGTGACTTAACACTTTTTCACTTTTCACACATGTATCTATTCTTTTTCACATTCTTTTTCCATATAGGTTATTGCAGAATACTGAGCAGAGTTCCCTGTGTTATACAGTAGGTCCTTGTTGATTATCTGTTTTATATATAGTGATGTATATCTGTTATTACCAAAATCCTAATTTATCCCTCCCCCTCCAGTAAGTTTCTAAGCAGCTTATTACAAATTTGCCAGAAATGATGGGAGGCTCATCATTTTCTGATTTCTTTCTTCCCATCACAGAGAAATGCTGTCCACACATAGCAGTCCTTACAAAACTCTGGAGAGGCGGCCCCAGGGAGGACGGAGCATGCCCACCACCCCTGTTCTCACCCGGAATGCCTACAGTAGCAGCCATTTGGAGTAAGAGAGCTTCATTCTAGTGGCTTTGTCTCCATTGACTTTTGCTCTAAGGTTTTGTTTCATTTTGCTGTGTTCTTAATCACTTTCTGCAAGAGAACTTTATGGCTCTACATTTTCTATGCACTTAACAGTTCAAATATATCAGCCAAGAAAATGTTCTTGAAAATATATTTTGCTTGGGTAGATATTGGATGTTTTGTACCTTAATTCTTCCAACCAGACATTACTCTCTGTTATTAAGTGGTGTGGATGAAGATAATGACAACAGAGACATTTTGAAGTGTTTACTTGAAGGCTGTGCTGTTTTATATGTCCTATATTATTTGGTTCCCACAACAAGTCTGATTGGGGATATTAGGTAATCTTTTTGTCCTCATTTTATATTAAAAAGAGGGAGATTAGTTAAATATCTTGTCCATGTTCATACAGCTGGGAAGTGATAGAGCCATGAGTTAATCCAGAGGTCTCCAGTAGCCTGGCCAGGCTTTGGCCCCCCTACCCCCCATCATCAACTCGATGGACATGGGTTTGGGTGGACTCCGGGAGCTGGTGATGGACAGGGAGGCCTGGCGTGCTGCAGTTCATGGGGTTGCAAAGAGTCGTACACGACTGAGCGACTGAACTGAACTGAAGTGAGCCCCACGAATGCTGCCTTGAGTCTATGTATCGATGAATGCTAGTCTGTGTATCCTGCTATCCTGTTGGGGAAAAGGACCCTCCAAAGGCATGTGGGTTTTTCTTAGGCTTTGACGCAGGTTGTCCATCATCAGTTTAGCCTCTCTATTTTCAAAGAGGAATATGGACTACCCAATTGACGTAACCTATTTCTATTCTCATTTTGACCCTGTGAACCCAGTGAATTCTGTTGTGGGTCACCTTTGGAAACCTAAAAAAATCCTATTGCAGTTCAAGAGCTATCAACTCATTCGACATGATGTCCTTCTCCTTCATGTCAGTCCTCCTTTTCTTCTTTGTCCTTAGCAAGCTTGCCTCTCTCTCCTCTTTCAGACCCGAGCCTTCATCTCAGCACTGCCGCCAGAGGAGTGGAAGCCTCGAGTCTCAGTCTCACCTGCTGTCGGAGATGGACCACGAAAAGCCATTTTTCTCCCTCTCCAAATCCCAAAGAAGCAGCAGCACTGAAATCCTGGATGACGGATCTTCCTACACCAGCCAGTCGAGCACCGAGTATTACTGCACTACGCCCGTGGCTGGCCCCTATTACACCACCCAGACGCTGGACACTCGCTCCCGGGGTCGCAGAAGGTCCAAGAAACAGAACGTCTCGACTTCCAATTCGGGAAGCATGCCCAACCTAGCACACAAGGATAGTCTGAGGAATGGCGTCTACCCCAAGAGTCAGGAGCAGCCTTCTTCCAGCTGCTACATTGCCGGGTACACGCCCTACGCGGAGTGTGACCTCTATTATGCCGGCGGCTACGTCTATGAGAATGACACGGAGGGACAGTACAGTGTGAATCCTTCCTACCGGTCGTCCGCCCACTACGGATACGACCGCCCAAGGGACTGCAGCAGGTCCTTTCATGAGGACGAGGTCGACCGGGTGCCCCATAATCCGTACGCCACACTCCGGCTGCCGCGGAAGGCTGCCGCCAAGTCAGAGCACATCACCAAAAACATCCACAAGGCCTTAGTGGCAGAGCACCTGCGAGGCTGGTACCAGCGGGCCTCTGGGCAGAAGGAGCAGGGCCACAGTGCACAGACTAGCTTTGACTCAGACAGGGGCTCGCAGAGAAGCCTGGGCTTTGCCGGGCTGCAGGTCCCCTGTTCTCCGAGCAGCCGTGCGTCTTCCTACTCCTCAGGTAAGAATGGTACCCAGATTGCATCTTCCTCATGTGCCCCTGTTCCTGCCCCACGCCCACCCCAAACCACCCTCCTCAGGGGTGCATGAGAGCAGGACCCAAGGTCAGACAAGCGGTAGCCGTTGGGTGGAGAGGCAGATTCAAGTCTATCAAACCTTCCCTGGGTTGGGGGCTTCCATGTATTTTTATCTTTTCTGGGTCTTCTACTGACAGGCACATCTCTTTAAACTGTCTGGGCATTGGGATTATCAAATACACACTGCTATATATAAAATAGATAACCAACAAGGGCCTACTGGATAGCAGAAGGAACACAGCTCCATATTTAATTAATAACCTATAAGGGAAAAGATTCTGAGAAAGAAACAATAACACTAATAAATATATATGAAAAGTGAAAGTGTTAGTCGCTCAGTCATGTCTGACTTTGCCACCCCATGGACTAGCTTTCCAGGCTCCTCTGTCTATGGAATGCTCCAGGCAAGAATCCTGGAGTGGGTTGCCATTCCCTTCTCCAAGGGATCTGCCCAACCCAGGGATTGAACCCGGGTCTCCTGCATTTTTTACTGTCTGAGCCACCAGGGAAGCCCAATGTGTGTGTGTGTGTATGTGTACACTAAATTTCTGGGCTGTATACCTGAAACTAACACAACATTGTAAATTAACTTTCCTTCAATAAATATAAAATATTCATGGCACAGAGATTTGATATATTAAAAGAAGAGCATAAACCCTTCAGGTAAGCAGAAAACCATCAGGATTTTACATCCTTCCTTGTTCACCATGAGGAATTGGATCACCTAAAAGGCAGTTCATTCTGAATGCTCCAGTCCATGCATGAGACTTCTAAAGCTCACTGGAGCTGGCATTTACTAAGCACTGTTCCTGGCACTGTTCTAAGTATTGTGCAGGTCTTGACTTAATTCAGTAATCATATATACTCCACTTTATGACTGATCTAAGGGACTTTCAAAGATCATTTGATTAGAGGTGTTCTCTCCATGCGTTGACTTTGGTCCCTACCTCCACTGTTACTGCTAGAGGACTTACCTGCAAACCTCCAGCTGTGCTAGGTACTTTAAGGAAAGAAATGGGGGCCTAAAAGGAGAGCTGTTGAGCATTTCATTTCTTCAGCAAATAAGCAGGCATGTCCAAGATGCTGAGGAGCCAGTTTTGAGCCATTTCCTGGCCTGGATGAGTTCACGCTTTAGTTAGCAACCAGAGGGATGTATGAGTGTTAAGCAATATTAAAGCTCTAATAAACAGGAACTGTGTGAAAAAAAACTGAGGTTGGGCATCTTGCACCCCATCAAGCATGACACCTTAGTGAGACATAGCTCAGGGATTCTTGAATCACTGTGTGATCATCAGTGAAAACTGTTCCTTTAAAAGTTTCCTAATGTTGTTGACAAGAAGCATTTCCATGGAGATTTCTGTTTGGGTTCTAGTGTTCTGCTATTTGTGCGAGACTTTGGACTTTGCCACTTATTACTACATCTAACATGAAAAGTCTCCTGTACTTATTTGTGGCTCTGATGTAGAGAAGGCCTTTCTTGCCCTTCAGGTTCAGGGTGTGACCTGAGAAACTTTCAGAAACTAAAAAATGAGGGCTGAGATGCATGTGGATGGTTATCAGGGCACAGGGCTGGGGTAAATCTACCGCATCATCTCTTTAACCATCGAGGCCAGGGAGAAGCCGGCGTAACTCAGAAATTTCAACATTCCTCACCGTTGGCTCAGGACTGGGGCAAAGGTGAGAATGGAGATAACGCTTCCTGGTGTGAGCCTTTCTGATAAGCAGCTCGATTTGGTCCCATGGGCCAAAAGGCATCACGTTTTTAAGGAATTAGAGGGATGGAATCAGTGCTCTCAGAATTGCCTTTTGGAATTTTCCTCATTTGTGTCTACAGTTTACAGCTGTGGAAGTATGTTTCAACAAGCACGCATCATTCTCATGGAGAGCGAAGTTTCTGATGAATTGGCCGAATCAGTCAGGGATTTTGTAATCCCTTCTAGCCACCTAAAGGCTCTCTGGGTTGACTCAGTTTTGGTAGTCAGGACAGCCAGCATTTCTTGGCAACTTGACGCTGTGCCACTCGGCCTGCTCAGCACTTTATGTGTACTCTCCCACTAAGTATATGCAACAATTCTGTGCAATGAGTGCTGTTGCTATGTTTATCATTATTACCCTAATCTTACAGATGAGACACTTCTGGCTTGGAGTGCTTAAATGACCCTGCCCATAGGAATTCTATTACTGCTCTGATATCCCAACCACCACGCCTCACTGCCTGACTTAGAGTTATGAAACCTTCCTGGAAGTGGGACTTTTACATCCTTGAGTCAAATCCTTGTGGCATCCCGGACTACAGATGAGTTTTGAAATGTGTTAGTCTCACACTTATCACATGTGCTTTGTGGTTATAAAAGAGAGGAGGAGGTTGGCCACCAGGAACAGGAATCAGAGGAGAGCTGGAAGGCTCCAGGAGCCGGGTGGGACTTTTGAGTCTTGGATGACGTGCATGGCATTGTGCACAGAGGCATGGAGCAGGGCTCATTTTAGAGTGGTGGTTCAGTCGCCAAGTCGTGTCCAACTCTTTGCAAACCCCATGGACTGCAGCACACCAGGCTTCCCTGTGCCTCACGATATCCTGGAGTTTGCCCAAGTTCATGTCCATTGAATCAGTGATACCATCCAACCTTCTCATACTCTTATCGCCCTCTTCTCCTTCTGCAGGGTCTTTTCCAATGAGTCTGCTGTTTGCATCCCTTGGCCAAAGTATTGAGACAGGACAGCAAATGCCCAGCAACGGGCCATTCACTGGATTTTGCTCCCATATTATGCTCTTGCTTTATATTTTTATTTTGTTTTTTTACTATTTTTAAAGAAAATTTTAAATTGAAGTATAGTCGATTTACAGTGTTGTGTTAGTTTTAGGCACATAGCAATGTTATTTAGTTATATATGCATATGTGTATTTATGCTTAAGTATGGAGAAGACTCTTGAGAGTCCCTTGGACTGCAAGGAGATCCAACCAGTCCATTCTGAAGGAGATCAGCCCTGGGATTTCTTTGGAAGGAATGATGCTAAAGCTGAAACTCCAGTACTTTGGCCACCTCATGCGAAGAGTTGGCTCATTGGAAAAGACTTTGATGCTGGGAAGGATTGGGAGCAGGAGGAGAAGGGGACGACAGAGGATGAGATGGCTGGATGGCATCACTGACTCGATGGACGTGAGTCTGAGTGAATTCCGGGAGTTGGTGATGGACAGGGAGGCCTGGCTTGCTGCGATTCATGGGGTCACAAAGAGTCAGACACGACTGAGCGACTGAACTGAACTGAATTGAACTGATATGTGTATATATATTCAGATGCTTTTCCTATATAGGTTATTATCAAATATTGAATATAGTTCCCTGTGCTATATATATATATAATAAATCTTTGTTGTTTATCTGTTTTATATACAGTAATATATATATGTTACTCTCAGATTCCTATTTTATCCCCACCCCCACCATTCGCCCTTGGTAACCATAAGTTTGTCTTCTCTGTGAGTCTGTTTATTTTATAAGTAAGTTCATTTGTATTATTTTTTAGATTCCACGTATAAGTGATATCCTATGATATCTGTCTTTGTGATTTCACTTAAAATCTCTGGTTGCATCCATGTTGCTGCAAATGGCATTATTTCATTCCTTTTTATTTAGATCCTTGTTCTAGATTAGTCCCTCAGAAGAACTAAATCTCTTCTTCCTGAAATCTTTCCTATACTATTTACCTTCCCCCTACCTCCATCCCAAACTTTTTTTTTTTTTTTTAAATATGGAACGCTTCATGAATTTGCGTGTCATCCTTGCCCAGGGGCCATGCTAATCTTCTCTGTATCGTTCCAATTTTAGTATATGTGCTGCCGAAGCGAGCACCCAAACTTTTTTTAAAAGGCAAAACGTGCCTTGATCCTATTGGTGGTCGATACCACCTTTGGGTGAAGAACCCGCAAGTTTCAACAAGTCAATGTATAGAATGCATTCCTGTAAAAGTCTCCAAGAAACTCAGACTTGTCGTCTTACCTTTACAATTGAAGCCTATCAAGCTATCCAGCCACCATAGCCTTACTGGGAGACTGGGAAGATTCTTTTAGTATATGAAAATTGTTTTTTCTGGCTTGTCTTTTGAGTTATTTTTTGTAACGTATCTTTCAATTAACTTTACTCACATTTATTATAATAATAACTATCATTTGTTGCTAGGCACAGTGCTAAATATTTGCACTAACTAGCTTATTTAATCCTGACATTGTCCCTGTACAGAATATATTTATATTGTCCCCACTTTACAGATGAAGAAACTGAGACTTAAAGAGGATAAACTGTTTGCCCAAGGTCACATGGCCAGTAAGTGACCAAATTGGAATAGCAACTCTCTTGATTCCAAACACTGGTTTTTTAAGATTGACTTTGCACGCAGCTGATTGTAACACGCATCTGAATGACCCAAACAGTTCTCACTTTGAATAGTCCCACTAATTTTATCTTTTCATTTTTATTTCTAGTGTCTTCCACAAATGCTTCTGGGAACTGGAGGACTCAGATAACCTTAGGGCTATCCGAATACGAGATCCCGGCACATTCTTCCTACACCAGCTGCTATAGCAACATCTATAATCCTTTACCTTCTCCAGGCAGGTAAGAGTAATGCTCAAAAATTTTACTACCCTGTTCCTGATCTAAAGAATTTCAGGAATCCAGTTTTATTTTATGAACACTAAGTAATCTAGCTCAAGGGTTGGCAAACTATGGTCTAAAATCAGCTGCCACCTATGTTTATAAGTAAAGTTTTATTGGAAAACCAGACATGCTTATTCATTCACTTGTTGCCTATGGCTGTTTCTGTGCTTACAAGGGCAGAGGGGAGTAGTTGCAGCAGAGATCTTATGGCCAACAAAGCTAAAAATACCCAGCCCTTTAAGAAGTTTGTTAATGTTTAATCCCGCTCATTCAAATTTGACCCTCTTAGAATTCTATAATTTAAGTTCTGTGTCTGAAGGGTTCTTTTTAATTGCTATACTTAAAACTGTATTATTGATATACCCGTTTAAGACTCTCTTGGAACCTGGCAGGGAAAAATATCTCTATGCCAGAAAACACTGTTCATTCCTCCTAGACAGTTGGTGGGCTTGATTTCAAACATTTGCTGCCTTTTTGTGTCTGACCCTGTGTTCATTAAGAAGCAACAGACGCAGCCAGCTGTCCTGTGTGTCTGTAATGGTACTCCTTTGTAAACATTTAGAGGAAATAGACAAGGAGAGTTTGTTAAAATGTGATTTTTAAAAAAGATTGCAAACTCTGGATTATGTTTTTCAGTTCTTTGCATACATGGGAGGAGTTAAAATTGAAGCTTTTGTTTTTCTCAGTCACTTTCTCACAGAATATAATCTGTACCCCTCATGCTAAGAAGTAAAGCACTTTCTGGTTTTGTTTTAAGAAAAGTTTAATTTTGCTTTCTTTAAGTCAGATTACTTCAGGCATAAGAGGCTTCCATAGACTGTAATAAGGTTACTTTTTTATTAAAGCACTCAGTGTTATAAGCAAATTAGAGATATTTAACCCCCAAAGCCTTGTTTTTATTCTCCATATTTAGCTAAAGTTTTTCTTGGCTTAAAATATCAGGCCAATTGTCTCAACTCAACAAAGGCTGTGCTCAAAATAGAATTTTAATGAAAATATACTTCAGAGGACATCAGATAGCTTGGAGTTCTGTAAATAATGTTTGTAAATGCATTAGGAGCAGGAAGACTTTGGCCCAAAATTTGAGCTAGATTTTTTCAATTCAGTTCTAAACACTTTGTATAATACATTTGCAAGTAATTTTCCTCTTTGCATACTTTCACTTTTTGTTAACTGAATTAGAAACTATATAAAACAAACCATTCAGGGCATAAGACGGTTCTAATGTCCTAAACACCACTTTCACTGGACTCAATAAAATAGATATTTAGAGAATATCTAATTTTACAAAGTTCATCCACCTACTTCAGCCAGCCCAAGAGGGCCTGATAACAGCGTCTGGTGTCAGAGGGGCATGATACACAGGAAATTAGAAACTATTTAAAGATCCCTATTGTGTGTGTGTGTGCATGTGCACATAATATGAACTCATTGTAGAAACTAGGAAAATAATAAAGGAATAAATAAGTAGGACATAATTTACCCATAATTCCACCATCTAGAGATATTAGCTAGTAACATTTCTGGCACATGTCCCCCATTTTTTCTGTATTCGTTTTTAACATGGTCATAATGATATCATATATACAATTTTATATTCTTCACTATACATGAAATTCTATACCCCAATCTTTTACTTAATATCTCAACATGTATATTCCTTAAAAAAAAAATCTCTTGAAGCATTGTTTCATGTGACCAATATGGTATTCCACTCAGTAAATACTTTATGTATTTATTTAACAATTCTCCATAGTTTGATTTTAAATGACTTCTAAATTTCCTTTTTTTTTTTTTAATTGTAAGTAATGCCTTTGAGAATCTTTGAGCCAAATATTTGTCTGAATTCCAGATTATTTCCTTAGGATATATTCCAGAAAGTTGGTTTAATGGATCAAATTGAAAAGCATATTTTTTAAACCCCTGCTTTCTAAAAGATTTGCCAACTTACCCTCCTATCACAGAGAGTTAGGGAAATGCTTATTTCTACCCATTTATCAGTTTAGGATTTTATTTTTATTATGAAACAGTCTGATCAATATAACTCGACCTATTAATAAGACAAGTATAATAACAATCCTCCATAAAGCTTTAGAAATTTGTTCTAAAGTCACATGCTATTTTTTATGACAATATAATTTTTAAATAACAGAAAAGTTGGGTTTCAAGGTAAAGATAAAAGCTTTAGATCTGCCCTTAAAGATTTGAAATATTGAGTCATGGATGAGTTTGTTTTTTAAAATGAAGCATGTATTATGTATTTCCTCAGAGTGTCCAGAGCTTAATAATGTGATAGAAAGCTGCAAAATTGATACCAATAATTTTTTTCCTTATATGATGTAGTACAACTGTCAGCAGCATAAACTTTCCAAAGTTAGAAATGTTGAAGTCTCTTATGCTACTAGTATGTGTCAAATTCTTGGCTCTGCTGCTCCAAACTGTTTTAAAATGATTTTTTTTCTTTTACTTCCTGTTTTCCATTTCCCATCCCCTTCCTTATCAAACTCTATTACTAGGCAAAACCAAGGGCTTCTGTCCCGGAGAATGGTTGTGTCTCCAGAAATGAGATCAGTTATAAATTCTCTTTTAAGCGTAGCCAGCTGTAGTAAGTACAGTGCCTCCAGTCTGTGTGTTGCTTCTTGCATAGCAGGAGCTTTGCCTGTTCTGACTGATGTGTGAAGTTACAGAAATCTGCCTTTGTTTTTGTATTACAAAAAAAAAGAGGAAAACCCACTAAATACCTGGCTTTGCGTAGTGTTTCTTTCCAAAGCGCTTTTCCAGAGGACTTTTTATTCACCTGTACTAAAGGACATTGAGATTTAAAATAAAAAGAAAACTACTAACCATCTAACCTATTCTAACCTCCTGTTACAGGAATGAGGTTTTGCTTATTGGAACAGTGTATATAACAGGATGCCCTCATTTGGATGTATTTAATACCTTCCAAATGGGCCTGTGATCTTATGTGATGCTGTTTTAATTTACACCTGACCCATACACCCTAGGGATGTAAAATGTCCCAAGGTACCCTTGCCTCCCTTTAAATATATTCCTTTGTTTCCAAGAAAAACATCTAGTGTAAGTCTCTTAATTTGAAGAATGCTTAAAGGGTGACTGTCAAAAACAGTTCAAAAATCGAAAATACAAATTTCTGTTTGTGTTACAAACAGAAAATAAGTGTATGTGAAGGATTTATTTAACTTCTTCATGAGAGAACTAACAGAACGGTAAAGCTATTCCCAGAGAATTCAAAAGACTGAGAATTCAAAAGAGGGAGTACTGAGATAAGATTCTTGCAGTTGACACAAAAGCAGTTAATATCCTACTGGGCAATAAAACTATGACCATAATCTTCTTACTAGACAGAGGGTTACTGTGTATTTCTTCCATACAGAACTCCTTCAAGTTAACATGTAACTTAATCTTGGTACTCATCCATGGTAAGTGAAAGTTAGACAAGTCTGTCTCTTGGGAGTTTCCTGGTGGTCCAGTGGTTAAGAACCACTCTGCAGTGCAGTGAATAGGGGTTAGGATCCCACATGCCGTGGGGCAGCCAAGCCCCCCACCACAAATACGGAAGCCCGCACGCTCTAGCGCCAGCATGCCACGACTAGAGAGCCCCTGCCCACAGTGCGGGGTCCTGCATGGTGCCCCTAAGACCTGATGCCGCCAAACGAATAAATGAATATATTATTTTAAAAAGTCTGTCTCTCAAGAGAAATATATACTCCTTGCATGGGCCTGTTAGACCATGTTCTGCTATGACGTTGAAAAAAGCGCACAGTCATCCCTTACCTTATTTTGGAGTTTGAACAGTTTTCTTAACTGTGTTTTCTACTAACTTCTTTGAGTGTAGTAAGTAACCTTTGTACTCTGGGAACAAAAATAACCCCAAGGTGTAATTTTTCTGGTTTCCTTTCATAGACCGTACACAGAGACCGGTCAACTGGACAGTACAGATGGAAGCCGGCTGGAAGACAGCCTGGGGAGTAGTGAGCAGAGGCTCTTCTGGCACGAAGACTCCAAGCCCGGAACATTAGTCTGAACTGCGGGTGGCCCCTTGACCAAGCACTGCGTTCTCACACTAGTGTGCCTTGCAAAATGTGTTCGTCTTCCTGGGAGGCCGTAGGCTTTAGAAACCTGAAGGCATCCGAGGTGGAAAGGAGGACTCCATTGGCCCCAGAAGTGAATCACACACTAAGCCGCACAAAGCCCTTGAATGACACCCCGCCTTTCCAAGTCCAGTTGCTCACCTAACAGAGCCAGGTCAAGACCACGTGTGAACCGTTGCCGAGGAGGACTTGGCCTTTACCAAGAGCAAGCACTTTGTAAGGGAATAAGAGTGGTTGAAGGCAGACCTCAAAACTGTGAAAAGTGCATTCAGGGTCTCCCAAAGGAAAGAAGGACAGGGGAATTTCAGAGCACAATTCAGGATGATGAGAGAAGGAAGCTGGAAGCTCTTCAGTCACTGCTCACCATCAGAAAGTTTGAATGTCTGAGCTGACGAAGAATTACATACTATGTCTACCCAGACATGAACAATTCAGACAGTATTGGAAAATTACTTGAAGAGAAGCTGGATTTTCATGAAGTTCTGAATGAGTGTAAATGTTTTTAGGCTGTTATCATGAGTGATGGTTTTCATAAGCACCACAAAATGGGTTCTGGAAAGACTTACGGCCGTATTGTCCTGTAATATAACTATGGTAGCAGATTGGGGAAAATGAAGCAGCCCACTGAATAACTGACAAACTCTCCCTGGAGAATTTTCTAAGGTACAATATCACTGAGTTCCTTTTTTCCTTTCTATGCCAACGGCATCAGCTATATTCTTCAGGCTGGTAACTCTCCAACATGGCTATCATTGCAGTGGCAGACTTGATATGAAAAGTTTTTATAACCAAGAGTTTGGAAAAGTATTTTAAGGTGATACCGAAAGAACCTAACACAATGTAAAGAAAAACAGCAACAACAAAAAGAAAGACACAAAACCCACATCATTTTCTATGAATCATGTGCCTTAAAATTGTGAACATTTGAAAAATAAGCATATTGTCTGGATTCCCCAGGTAGTTCTAAGTCACCAAGTGACAAAAGCAAGATTACTCATTAAAAAGGAAAATGAAACCCTCCAAGCTGCAGTAGATTTAATTATGAGGCTAAAACTACCTCATACTTTCCTTGGAAGAACTAATTCGCTATGGTTTATTGTAGGATGTTTTGGAGTTTTCGTTTTTTGTTGTTCTTTTTTTTTAAGCAAATATTTCCATATTCTAGATGGATCCTTTTTGTCATCTTTACTCTGCTTCAGAATTCCACAGAAGGTGCTCCTTCCCTCTCTTTTATACAAGTTTCTTGTTCATATTGTGAATAGAGAAGTTTCTGAACAACTTTTTGGGGACATTTTCTATCTATATTCCAAAGCATGTAATATATACATAAAGGTGATTTGTTAAACTGGTCCTTAGTCATTTGTATGATTAAAAATGAAGTTTTGGGGGGGATATTTGGAAAACAAAAAGACATGCAAACAAATAACTTATTCCTTTTTTCCATATTTGTATAGCCTTCTAGAAACAGAAATACCCTTTTGCGTATTCTTTTACTGTTCTGACATTTTTAGACCTATTATTTTTTTTACATAGGTCAATAAATTGAAGGTGTGCTACTGAAAATGTTTATGTATCTTTCCATTTATGTTCAGGGCTCACACAAAGCAATTGAAATTGCTCTACTTCAAGTAATCAGGCTGGTGAAGATTGCAGATTTTTAGTGATATTATTACTGTATTTTATGGGTTCCAAGATGGCCATTTTTTCATACGTACATCTTCAAAATCAGGGTGCATCTTTTGACTACTAACATGTTATAGTTGAATTAGCAATTTTTTTTTTTCTTTCTTTCTTAGTGAGATATAAAATAGTGCTGTGTCTTAGAATGGGTGAAATACAGTAGTTTATTGCCTCATGGAGGATAACCATTGCAAATTTTTAGGCTTCCTAATCTTATGAATGTTGTTTATTTGTAACAAGTCATTCTTTCTAGTTTTGCAGACTGGCAAACAGGTCTTTTACATTCAGGAATATATTTCTGTTATCTTTTAATCCCATGCAGTGGGGCAAGGGGTGTGGGAAGTGAAATATAAGGAGATTAGTATTTCTGTACAAGTACTTTACGTGGAAATAAGGTATCATTTATTTTCCTGTTAAAGAAATGATATGCTCAGAGTTGCAGGTATACCTTGAAAAAAACTTGGCTCTCAACTAGGACAAGAAGTTACAGAAATTGAAGACACAGTGGGTCTGCTGTATGATTTTCCTCTCATCTTTTTTTGAAAAGCACTTCCTAACCATATTATTGATATGCTTATTAATAACCAAAAAGTGACAGAGGTAAATTTTTCAACACATCAAATTGATACATTTTTTATTGCAAAATGTCATACCCTCATCTTAAAAATCTTAAATTCAAACATGAAGCAAATATATAACATAAAAGCACCATCATGCCCTATAACCTAACATTACCAGATACAATTGTTAATTTATTGTATATCAGTTCAGATTTTTTTCTATGCCAATAGTAGTTTCTTTAAAAACAGCATCATATAACAAGTACACTTTTACAACTTACTTTTTTCATCAAAACATGTTGGGCCTCACGTTTTGTCAGTATATATTGATCTACCTCATAAAGATGTATGTTTTACAAGGTGGATAGAAAAAAATTGCCTCACCTTCCTGGATGCTTAATTTTTTTCTCTATTTGAGGAAAGTATCCAAGGTCCTTCTTTGTATTCATAAAAGCTTAATGTTACGCAATAAAGATTCCAGAATTGTTTTGAACTATTAGCTTAGAGCCTGTTCTTAGGAACAGATGTTCAAATGTCAGTCCTTAAGAACTTTCAGAATTGAAATAATGCCTTTCTTCGGTACAGTAAAGTTTTGATGTGAAAATACAATGTCTTCCTGAAGCCTTACAGTGCAATGAGGGAGAAACAAAAGTGATTGGCTGGAAGAGCTTAAAATGATCATTAGTCCTATGGGGGCCAAGAGTGGTGAGAAGAAAAGGGGACATGAATAATACCTTAGTTCTGTGGGACATGAGACCTTTCTAGCAGTGATGCTGAAGCCTGATTTTAGGGATTGGTAAGAAAAGATCCAGTTAAGCAAAAAGGAAAAGAAGCTCTACTAGGGCTTGGAGAGTGGCATTATGGCATTTGCCATGGCCCCAAAAGCTAGCAGAATCTTTGCCAGTTTTAGAAACTGAAAGAACAGGAGGGCAGATTTTTTTCTAGGATTAAAGAAATATAGGTAATAAAGCTGTCATTTTTGAGCTCTTGGCAATTGTTGCATCGATGGACTGTTATAACACATTACTTCGTTTAATCCTTTCTTCAGTTGTGTGACAGAGGTCGTCTTATCCCAGAAAAAGGATTTAAAGGAGTTCCTTGGTGGTCTAGCGGTTATGTGGCAGGACGGGGGACCCCCTTCCAGGGCCCGAGAGTGGGCTCTTGTCTGACAGTCGGAAACGAATTGTCCCAGGAGACACACGTGCTGAGAAACCAAGAGACTTAATGGGGGTGGGGTGGGGGCGCCCACGGAAGAGAGCAGCATGGTAAGGGAACCCCCGAGAACAGCTCTGCCACGTGGCTTGCAGCCTCCAGTTTTAAGGTAACCAAGTTAGTTTCAGTTGTCTCCGGCCAATTACTATGACTTGGAGTCCTTCCTGGTGGCGCATGCGTGCGTGCATCTGCGTGTGCGTGCATCTGCGTGTGCGTGCATCTGCGTGTGCGTGCATCTGCGTGTGCGTGCATCTGCGTGTGCGTGCATCTGCGTGTGCGTGCATCTGCGTGTGCGTGCATGCCTGTCTCTCAGCCAAGATGGATTCTAGTGAGAGTAATTTTGGGAGGTTGGTAGGACTTTGGGACCAGCCTCTCCTCTCTCCTTATGAGGTTTCTCGAATTCTTCCAGTTGTCGCTACCTTGTTCTGCATTCCTTACCAGGACCCCGTGTTTAAGCTCACTCATACAAGTGATTAGTATGGTGCCTGGCCAGGTGGGCAGTTTCCGTTAATGGTTTCCCTAACAGGACTCTGAGCTTTCACTACTGAGGGCGCAAGTTTAATCGCTAGTCCAGGAGCTAATCGCATGCTGCAAGCCACACAGCATGGCCAAAAACGAAGAAAAGAAAAGGATATAAAGAGATTCGGGAAGATTACCGTGGCCTTGGTGGCTTCACCACGCAGAAAGTAAGTTGTAAAGCCAAAATTCAAACCTACGTCTGACTCCAAAACTTCTGCTATCTATTGCCGTGATACTATAAATAGGGACTGCTCACCAAGCACCTTCATTTAGTGGAAGCCAAAAGAAATGAAAAAGAAAGAGAAGGAGCGAACAGGAGTCAGCCTGGGGAGGAGAAAGAGGGAGGGCCAGTGGGAGGGATGCAAATCGGAATAGGATGGTGAAAATAACAGCGCAAAGGACAGTCCAGGGCAGTCTGCAGTTTGCGAGTTTTCAGGATGTGCAATTCAGACACTTCTTTCTGATCAGGGTGTGGCTTGAGGATATGTCTAATTGAAGGACTAGTTAACAACCAACTGGGCAAGAATTAGGTTTGCACGAAGGGTGGAGGAGGAAAGCAAAGGCATTTAAGGAATGCCCTGGAAAGTCCTAGGCTTCCCTAGTGGCTCAGTTCAGTTCAGTCGCTCAGTCGTGTCCGACTCTTTGTGACCCCATGAATCACAGCACGCCAGGCCTCCCTGTCCATCACCAACTCCTGGAGTTCACTCAGACTTAACGTCCATCGAGTCCGTGATGCCATCCAGCCATCTCATCCTCTGTCGTCCCCTTCTCCTCCTGCCCCCAATCCCTCCCAGCATCAGAGTCTTTTCCAATGAGTCAACTCTTTGCATGAGGTAGCCAAAGTACTGGAGCTTCAGCTTTAGCATCATTCCCTCCAAAGAAATCCCAGGGCTGATCTCCTTCAGAATGGACTGGTTGGATCTCCTTGCAGTCCAAGGGACTCTCAAGAGTCTTCTCCAACACCACAGTTCAAAAGCATCAATTCTTCAGCGCTCAGCTTTCTTCACGGTCCAACTCTCACATCCATACTTGACCACAGGAAAAACCATAGCCTTGACTAGACGGACCTTTGTTGGCAAAGTAACGTCTCTGGTTTTGAATATGGTACCTAGGTTGGTCATAACTTTTCTTCCAAGGAGTAAGCGTCTTTTAAT
>SJYQ01032160.1:28150-54718 GCA_006410935.1 Redunca redunca
CGACAGTTTGATTTATTAGCAATGTCTTCTTGGGGAAGTTAAAATTTTTTAAAATACCATATTCCAATAAGGTAGAAATAAAAATTGCGACACGAAATTGTAAGGATTCAGTAAAACCATGAACTTCCAGTGCCTCAGACACAGCTAGGGCTCATCAGTGTTTGTTGTCATTATTGTTTCTAATATGACACTTACAAGGATGTGGAATACAAGGGAGCTGTTATTAATAACTTTTAATAATACTATAAACTTTATCAATAAAACTTAAATGGTAAGTATCAATAATATTTAACATTCATTGAGTACCAGGTTAAAGTGACTGAAGTACTTGCTCAAGTGCAAAATGTAAGGGGGTACCAGAAAGCCCAGATAAATAAAGATAAATAATATTTCAACACAGTCTTTTAAAAATAATCAAGGGAATTTCATGGTGGGCCAGTGCCTCCACTGCTGAAGGCTGGAGTTCAATCCCTGGTCAGAGAACTAAGAGTCCACAAGCCAAGTGGCATGGCCACACACAAAAAAAATTTGTGTTTTATTTTGTGAAAACTTTTATATTTGGGATTAGCCAGATGGACTCGGTTTGCCTGTATGTGCACTCAGCCATATCTACCTTTTTGCAACCTCATGGTTGGGAGCCTTCCAGGCCCATTTATCCATGAAATTTTCCAGTCAAGAATCCTGGAGCAGGTTGCCATTCCCTTCTCCAGGGGTCTTCCATACCCAGGGATCGAACCTGCATCTTTTGCATCTCCTGCACTGGCAGGCTGGTTCTTCACCAGCTGAGCCACCAGGGAAGCCCTGGATGAGCCCAGATTCGTTGGCAACATCATCATCAGGAGCCAGTCGGACACATGCCTTCTTCTCTCCATCAGTCCTGATCAGGATGTTGACCTTAGCCATGTCAATGTCTCAGAGCTTCATCACAGCCTGTTTGATTTGGTGCTTGTCGGCCTTGACATCCACAGTGAATACCAGTGTGTTGTCGTCTATTCTCTTCATGGTGAGGGGGACCTTGAAGCTGGCACAGTGGTCAAGTTTACTTCTTCCAGGGGTGCTCTTCCTAGGATATTCGGGCTGCCTCCTGAGTTGCAGTGTTTTGGGCTGCTGGAAGGTGGGTGACGTCTGGATTTTCTTTTCTTTGTGGCTGTGGACACTTTTCAGCACTGCTCTCTTGGCCTTCAAAGCCTTTGCTTTGGCTGTGGCTTTGGTAGGGGGACAGGAGCTTCCTTCTTCATCTTCAGCACCGTCTTTGTGAAAAGCCACAAAATATTTTTAAAAGTCAAAATAATCAAAACCTAGGCAAAAAAAAAAAAAAATCCACAATGAACAAAATATAAAAATTTAAAACAAGATTAGAATCAGTATTACTGCTTATTCCTTTTGCCTCTGGCTCTAACATGACTCAGCACTATACTACATTGAACTGCTCTGTGCTAACAGGCCATCCTACCACCAGAGGAGGCAAGCATTCAATATACCCATTTTACAGATGAGAGAAAGGAAACCCGAGGAACTCCTCATATACACTGCCCAGGGCCACAGCACTAAGTATAAAGCCAGAAATCTATCCCAGATTGGGACAATTCTAAAGCTCACAACTTGCCCTTTCTATCTTCCCATTCATACACCAGGGTATAATTTCACTTGTGCTATGTGTAGAATTGCCAGAGTTACCAAATAAAAGTAAAGGATACCCAGTTAAATTTGAAGTTGAGAAAAAAATTTTAGTGTATGTATGTCCCGTAATGTCCTTTATCTGACCGCTCTCCTCCCTGCCCCATTACCAAGGCAACCAGCCATTTTAATAAACAGAATTTCAAAATGGAATTTTGAATCTGCTGGATTAAGCCTGCCGTGTCTGTACCTGAGCACATACCAGGAATAATAAAGGGCTTTAATAGAGCACCAAGGGCCAAAACAAAAAAAATAGAGGAAATTGGCTTAAAATCTTAGGCTTAATGGCAAAGGGACAGTTTGAGCTTTCTCTGGCTCTACCAAAGCCCTTTTTTAGCCCTTAATGAGATGCTTTGGGATAAGAAGTTACAAGCCTGAGTTGAAATAAAATGCTTTAGGTGTTCTATGCTGTGTATCCTACAAATGTTATTTGTTATTTTGAGATCTCTAGTTCGAGGAGACATAAATTATTTCCTTGGCACAAGAGTCTGAACCCCAATGATTTGCCTCCCCTTACAGTGTAATGAAAATGGTTGAGACCATATGAAATTGGTGCTTTAAAAGCAGTGGTAATCATGTTGCCCACCTGGAGCTGAAACATTAGCAAATTTCAGCTCCTTGGAGCTCAATAAATTAAATATATTGTCAGGAGTTATTTCTTCCAATAACGTTGCTGCATGCAGATGGAGAAGGGGAAAATATTTCAAGGCCAGCCTGAACTTTAAGTCATATTTGAGGAATTAGGTTTTTAATAATGTAAGAGTGAATCATTATAACACAACAATGGATTTTTAGGAAATTGCATGACTTGAACAACTATTTCAATTCCTAATGTGCACCCTACCTACCTTGTGAAAAATTTCTAGAATCTCTCCCAGGTAAATGGATCCTTCCCAAAGCAATTCCTAACACTTCACACAACCCACTAATTTCCATGTTACTGATGTGTGTGTCTGTGTCTATGTGCACACATACATGCATACTTGTGCTTTCTCCCCTCCCTACCTAGTCTGTGTGAGCTCTTAGAAATCAGGGACCAGGTTTTATTTAAATATGAATTTAGAATCGAAATCAGCTTCTTGCCCAGCATGTGGTTGTGTAATTGCATAGTGTTTCCACACTGTATTCGTTTTCCAGAGCTGCCGGAAACAGAGTCGGAAATTGTGGATACGATGTGGGCAGGTCTGGTTTCTTTTGAGGTGCATGACAGGAATCTCTCTCATGTATCTCACCTAACTTCTGGGGGGTTGCTGGCAATCTTGGGCATACCTTGGCTTGTAATAGAAGCATCACCTTGATCTCTGCCTCCATGGTTATGTGACATTTTCCCTGTGTGCACATCCCACTGTCTAAATTTCCCTTTTTCATAAGGATACCAATCCCACTGGACTTCCCAAGTGGCTTAGTGGTAAAGAACCTGCCTGCTAATGTAGGAGACACAGGTTCCATCCCTGGGTCAGGAAGATCCCCTGGGAAAGGAAATGGCAACTCACTCCAGTATTCTTCCCTGGGAAATCCCATAGACAGAGGAGCCTGGTGGGCTACAGTCCATGGGGCACAAAAGAGGGGCATGAGTTGCAACAAGACAGTTCTGTTAGTTTAGGCCCCACCTTACCTTGCCTACATCTGTAAAGACCTAATTTCCAAGGAAGGTTACATTCTGAGATACATAGAGGGGGTTAGGACACCAACATCTGAAGAATATTTTTGAGGTTCAAATAACTTAAAATTATAGATTGACAGGCTCTAGTTGATTTAAAAATCTCTACTCAGCAAAGATTCTGAGGGAGGGGTATATTTTGATTCAAAATTACCCGGAGTAGTTGGAGAAGGAAATGGCAACCCACTCCAGTATTCTTGCCTGGAGAATCCCATGGATGGAGGAGCCTGGTGGGCCACAGTCCAGGGGGTGGCAAAGAGTTGGACACGACTGAGCGACTTCACTTTCACTTTCACTTAATGATATTAAAGTGAAGACATCTCACTTAGATCTGACTACTGACATGTAGGAAAATAATATTGTTCAGCCTGATTCTAGTGAACCAGGCTCTGCATTTGCACGATATCCTCAGCTGAGGCTTAGGCACATTCAAGGGTTATACTGCACTATTAAGATCTCTCCTCCCAAACCTGAAGTTACAGTGATTGTTCAGAAGCCACACACGCTCCCCACTCTAGGGTTTCTGTACAGCGACTTCAACTAGACCGATGTATGTTACATCTACCCGGGGAAGCTTGAAAGAGTTACTAATGCTTCAGTCCTACAATGGACCCACTAAATCTGAATATCTGAGGGTGAACCAAAAGTCCTCGTGCATGCTAAGTCCCTTCAGCCATGTCCAACTTTTTGCGACCCCATGGACTGCAGCCTGCCAGGCTCCTCTGTCCATGGGATTCTCCAGGCAAGAATACTGGAGTGGGTAGCCATGCCCTCCTCCAGGGGACCTTCCCAATCCAGGGATCGAACCTAGGTCTCCCACATTGCAAGTGGATTCTTTACCGTCTGAGCCACCAGGGAAGCCCAAGAATCCTGGAGTGGGTAGCCATTTCCTTCTCCAGCGGGTTTTCACTACCCAGAGACTGACCGCGCGTCCCTCAGGTCTCCTGCGTTGGCAGGAGGTTTCTTTATCTCTAGCGCCACCTATCGGAGGGTGAACCAAAAGTCCTCAGGTGATCCTAATATGAAGCACGAGGCTCTAGACCCATGGAGCTGCACCTGGCCTCTCCACGCTCCTTCCCCTGGTCAGTGAATCCTCCTCCTCCTTCCTCTGACGCCAGTCTGCAGAGAGGGAGCACTTTGGCCAGCTCCTTGGCCCTGGGGGTAGTCTTATCATGGTATTTCTACAAGCAAGCGTGCTGATAGAGAGTCCAGTCGTGGTCCCAGGTTTCTTGTGGAATTCAGGTACTGTTGATGAACCGAAGCCCTATGCATGCCTGGGAACCTTGTTAATATGCAGTTCTGATCCAGGCGGTATGGGGTGGGGGGTCAGGGAGCCTACATTCCTAAGGTGTTCCCAGCGCGGGCCTGTGTTTCTTGTCCGTGGCTCACACTAAGTAACAAGGAGCTGGCATCGGAACCATCCTTTCTGACTGGGCTTTAACGTGCTATTGACAGCATGGGTGACCTTGGAACAACGTGAGGGGGAGGAGGGGTGCCAAGCTCCCTGTGTTTGAAAACCTTCATTCAAATTATAGTCGTTCTTCCTCCATATATGTGGTTCCTTCATTTCTGCCGTTCCGCCGTATCCACAGTTTTGTGTCCAAAAATTTAACCGTGGGTCATGTAGTATTGTAGTATTTATTACTGAAAAAAAAAAATCCACACGTAGGTGGATGCACACAATTGTTCAGGGATCAGCTGTCTGTGTACTTTGTCTCCTACAGAGTGCCTCTGCCCTTTTCCTGAAGTTGGGTTTGTTATTTATTGAAGAAGCCATAAGACACCAGTGACCTAGCTGGTCTGTTTCTAGTCATTCATAAACACTAAAATAGTGCCTATGTAGTGAATCTTCTGGATTCAGGTGACAGTGAGTCGTCTTTCTCTGGAAACTACTCTTCACATGCAAAGGGCACTCCAACCCCAAAGGCCAAATCTTAAAGTGGACAGAGCTCAGGGGCTCTAGAGCCTGGCAGTGTGGGTTCAAAGCCTGGCTCTGACACCTGCTAGCCATGTGACCTTGGGAAAGTCACTCGGCTTCTCTAAGCCTTCATTTTCTCCCCTCACTTCAAAGGGCTGATCTCCAGATTAAAGAAGATAATATGTATAAAATGCATAGACAAGAGCAGCCCAGAGTAAGCTCTCATTACACACTAGCAGTGGTAATTTTGCTATTTCCTGACCTGATCCCTTAAGTATAGTTGATGGATCCAGGGGTGTATCTGAGCCAGGCTAGAGCAATCACATCCCCTCTAGGAATTTGGAATTGGAAAGTGAAAGCCTCAGAGAATGAATGCTGTCAAAATAGCAGCATTGAACATTGCTGCTCAAATGTTTTTCAGAGGATCAGTAGCATCAGTATCACCTGGGAGCGTGTTACACGATACACAATCTCAGGCTCCTTCCCAGACCTACTGAATACAGATGCATTTTTCACAAGGTGAACATTACAGTTTGAGACACACTAGGAGGAACGTCTACTATCTCCTTGGAAGGCATCCATCATGAGCTTTGTTTCTTCAAACCTGCAGCGATACCAATGCAGATTTTTATCAAATTGTTCAGTCACTCAGTTGTGTCTCACTTTGTGACCCCATGGACTGCAACACGCCAGGCTTCCCTGTCCACCATCTCCCGAAGTTTGTTCAAACTCATGTCTATCAAGTCGGTGATACTATCCAACCATCTCATCCTCTGTCGTCCCCTTCCCCTCCTGCCTTCAATCTTCCCAGCCTCAGGGTCTTTTCCAATGAGTCGGCTGTTCACATCCGGTGGCCAAAGTACTGGAGCTTCAGCATCAGTCCTTCCAATGACTGTTCAGAGTTGATTTTCTTTAGGATTTTAGGTCGTATTGTATCGAGTGTGACCAGCTAATGCCTTGTCTTTTTTTTTTTTTTTTACATTTAAAAAAATACTTATATTTCTGGCTAAGACCCATTTTAGCTCCGTCTTCGTTGCTGTGTGCAGGCTTCTCTGGTTGCAATACGCTGGCTTCTCCTTGTACTGCTTTCTGTTGTTGCAGAGCACAGATTTTAGGTGCTGAGACTTTAGTAGCTGCAGCACAAGGGCCCTAGAGGGCGGGCTTAGTAGTTGTGGCACATGGTCTTAGAGGAATCTTTCTGAACCAGGGATTGAGCCCATGTCCCCTGGATTGGCAGGCAGGTTCTTCAGTCACTGGGCCACCACAGAAGTCCTGCTTTATCTTTTATAAGTTTGGGCTAGCTCTAGTTACTTTCTGATTCTTGTAACCCTGCAGTCTCAATAGCACTGCTGACTATATTGAAGAAATCTTGCAGGACGCTATAGCTTTTCCACTGTATCATATCATGAAGATGAATCTAGAATCAGAGGAGGGGTTTAGCTTCTAACATCAGCACATAAGGTGAGAATTAGGTCTGGTCAAAATGATGCCAGAAAATGTATTAGAGATGTGCCATATGAAACAGTGCTGTGTCATCTTTCAGCCACTGCAGTATGGCTGGCCCTGCAATACACTGCCAGAGAAGGCGATGGCACCCCACTCCGGTCCTCTCGCCTGGAAAATCCCATGGGCGGAGGAGCCTGGTGGGCTGCAGTCCATGGGGTCGCCAAGAGTCGGACACGACTGAGCAACTTCATTCACTTTTCACTTTCATGCATTAGAGAAGGAAATGGGAACCCACTCCAGTGTTCTTGCCTGGAGAGTTCCAGGGACGGCGGAGCCTGGTGGGCTGCCGTCTATGGGGTCGCACAGAGTCGGACACGACTGAAGTGACTTAGCAGCAGCAGCAGCAGCAGCAACAACAATACACTGCTACATCTTCACTTGAGCCCCAGCTGAAGTAACTTCTCTTTCATGACCACATGGTACTTATTTTTAAACCCTAGATGCACATTTTGCACAAAAAGATCTCACTATGGAAGCTGAGAAAATGGATGCATATTTGCCAGCTCATATCCACTCTAGGGCATAAGCTCATTGAATGAAATGGCAATCAACTTCACCTGCACGATTTATTTTTTCCTTTCTTGTTCTCTCTTGTTTCTCCTATCTCTGTCTCTCTCTGGCATATAGAGTTGACTGTTCACAAATTAAATGTGAGCATGTTAGGATGCTAAGTCTGTTGGTTCTCAAATCTTTGACATACATGGCACACTGTCCAACTGAAGTCTAACAGTTACTAAAAGGCATTAAAGGCTCTACGAGATAATAAGGAAGCCAGCAACCATCGGCACATAAGCACCACTGCACCATCACGATGCTTGTCTCTAAAGGCATCCAATCAGCACACCCTTCACCTGCCTTCCAGCCTGACCTTCACTTCTCCTCTGCTGTCTCCTGGCAGTTGTATCCCACATCTGGCCGTTGTCACTGTCTAACAAGTTTCACCATAAACCAATCGTGTGTGCCCTCAGTCCCAGCAAATGTAAGTTTTTTCATATATTGATCAAAATTTGGTGGAACATGGTGAAAGTCTCTAGTCCATTGCTCTGCTTAAGGATAGTCCTCATGCTGCCATGTGGATGAACCTAAAAAATGTTACGCTAAATGAAATAAGCCAGACATAAAATGTCAAATACTGTATGAGTCCACTTCTACTAAATGTCCAGAATAGGCAACTTCATAGAAACAGAACATAAATTCCAGGTTACTAGGGGCTGGGAGAAGAAAAGGGAAGTCCCTGCTTGATGGTTGCAGAATTTCTGTGATGAAAAGCTTTGGAAATCGTGGTGATGGTTTCATTGCATCATTATAAATATAATTACTGCCACTATAATTAATGGAAATTTTTATAGGACACATATTTTCCTACAATTTAAAAAAGTGGGGAAAATAGTGCTCTACTGTCCATATTACCTGTGGTTCAGGTGGCAGGAAGTCTGCCTGCAGTGCAGGAGACTGAAGCTCGATCCCTGGGTCGGGAAGATCCCCTGGAGAAGGAAATGGCAACCCGCTCCAGTGTTCTTGCCTGGAGAGTTCCATCACACACCACTAAGCAGCTAATATACCCTGTCCATTTTCAGTCAGCTCAGTTCAGTCACTCAGTCGTGTCCGACTCTTTGCAGCCCCATGGACTGCAGCAGGCCAGGCTTCCCTGTCCATCACCAACCCCTGGAGTTCACTCAAACTCACGTGCATCAGGTCAGTGATGCCATCCAACCATCTCATCCTCTGTTGTCCCCTTCTCCTCCCGCTTTCAGTCTTTCCCAGCATCAGGGTCTTTTCAAATGAGTCAGTTCTGCATATTACCAGGTCTGAATTCTTAAGATTCTCATATTTCAGTTAATGGTACTGCTTCATTCATCTCCAAAGACCACCGTCTACTCCATTCAAAACTCTTCCCATTCTCTCTTCATTCTCTCAAAGGCCACCACACCTGTGTATACAAACACACTCTGGATGTTTTCCCATTTCCTTAGTTTTCCACATGCTCAAGAATTATTTATAAATTATTAATTTAAAAGATTATTACCTATTCTGTGCAAGGTACTGGGAACAGCACATTTTCATACATGGGCTCCACCCCTTAGAAGTTTGCAGTCTAATCAGGGACTCAGTCAAGTTCATAGGTCATTGGAATGTAGTGCAAAGTGGTATGATCAGGGACGCAGAATGAAGAGTGGGCAATCAACCTCTCTGGGGGCAGGGTGCAGTCAAGGAAGGCTTCCTGAGGGACGTAACCTCTGATTCTGTGTGTGTATTCAATATTTCTATTATGTTGTTAAACAGAAAGAAAAAAAAGATTTTTTTCCCATAATTATCAAGTGTCAGGCAATATTGTATAGTCGCCATCTAAGAGATGAGTCAGCAGCAAGCAGAGTGTGGTGTTAACACTGCAGGGCACTAGCCAGTTAATAGTTTCTTGTCCAGAAACCATAGCTACACAACCATCCTGCCTGTAATGGACCCTCCATCCTGCAGTAATCCAAGCACATCAGAACTAAAATGATTATTATTTTCAAAAGTTAAAAAAAGAAAAAAAATAGGATAAAAAAATGTTGACCAGGGTATGGGAAAACTTATTTTTATATACTACTACTAAAAATATATGTTAGCATAACCATTCCAAGGGCTATTTCAAACCAACTGTTAAAATTAAAATCCATGGTGGATGGAGGAGGGATGGATTGGGAGTTTGGGATTAGCAAATGCAAATTATAAAAGACTGAGTATAACTGAATCATGGTGCTGTACCAGAAACTAATAAAACATCATAAATCAACTATACTTCAGTAAAATGATTTTTTTTAATTAAAAAATTATGATTATTTTTTCTTTAAAGATTTGTTTCCTTTTTTTAATTTTTGGCTGTGCTGGGTCTTCGTTGCTGCACACAGCCTTTCTCCAGTTGCAGAGCAGGGGCTTTTCTTGCTGCAGAACATGGGCTCTAGGTGTGTGGGCTTCAGTAGCGAGGGCTCAGTAGGCACACGGGCTTAGTTGCTCCGTGGCATGTGGGATCTTCCCAGACCAAGGATCGAACCCATGTCCCCTGCATTGGCAGGCAGATTCTTAACCACTAGGCCACCAGGGAAGCCCTGTGAGTTTCTTACAGTCTGAAGGACAGGATACCTTAAGACCAAGGAAACAGCACGTATAAAATGCTTGGTCTTTAGTTGCTTTTTCTTCCTTCCTCCTTTTTTGAGGGTTAGAAGGAGGGGTTCTGGAAATTAATAAGTTAAACTTGGGAGATAGGAGAAAGTGTCTGTGTATGACCCCTCTGAGCCATCGCTAAGATTACATGTAAATAACTGAAAACGTGGTGCCTCCTGCTCTTTGGATGTCAGGTGATACAGAGGAAAGAACACAGGCTTTGGGGCCGCTTTCTCACCTGGTGGTCTTCTTAGTAGAAATAATGGTAAGACCTAGTTGTCTTGTCATACAGTCAGGTTCTGCTTGTGCTGTCGCGTTTAATCCTCACAGTGTGCCTGTAAAGCAAGTACTATCATTACTCCCACTTTATTTATTTGTATTATTTTTTGAAAAGCTCCCTGAAGAAGCTACAGAATTTTTGTTGTTGGTGGTGTTATTTTTATTTGTTTCAGTTTTGGCCACGCCGTACAGCTTTCAGGATCTCAGTTCCCCAGCCAGGGATTGAACCTGGGCCATGGCAGTGAGAGCACCAAATCCTAACCACTAGATGACCAGGGAACTCACCCCCATTTTATAGATAGGCAGACTGATGCTTTATTAGGTTACATGCCCAAGGTCATTTTCCTCAGCCCTCAGATGGGACTGAAGGGGCTGATTTGTTGCTGTTAGACGTGGTTAGGAAATATCCATGTATAGTATCTAACACAGGAGTTGGTTCCTCTGCCTGGGATTAATGCCACTGGACCACTTTAGAAATGAGCCCTCTCTGGCACCATCCCCTTTGGTTACTTAAGAAACCAATACCTTTTGGCTGGAGCCCCATTTGGAAAAGCCTCATGGAATACATGTCTTTAAAAAGTTTCAAATTCTGGTTCCAGTTCACATATGCACCTCAATAATTAAATGGTGATGTATATAGATTTGATGCATAAATAATACTAGCCTAGCAATGAAGGCCACCTACCCTTCGGAAGCTGTTGCCTTGACACACCCTGCAGATTAGCACAGTCTCAACAGAGCAGAAGGTTTGGTCTGGAGATCTACCAAGGATCTCAAGGGATATAGACATCGTGAGCCCAGTGTCTGTGTTAGGGCAGTGTCAGAAGTTACTGTGCCCTGAGACTGACGAGGTAATCAGATAAACCCAGTGGGAGAAAGAAAATAGTTCCAAACTCAGAGTCCCTAGATTCTGATCAACAGTGTATTTTTAACAAGCAGAAGAGTGGCCTAAATCTATGCCTGTTCTTTCAATCAATTTAGTGACATTAATAAAGCAGTTAACCTTTCTTTAAAGATAATATATGAAATGTTAACCCTTTTTTAAAGATAATAAGTGAAAAGGGAGATTTATGTCAACTTAAACTAAATTATGAATCAACTCTTAGTAGTAATTATTCTTTGACACAGGCTGTTCTTACATCACAAACAAAACCTATCTGGGAAGACCAAATTTGTGTTCTAATCTTCTAAATTCATTCCCAACATAGAGAACAGTAGTTGTACAGCTGATCCGAAAGAAGCTAAATAGAATCTGAGTTTGGCTTTATAAATATAATTTTCAATCACATATTTACTTTTATACTTAGCTTTACAAAGGATTCATTGTTGTTAAGTTCCTTGGGTTCTACTGCAGTTTGTTTTATTTATTTATTTTTGGCTGTGCTGAATCTTTGCTGCTGCTCAGGCTTTTGGCTCAGACGGTAAAAGCATCTGCCTACAATGCAGGAGACCTGGGTTCGATCCCTGGGTTGGGAAGATCCCCTGGAGAAGGAAATGGCAACCCATTCCAGTATTCTTGCCTGGAAAATTCCATGGACGGAGGAGCCTGGCATGCTACAGTCCACGGGGTCGCAAAGAGTTGGACACGACTGAGCAACTTCACTTCACTTCAAGCTTTTCTCTAGCTGTGGCGAGAGGGGACTACTCTTTGTTGCGCTGTGCCAGGCACGGGCTTCTCATTGCAGCAGCCTCTCTTGTTGTGAAGCAAAGGCTCTAGAGAGTTCAGGCTTCAGTGGTTGTGACACGTGGGCTCGGTAGTTGTGGCGCACAGGCTTAGTTGCCCTGAGGCACGTGGGATCCTCCCAGATGGGGGATCAAACCCACGTCTCCTGAATTGGCAGGCAGACTCTCATCCAATGAGCCATCAGGGAAGCCTCCTGCAATTTGTTTTAAACAAATAGTTTCATAATGATACTAATAACTGTTCTCATAACTATAAATTCTAAAAAATCTCTTGGTAGGGCCCTGGTCTCTGGCACATTTTTCTTGTTTGCTCCTGTGTTATAGGAAAGTTAAATGTACAAACTTAGGAAGAAACATGGCGTGTGATCAATTGTACTCTAAGACATAGATGCTAGGGGATATTTCATGAGTGGCTCTTGGTCCAAGGTCCCTCTTTGTATATGGGGGTGCATACAGGGAGACTCGTACTTTTCTCTACTTATTTTTTTCTCTAGGACATAATTTCCTACCTCTGCGCTATGGACCTTCGGGGCCTCATACTTCTGTTGTAGGCCCTGTCCTTAGGCTGTTTAGCACCATGCTTTGCATAAAATAAAATCCACAGAACTTACGCATCTTATCACGAGAAGTTTGTACCCTTTGACCAACATCCCCTCAGTGCCTGGAACCACCATTCTACTGTTGGTGTCTATGAGTTTGGCCTTTTTTAGATTCTAGATGTAATTGAGATCATACAGTATTTGTCTTTCACTATCTGCCTTTCTTGGCTTCCCAGGTGGCGCTGGTGGTAAAGAACTCGCTTGCCAGTGCAGGAGACAAAGGAGACGTGGATTTGATTCCTGGGCTGGGAAGTTCCCCTGGAGGAGGGCATGACAACCCACTCCAGTATTCTTGCCTAGAAATCCCATGGACAGAGGAGCCTGGTGGGCTATGGTTCATAGGGTCACGAAGAGTCGGACACAACTGAAGCAGCTTAGCATGCACACATCTGACTTTCCTTGTTTCACTGCCTTCAAGGTCCATATATGTTGTTGCAAGAGGCACAATATTTCTTTTTTGGTGTCAAAATAATATTCTTTTGTGTGTGTGTATAATATATATATATCTCAGATTTCCTTTGTCCATTTATCTGTCAGTGGTCACTTAGGCTCTTTCCATGTCTTGGCTATGGTGACTATTTTGCAATGAACATAAGCAATTTCTTTGAGGTCAGATTTAAACTCTTGTGAATATATACCTAAACATGAGATTACTGGGTCATATGGTGCTTCTATTTTCTATTTTTTGAGGACCCTCTGTATTGTTTTCCATCACGGTTGTACCAGTTTACATTCTCACCAACAGTGGACAAGGGCCCTCTTTTCTCACCAAGACAGTTGTTCTCTTATCCGACTCTTTGCGACCCCATGGACTGTAGCCTACCAGGCTCCTCTGTCCATGGGATTTCCCAGGCAATAGTACTGGAGTGGATTGCCGTTTCCTTCTCCAGGGGATCTTCCCGCCCCCGGGATTGAACCCAGGTCTCCCACATTGTAGACAGATGCTTTACTGTCTGAGCCACCAGGGAAGTCCTTTTTTGGTACTAGCCATCCTAATAGGTGTGAGGTGCTATCTCACTGTGGTTTTAGTTTGTATTTCCTTGATGATTAGTCATGCTGAGCATCTTCTAATGTACCTGTTGACCATTTATATGTCTTCTTTGGAAAATGTCTGTTCAGATTGCCTGCCAATTTTTTATTGGATTATTTGGGGGATTTTTTGCTATTGAGTTGTATATATCCCACAGATACATTTGTGTGTGTGTGTGTGTGCGTGTGCATGGGTGCACACTCAGTCATGTCCAACTCTTTATGACCCCATGGATGCAAAGGGCTCCTCTGTCCATGGAATTTTCCATGCAAGAATACCGGAGTGGTCTTCCATTTCCTACTCCAGGAATCCTCCCCACCCAGTGATAGAACCAGCATCTCCTGCTTGGCAGATGGATTTGGTTACCACTGCACCACCTAGGAATGAGATTATATATATAATTTCCACTTTGTTGAGAGCTTTTATCATGAAAGTGTGTTGAATTTTGTGAAATGCTTTTTCTGTATTGACTGATAGGATCACATGATCTTAATCCTTAACTCTATTAATGTGATGTATCACATTTATTTATTTGTGTATGTTGAGCCATCTTTGCATCCCAGGGATAAATCCCACTTAGTCATGGTCTGTGATCCTTTTAATGTGCTGTTAAATTCAGTTTGCTGATATTTTGTTGAGAACTTTTGCATCTATATTCATCAGAGATATTGACCTATAGTTTTATTTTCTTGGCCTGTTCTTATCTGGCTTAGGTATCAGAGTAATGCAGGCCTCATAAAATGCATTTGGAAGTATTCACTCGTCTTCAGTTTTTTTTTAACAGTTTGAAAAGGACTGTTATTAGTTCTTGAAATGTTTGGTGACAGTCACCAGGGAAGTTGTCTGATCCTGGACTTTTCTTTGTTAGGAGGTTTTTGATTACTATTTCAAATTCCTTAGTCATTATTGGTCTGTTCAGATGTTTTATCTTTTTTGAAATTTTATTTATTTATTGAAGTATAGTTGATTTACAATTGTTGTCAAGTTTCAATACACAGCAAAGTGATTCAGTTTTATATATATATATATGTATGTATATATGTATATATATTTCTTTTCAGATCCTTGGGAGTTCCCTGGTGGTCTGGCAGGTGGGACTTGGCACTATCATTGTGGTGGCTTGAGTTCAACCCCTGGTTGCAGAACTAAAATCTTACAAAAAATCCTCCAAAAAAAGCCGCAAAAAACAGCCCCCTAAAACAGGTTATTATCCATTATAGATTATTACAAGATACTGAATATAATTCTGTGTGCCCTACAGCATGTCCTTGTTGGTTGTCTTTTTATATTTAGTACTGTGTGTATGTGGATCCCAAATTCCTAATTTATCCCCCTCCTTTTCCCTTTGAAAATCATGGGTATGTATTCAAATTTTCTATTTCTTCATGACTGATTCTTGGTAGGTTGTATGTTTCTAGGTAAGTTTTCATTTTTAAGTTAGGCAGTTTTTGGTGTATAGTTACTCATAGCAGTTTCTTAGGATCCCTTGTATTTCTGTGATATCAGTTGTAATGTCTCCTCTTTCACTTATAATTTAGTTTATTGGAGTCTTCTTTTTTTCTTGGTAAGTTTAGCAAAAGCTTTGTCAGTTTTTTACCTCCTCAAAACACCAATCTTTATTTTCATTGACTCTTTCCCTTATCTCTCTAGTCTTTATTTCTTTGATTTCTGCTCTAATCTTTATTATTTTCTTCTCTCTGATAACTTTGAGATTGTTGTTTAATCATTGTGTCAGACTCTTTTGAGACCCCATAGATTGTAGCTTACCAGGCTCCTCTGTCCATGGGATTTCCCAGGCAAGAACAGGGGAGTGGGCTGCCATTACTTTCTCCAGAGGATTTTCCCAACCCAGGGATCCAGCCAGTGTCTCTGGCTTGACAGGCAGATTCTTTCCACTGAGCCACCAGGGAAGCCCAACTTTGGGATTAGATTGGTTTTATTTTTCTAATCCCTTGAGGATTAGAAGCTAGGTTGTCTATTTGAGATTCTTGTGTCTTAATAAAGGCATTTGTTGCAATCAAATTCCTTCTTAGAACTATTTTTGCTGCATCTTATAAGTTTAATATATTGCATTCACATACTATTGAAGCTTAGCTTGGAGAATTTTGAACATGACCTTGCTAATATGTGGAATGAGTGCAATTGTGCAGTAGTTTGAACATTCTTTGGCATTGCTTGTCTTTGGGACTAAAATGAAAACTGACCTTTTCCAGTCCTGTGGCCACTGCTGAGTTTTCCAAATTTGCTGGCATATTGAGTGCAGCACTTTCACAGCATCATCTTTTAGGATTTGAAATAGCTCAACTGGAACTCCATCACCTCCACTAGCTTTGTTCTTAGTGATGTTTCCTAAGGCCCACTTGACTATACACTCCGCACTGTGGCTCTAGGTAAATGATCATACCATCATGGCTATCCATGTCATTAAGATCTTTTTTTGTATAGTTCTCTGTGTATTCTTGCCACTGCTTATTAATATCTTCTGCTTCTGTTAGGTCCATACTGTTTCTGTCCTCTGGGTTGGGAAGATCACCTGGAGAAGGGAAAGGCTACCCACTCCAGTATTCTGGCCTGGAGAATTTCATGGACTACAGTCAATCGGGTCGCAAAGAGTCGGACACGACTGAGTGACTTTCACTTTCACTTTTTTGCATGAAATGTTCCCTTGGTATCTAATTTTCTTGAAGAGATCTCTAGTCTTTCCCTTTCTAGTATTTTCCTCTATTTCTTTGCATTGTTCATGTAGGAAGCCTTTCTTATGTCTCCTTGCTATTCTTTGGAACTCTGCATTCAGATGGCTGTATCTTTTTTCTCCTGTGCCTTTCACTTCTTTTCTCAGCTATTTGTAAGGCCTCTTCAGACAACCATTTTACCTTTTGCATTTCTTTTTCCTGGGGATGGTTTTGATCACTGCCTCCTATACAGTGTTATAAACATCCATCCATAATTCTTCAGGCACTCTATTAGATCTAATCCCATGAATCAATTTGTCACTTCCACTGTAAATTTTTAAGGGGTTAGATTTAGGTCATAGCTAAATGGCCTAGTGGTTTTCTCTGTCTGCTGCTGCTGCTAAGTTGCTTCAGTCGTGTCCGACTCTGTGTGACCCCATAGATGGCAGCCCACCAGGCTCTGCCGTCCCTGGGACTCTCCAGGCAAGAACACTGGAGTGGAAAGTGGTTTTCTCTACTTTCTTCAATTTAAGTCTGAATTTGGCAATAAGGAGTTCATGATCTGAGCCACAGTCAGCTCCTGGTCTTGTTTTTGCTAACTGTATAGAGCTTCTCCATCTTTGGCTGCAAAGAATATAATCAATCTGATTTAGGTATTGACCATCTGGTGATGTCCATGTGTAGAGTCTTCTCTTGTGTTGTTGGAAGAGGGTGTTTGCTGTGACCACTACGTTCTCTTGGGAAAACTCTTGTTAGCCTTTGAACAGCTTCATTTTGTACTCCAAGACCAAATTTGCCTGGTACTCCAGGTAACAGGTTGTAGCTACGTTCTCAGGGGCATGGAGCTGTGTCTGGGTCTGTAACCAAGACCGTGGTCCATGAGTCAGCCGCCTGGATGTGCGTCTGCCTTCTCAGAGCATCTCCCCTCCATCTGTGACTGAAAGGGGGTCTTACAGTCTTCTACCTTGATCTGAAGGTGCCCACAGAGACACTGCTGTCTGTGAATAATGTCAGATTATTGCTGAAGGGGGACACAAGTGAGAAATATCTTGTTCCTCCATCTTATTTGAGAAATGGATTTTAATTGGAGGTTGAATATAGGTTTCATACGAGACACTGACTTGATAGAGAGTAGCTGCCTGGTGTGGGGCTCTGTGAAAGAGTCCGAGGTTGCTCCTGGGCTGAGAGAGTGCCATCATCAATGAGTTATGTCTGCCATGGCCATGACTTAGGGGAGTGCTGATCCAAGTGCCATGTATTTGTCGTTACTGATCTGTAATATAAGCCTCAGCCAGTCGTAGTTGTAATTTTCTCCTGGGTGATGCCCTGACTTGGCCTTGGCAGCCCATCTGAATGCCTTGTAGCAACTGGGTAATTGNTGTGGGACCTCTGTTGCACGGCTGAGACCGGGGCACAGGCCTGGTTCCACGTGTCATGGCAGAGGTGGCGACCCCTGCGTTTGGGCTTTCTTTATGTTGTCCTTACAAAGCTTTATGATGCTGGAGACACTGGCAAATCTTTTGTTATAAAAAATGCAAGGAATAACTAAGTCAACTTTCAATTAATTTACTTTTAATTATATCTTATCTTTTGTATCTTAGAATGTTACCTCTCCTCCCTTTTCTATCATGAAGAAAGGGGGGGAATAGGCTCATTAAAAATGTCGCCATCTGAAGGACAAACTACTGGCATATCCCACCCAGCAGCATGCCCAGCTCTTCCTTTAGTCAGGCTGCATTTTCATCCTCATTCATTAATGTCCAGCCACAATGGAAAGAGAAAGGAGAGACAGAAGGAAGGGAGAGGAATCTTGAAGACTGTAAATTATTTCAGCAATCAGTTGCCCCTCGATACATGAAAATCTATTACTCTTCATTCAGCATATTCATTTTGAGCCTCTATCTCTTCTAGGCACTGAGGATAACAAAGTGAATGAGATAAAGTCTCTGATATTATATCACTTGTACTCTAATGGACAATAAATAGTCAAATTGAGAATGTTGAACAGAATCCAGCATTGGCTAAAGGCAGCTCCCATAGACACTGCAAAGGTGTTTTGATGGATGGCAAAAATACCTGGTTAAGTGTATATCCTACCAAAAAGACCACAGAAGGGATCCTAAATCATTTAGGTTGGTAAACTCTAGTGTTTTCATTTTTAAAAATCATGTTTTATAGCCATTTGTAGTCATGTTTCAAGCACAAGCCTAGGTAATGGTGCTTTTGTATTTGTGGGAAGAAATCATTTGTGAAGAAATATTACTACCTTAATATCACAGAACACATTCCAAGCCATAAATGGTAACATTTGAAAGACAAATTGGTTTTGTCTTAGACAGCAATAGACCCACCTTTAGAAACAGAGTAACCAAGGAAGACATATCCTGAGTCCAGGGAAAATAGGATTAATTACATTATCTACTTGTTTGTTCTTTACTAACAGAGACAGCCACAGGTTTCTGCAAAGTATGATGTACAGAATCTTACTAACAAAATTGAAAAGATTAAAAGCAATTTTTAGAAAAGTACATTTTTTTGGAGGAAAAAAAAAAAGCCTGGGAGAAAACAAACCACATGTTAAGAGTACATATTTGCTAACTGGTGATTTCAGTTTTTCTTTCTGCTTATCTATAACTTCTGTTTTTTTTTCTATAATGAGCAAGTATGAGTGACATGATTTACATAAGCATTTACATATTTATTTTACACAAAGAGAAGCCATTAACTTTATTTCAGTGACCATATTTTCCAGCTCTTTCTTTGACAAGGCTTGTATGTAGCTTAGTAAGATTTGATAAAATTCTTAAGACACTGAACATGGTTTCAGGTTATACTTCTCTAGTTTCTTGAAGCCCTGGCCTTTTCTCTGATGTCCTGAATGCTTCTTGAGTAACAGAGCTGTGATATCTAGATTTCTCCTTGCATTTCAAGCAACTGAAGTGCCCTTGGCCTTACATCCTCAAGTGTGTGGTGTCACCAGCGTCGTGGTTCTTTTTTCCACTCTTGAATGGTCTACGTTTTTAAAATTTCAACTTTGGCTTAAAGTTTTATTTCTACATTGAGATAAGATGTGCACTGAATGAAATTCCTAGATCCTAGCTATACAAACAGATGAGTTGTGACAAATTTATCCACCTATGTAACCCACGTGGGCTTCCTTGGTGGCTCAGTGGTAAAGAATCTGCCTGTTAATGCAGATGTGGGTTCGATCCTTGGGTCAGGAAGATCTCCTGGAGAAGAAAATGGTGGCCCACTCCAGTATTCTTGCCTGGGAAATCCCATGGGCAGAGGAACCCTGCAGGCTATAGTCCATGGGGTCAAAAAGGAGTCAGACACAACTTAGTGACTAAACAACAATGTGAAATATAACCCACACCCCAATCAAGATTTAGCTGTCACCCCAGAAGATTCCCTAGTGCCAACTTTCCAGTCAATCCCCACCCTCCATAAGTACTGCTCTTTTGATTTCTATCTCCACGGTTTCACTTTGCATCTTCTTGATCTACACACAAATGGAATCTTACTGCATGTATTTTTTGGTGTCCAGCTTCTTTTATGTAACCAAATGTTCTTGAAATTCAACCATGTTACTATGGACATCATTTTTATTGAGTAGTCTTTTCTTGTATACAATACCACAATTCGATTATCCATTCTTTTGCTGCTGAACTTAATACTATTGACTTTTTTAAAAAGTGGCTTTATGTTTTGTAAAGTAATTCAGGAAAACTGAATAGGATTTTATATAATAAATGCTAGTGAACACTTTCACCTCTTCCTTTTATGCTCTTCTTTCTCTGTTCAGAGAGGCACTGTCCTTAAGTTGGTACTTCTCTTTTCATAATACTTGATTGACTTTGAGCATCTCTGACTGTAGATAAGATGTCTACCATCACTCTGATTTTCGTTATTCTGTAGATAATTTTTTTTTTCTCTCTGGTAATTTCTTTCAAAGTTCTGCATTTTTATTGCAAGTTGTCTGAGAATGGCAGAGTAGGTGCAGCTGTTTTAAAACTGCTGATGGTCTAAAATGATTTAAAATTTATTTTGCTTAGTATTCAGAAAGTGCTTTTACTTTGAGGACTTGTCTTTCTTCAGTTCTGGAAAATTGCTGTTGTGCAGTCACTCAGTCATGTCTGACTCTTTGCGACCCCAAGGACTGCAGCATGCCAGGCTCGCCTGTCCTTCACTGTCTCCCAGAGTTTGCTCAGATTCATGTCCATTGAGTTGGTGATGCTATCCATCTGTCTCATCCTCTGCCAGCACCTTCTGTTGCCTTCAATCTTTCCCAGCATCAGGGTCTTTTCCAATGAATCAGTTCTTCGCATCAGGGGGCCAAAGTATTGGCGCTTCAGCATCAGTCCTTCTGATGAATATTCAGGGTTGATCTCCTTTAGGACTGACTGGTTTGATTACTTGGAAAATTAACCATAATTTGTCGTCAAATATTGCTTCTTTACAATTCTCTCCACTCTTTTATTCTGGAATTCCTGTTAAACAAATGTGGGAGCCTTGGAAACATTCTCCATACTTTGGTTACCTTTTCATTCTTTTGGCTCCCCCATCTCATTTTGAACATCTCGGTTCTATGTTGCAATTTAAAAATGCACTGTGTACTCAGCCGGAGTTCATCCATTCATTGTATAGTCTATTTCAATAATTGTATTGCTTATTTCCAAGATTTTTAATTAATGTTTTTCACATTGACCAATTAATAAACTATATTTCTAAAATAGAAGTTATACTTTTTTTCCTTGAACATTTTTGATTATTTTAAAGTCTATCAAAGTGTATAAATTAGTTTAATCTGGAAGGAACAAATGTGTGAAATACTGATTTTTCTGGTTATTCCCCCCTAACAAAATTTTACTCCATGGCCCATTTACTTATTGCTTTCTCTATAAAATGGTCTTAATTCTTAAGTTTTCATTTAAATATGGTGAAACAGAGGTCCATGGTAGTTTCTGCGATAATGTATACAATGGCCTAAATTTTAATCATGTAAAATAATCCCTACAAGGATAGTGTCTAAATATTGACACACTTAAAACATGCTGTAAGGATTTCCTGATATTAAAATCATACATGCATTTGTAAAATATCCAAGTAACCTGGACATGTTTAAAGCAGAAAACAATGATTGTTTCATATTGATAAAGATCCAAACAGTTTATGAAATAAACATGTATAGACTGTATTTAAATGTGTTAAACATTTTAACTTAATAGGCCATTTAATAACAGGCATGTTTCACTTAGTTATAGATATTATTCCATAATAATAAAGCTTCATCAGTTTTTTAAAGATATTTTGAAGTATTAGAGATAGGAATTGGGGCTGGTTTATTTCGTCAGTCCCCCATTGTCGGGCATTCCGGGTGTTTCTAGTTCACTGTAATAAACAATGCTGTGAATACACTTTTAAATATCTGAAGCTGTGAGGATCTTTGAGAATAAAATAGGCCACCTAAATACATTTCATTTCCCTTGCTTTTGATCATTGTGATAACATAACATAAAGTTTATAAGATGAACTATTTTTACGTGTATAGTTCAGTGACATGAAGTACATTCACATTGTTGTGCAATCTTTCTTGCTTTCCACAAGCTGTGAGTTGAATTTACAACTCAATTGAATACATTTCTTCATGATGAAATATGTTGCAGACAACCCTCAAGAAATCCAAGGCGTGCTTTCATGTTTTAAGTGTTTTGATATCTCTTCCTTGGATAATGTGGCTTTTCATCAAAGGATTAGGGAAATGCCATACACATAAGGTATCCAAAAAGAAAGCCTTGAGACTTGCCTACTATGTTTACAAATGTCATAGAAAACAATTCCACCTAAGGGTGGAATACCTAAGGGTTAAAGTATTTTGCTCCACAAATTTTATCAGACCTGCAATTATTTTTGTCTGTTTTAACAGTGCTCATATCCCAAGTTTGCAGGAAAATTAAGGCAGTTATCCTGATATTGACTTAAATATTATTTGGGGTTGTTTTCTATGTCGTAGAAAGCAACTAGCATTTATTTGGTTTTCTGAACCTAGATAAAAGATGGAAAAAAACCAAGATTGGATCCAAAAATAAAATGAAATAAAGGAAAAGTCATCAGTAATCCCTCTACTTGGAGTTGTAGCGTTTTAGAGTATTTCCTTCCAGGCTTTTTCCCATGTAAACTCATTAGATTGTTTCCTTCCTTTGACTTGGTTAGATCATTGTTTCACAAAATGTGTTCTGAAGAACAACTTCTCTGTGTTAAAAAGCTTTTTGTGGTTATCAGTACAGAAGATGATTTTCTCAAATTAGAAATTCACAATTCTCATTAGCATTTTCATAGCTTTTTGTTTGGAGAAGGCAATGGCACCCCACTCCAGTACTCTTGCCTGGAAAATTCCATGGATGGAGAAGCCTGGTAGGCTGCAGTCCATGGATCGCAAAGAGTCGGAAACGACTGAGCAACTTCACTTTCACTTTTCACTTTCCTGCATTGGAGAAGGAAATGGCAACCCACTCCAGTGTTCTTGCCTGGAGAATCCCAGGGACGGGGGAGCCTGATGGGCTGCCGTCTCTGGGGCTGCACAGAGTCGGACACGACTGAAGCGACTTAGCAGCTTTTTGATTAAGAAATACCTCTAAATTTCTTTAACTCAGTGTTCTCCACCCAGTTTGATTCAAGAATCCTTCTTACAGCATCTTACCATTTTCAGTAGGTCTATGACTGCATTACTTGCAGTCTGCCTATTTTCACCATTTATTTGCCCCAAGAAGCAGAACAGTTGCTTTATTTTTTAAAAAATTTATTTTATTGAAGTATAGTTTATTTACATTGTTGCATTAATTTCTTCTGTACAGAAAAGTGATTCAGTTATACATACACAGACACACATATATACATACACATTCTTTTTCATATTCTTTTCCATTATGGTTTATCACAGGATATTGAATATAATTCTCTGTACTGTACAGTAGGGACTTTTTGTTTATCCATTCTAATAGTAGTTTGCCTCTGCTAACACCAAACTCTCAGTCCACCCCTTCCCAACCTCCCCTCCTTCTTGGTGACCACAAGTCTGAGAATTCCCTTTTAAAGATGTTCTTTTGGGCCGTTCTGCTTATCTAGGAGGGGCTGATATTTATCTATTGAATCTTTCTGGATCAGGATCTAGAGTTTCTTGTCTTCATGCCTTCCTAAATATGACTATTATTTCTTATGCAATAGTCGATGGCCGGAGGAGAATGCACTGAAATTATGGAAGTAAATGAAGATCACCTAAATGAGAACAAGCAGAACTCATTTAGCCAGAGCTTGCTTTGGCAAGGCAGTCGGTTGCCATCACTGGCCTTTGGCGGAGACCAACGGCAGGCAGGGAAGTGGGAAAGTTTATCGTGGAAACAGGGAGGCTCAAGTCTCAGAGCAGTTGCTTTCCGTGCTATGTGACTCTAGTCTTGTGGGTATGTGAGATGCAATTTCTGCTGGGCTGATAGGAAGCTAACAGAGGACACGGATTAAGAGCCCCAAATTTAGAGGCAGCCCTTAACTCAAATGCCTATGTTTCAGTTTTAATGCCTGTCAAAGGAGGTTATAAAAGTACCGATTATCCAAGATTATGAAAAAATTGACATATACATTTATCACTTAACACAAGCTTGGGGGTATTAAGTGCTCAAATATGCTAGCAATGTGGCTTGTACAATTCATAGCAGTAGACTGTCATGTTAATAGTAGTAATAGCAGCAATAGTACTAGCAGTTGTAGTAGCATTAGTAGTAATAGTAGTAGCCATAGTAGTAGAAGCTGTAATGCTAATAGCAGTAATGGCAGTGCCATTAATAGTTAGTGTAGTAGCAGTATTAGTAGTATAATGGCATCCTCATACCTTCAAAAGTTATAGAATTAATTTACCTTTGAAATTAAGCCACAATCAAATCAGTAAGAATTCTGAGATGGCTTATTAAACCAATGAAAACAAAATAGTAAATATCCGTTGGTAATTCATGCTACTCTGGAGTCTGGTAAGAGTAGAACAGGCTGGGTATTTTGAGTCTAGGAAGCAATTACCTTGTAAGTGCACATTCTGAGGCAATGCAGTCGTGGGTCAGGGAAATTTGAGGAGAGAGCGAGGCATTTATTTCACACTCACAAAATCTTCAGGCAATTTGCAGCCAGTGAGCAGAGTCGTGGTGACCCAAATGGAATTGCATAAGAGAATAGCATGCCACAAACAGGACAGAACTGATTTATTTAGTAACATTTGGGAACCATTTATAGAAGTTGTGTCCACTCATCAGCCCCAAATAGCTAGTGTTGGGGCTGATGAAATAGATGGCTTGCCCACAGTCATCGTCTCCTGAATGAAGGTGGGATGGAAAAATGGATAGATCCAAGAAAAAAGTGTTTCCTCTTACCATTAGGATTTTTCACAAATGTATCAAGCCTTAAGCAGTTCTTTTACATGTATTTTATATGCTGTTTTGGAAAGAATAAAATTGAAAGCTATTTATTTTTGGCTTGAACAATATTTGCTAGATATCAGGCAGGAAAGACACACAATTTCTTTGTGAAAATATAAGATTAACTAATGGTTGCTTCTACTGCTGCTAAGTCGCTTCAGTCGTGTCTGACTCTGTGCAACCCCAGAGACAGCAGCCCACTAGGATCCTCTGTCCCTGGGATTCTCCAGGCAAGAACACTGGAGTGGGTTGCCATTTCCTTCTCCAATGCAGGAAAGTGAAAAGTGAAAGTGAAGTTGCTCAGTCGTGTCCGACTCTTAGCGACCCCATTGACTGCAGCCTACCGGGCTCCTCCGTCCATGGGATTTTCCAGGCAAGAGTACCGGAGTGGGATGCCACTGCCTGCTCCAACTAATGGTTAATAAGCACTTAATATGAATAATGCCATTTAGGTTTTCTCCCCCCTCCAAATCCTTTAAAGTAGGCCCATTTACCATCCCACTTTTACAGATGAAGTAGGAATGAGGCCCAGAGGTTGACTTGCCCAGGGTAGGGGAGGCAAAAATTCTTCTTCCTGGTGCATTCCTAGATTCTCCAATTCTCACCCTATACACTGGGCCAGAAGACAGATTCATAAGAGAAACACATACAAATTTACTTAATGTAAGTTTTGCATGACATAGAAGTCTTCATAAGGGAATGAAGACCCCAAGACATGTTAAGCTTGAGTGTTTTTATCCTAGGTTTGATGAAGAGTAGAAAGTCAGGAGGAGAAAATGAGATAAGGCAGATGGTATGAACACAGGTAGTCAACTACCTGTTGACTACAGGGCGGGTTGACAAACAGGGCCTGTTTGGATTCATCTTGAGCCCTCTGTCTTCAGAGGTAAGGACACTTCTCTTACAGGAGAGTCTCATGACCTGCTTCAGGGATGAAGAGGGAGGTCAAAGAGTCCTTCCTGCACATACTTTCTCAAAGTCCTCCAGCTTAAAATATTCAATATGCCAAGGTGCCATATTTTGAGGTAGCGTGTTCTGAACCTCATCAAAGGCAAAGTTTCTAAAGGTCTCTGAGCCTGATCTTTAAAATGAGTCGCTTGCAATGGTGCTGTGAGTCTCATACTCATTTTTTATAATATTTATTTATTTGGCTGCACTGGGTCTTCATTGTGGCTTGCGTGCTCTTTAGTTGCAGCATGTGGGATCTAGTTCCCTGACCAGGACTGAACCCAGGCCCCCTGAATTGGGAGCATGAAGTCTTAGCCACTGGACCACCAAGGAATTCCCTCTCATACCCATTTATACACCAGAATCACTTGAAGAGCTTCCAAAAGAAATGGAGATTTCTGGATCCAAACTTGAGAATTCTGATTTAGAAACTTCAGACATGGAACAACAGACTGGTTCCAAATAGGAAAATGAGTACATCAAGGCTGTATATTGTCCCCCTGCTTATTTAACTTCTATGCAGAGCACATCATGAGAAACGCTGGGCTGGAAGAAGCACAAGCTGGAAGATTTCCGGGAGAAATCTCAATAACCTCAGATATGCAGATGACACCACCCTTATGGCAGAAAGTGAAGAGGAACTAAAAAGCCTCTTGATGGAAGTGAAAGAGGAGAGTGAAAAAGTTGGCTTAAAGCTCAACATTTAGAAAATGAAGACCATGGCATCTGGTCCCATCACTTCATGGGAAATAGATGGGGAAACAGTGGAAACAGTGTCAGACTTTGTTTTGGGGGGGCTCCAAAATCACTGCACATGGTGACTGCAGCCATGAAATTAAAAGATGCCTACTCCTTGGAAGAAAAGTTATGATCAACCTAGATAGCATATTGAAAAACAGAGACATTACTTTGCCAACAAAGGTCCATCTAGTCAAGGCTATGGTTTTTCCAGTGGTCATGTATGGATGTGAGAGTTGGACCGTGAAGAAAGCTGAG
>SJYQ01032160.1:55621-93627 GCA_006410935.1 Redunca redunca
CATTATATATATATTCAAGAATATATTGACAATGTATATTTTATATTTATGTATAAATATAATTATAGATGATATTGAAATAGTAACACGTGTATATAATTTGTAAATAATATACATGTATTGAGGATGGGTTATAATAATATTGAGGGGATCACCTAGCTATACATATGAAAAGCCCTAAATTTCCTTATGTTCTTTGACTTGGTGATTACACTTCTTGGTATGTATTCGATTTATCCTAAAGAAATAAACTTGCATGTGTATAAATATTTTACTATAGGGGATATTTGTTGAAGAAGTGCTATGAGCATCAAAAACAGTCCAAATGTTCAATAACTGGAGATTGGTTACATTAATTATGGAATTTCCATATAAAGAATCTTAACAGGGATTTATTAAAAATAATGTAGTAGCAGAATATATTATTGAGTAGAAAAAATACATGATTTTGTAAGCTAAAAAACAGACAGATGACAAAAGATTATTGAGTTTATATGCCTGGAAGAAAGGACTGACTAGAGTGATAAACAAAAATGTTCATAGTGGTAGCTCTTAGTGGTACAATAAGGGGAAATTTTATGCTTCCACGTGTTATCCTGTTTTATGCAATAAGTGTATATTTTTGAGCAGACACTATGTTTCAAAATTTGCAGTTATAAAAGGTATACAGTAACAAAGTCTATTTTCCTAGTCCTGTCCCCCAGACAACCCATTTCTTTCTCCAATAGCATCCACTAGTATTGGTTTCTTGTGTATCTTTCCAAGGATCTGTTGATAAAGTTTGTATAAACATATATATATATATACAATGTTTTTATGTTTTATGACACAAATAATAGCATACAATACACTGCTTTGTATGCATATCTATTATTTCACCCATGTGGGGGGTATATCTGTAGAATACATTCCTACACCTGAAAGTATGCATTTGGTCAAAGAGAGTATGCATTTTTCATTTGGATAAATATTGCCATATTGTCCTCTGACATTATGAAAAAGAAAATATTTTCATGATTGCTTCCAGTACTTTAATGGTTTGAGTGGGTTTTTTTTTAATATTTCAATTTAGATCCATTTACATTTTTATCCTGGCTTAATGGATATTTAATAAGAAAAACAAATTATTTAAAATATTAAATTCCTCACTCATAGTGGCAATTCAAGTGCTGCTCATCCCCGTCTGTTAGATCACAGGATCAAGATGCAAATCAGGATGTCTTGCAGAGGTTCAGCTTACGCCTTGGGTGAGTAACATAGCCAGACCTCTGTTCGCCTGTGTGCAGTTTTATTTGCTTCCAGAGTCTCATGGTAGTCAAGAGGCAAGTCCTGAGAGCTTGATTTCCACCTTCAAATGAGTTTTTCACTTCAATAGACCTCAAGTCGCTGTTTGGATTTTTCTTCTGAAATATTGTAAGTTGCTTTCATCATTTAAATAAGAAGTGGCCTCCCCTGCAGTACTTGGGTGTGTGTATGGACTGCATGAGTTTGTATAGGACAATATGAGAGCTCACAGGAAGAGAACGAAGAATTTACTTCTGTAGCGGTTTGGGAGGCCTGGCAAACCTAAGCAGCTGTACTGAAATGTCAGACGGATTTGCACAGCTGACTCAAGCTGCTGAAGAGAGGAGCATAGTAGTTCCATAAATTGACCGTCTCCAATCAAGCCCTGCTTAATATAGTTACGGCATGAACTTAGTTGCAGTCACCCCTAGCAGCTCAGCAAGCACCACTGGGGTTCTTGGAGGGGAGGGACATCTCCTCAAGGTGGTATTGACTTGGGACACTTACTAACTGGGGGAACTTCTTGAGAGAGTTTTTTCTTTTTTTAAATCTTTGTTGATTATTTCTCCTCTTATAGTAAGATAGAAAAGTATTGAACAGAGTCATGTCAGAACATAGCAGGAATTCAGATCAAGAAGAAATCGATGGGGAGATTGATGAAGATGAAATCTTGGCCAACTTGTCCCCAGAAGAGCTCAAAGAACTACAGTCGGAAATGGAGGTGATGGCCCCTGACCCCAGGCTTCCTGTGGGAATGATTCAGAAGAATCAGACCGACAAGCCACCAACAGGGAACTTCGACCATAAATCTCTCGTTGATTATATGTATTGGCAAAAGGCATCCAGACGCATGCTGGAAGATGAACGTGTTCCTGTCACCTTTGTGCCAACCAAGGTAAGTGGGGATTTGTGTACAAGGGAGAAATGACTTCTTGACCTCAGCTGATGCGTGTCCCTTTTGTAACTGTCTTTTCTCAAGACTCCATGTTTTGTCTTGTTTTGTTGACGTTTATACATAAATCCCAACATTTAATCCTATGCCAGATCAGAACTTTCTAGAACACTTTCATAGTATAATTGGGAGGAAAAAAGTGGTAATTTCTTATAAATATCTCTTTTAAAAAATTGCTGGGGGTTTCTTGTACAGGAAAGCCTGTATTCTGTAGGCATGAAATTAATATTTAATGAATTAACTCATAACCCAGAAGTATTTGTTTTTTATGCTTTTTTTTTGACTCACAGGACCCTTTACAATGCTGAGGAACACTCTTTGTCCTTCTGGCACGTGTACCTATGCACTGTTTCACATACAATCTCAAGTGTGTCACAGTCCCCCTGAAGTTCAGCCACACACCCTGCAATTAAACCAAGTCCAGTAACCAAAAAATCCAACATTACCACAGTGCATTAGGTATCAGTGGTGAATTTAGAGGTTGATCCTATTAGGCTGTTTTAAAGATAGTTCTTTCTTTAAATATGTTCCTTGTATGAAAACTAGAAGTGCATATCAGCATATTTTTTTAATGTTTCACTTAAAAGTGACTTGGCAAAAAGAAAACAGAGATCCTCACAGGTAAAGTCTCTTGTAGTTATGCCTGCTGATTTATTTTTGGTATAGGTACATCATCTTGTCACATTACCATCATACTAGCTGAAATTTTAGGAAAGTTATAAACTGATTTCAGTCAGGAGAGTTTAAACATGTACTGCACTTAAGAAAATAAGTTGCTGGCTTTACCAGGTTAGAGTTTAAGGTACAATTTATAGACAGTTTACAACTTGAGTAAAAGCCAATTCTACATGAACACCAATTTCCGAGAAAAACAAACTTGGGTACTTCTAACACTTTTCCTGCCTTTTGTATAATTTAAACAGCTTAATGGTTGGCTCCCCCTGCTGAGACAAATGAGAAATGCAGAGAAAACTTCAGGTAGTTTACGTATCAATTCCAACTATGAGCAGTAAAATCGAGGTCTTTCTTTTTTTTTAATTTTAGGCTTATTTTTTTATTGAAATAATATTGGTTTATAACACAAGTTTCACGTATACAACATTATACGTTTCTGTCTCTACATACAGTATTCTCGGTTGCTAAGTCATGTCTGATTCTTTGCAACCCAGTGGATTGTAGCCCGCCAGGTACTCTGTCCATGGAGTTCTGCAGGCTCGAATACTGGAGTGGGTTGCTGTCTCCTCCTCCAGGGGATCTGCCTGACCAAGATCGGGTCCATGTCGTCTGTGTCTTCTGCATCGGTAGTGGATTCCTTATGACTGAGGCACCTGGGAAAGTCCATACACAGTATTCTCACCACTACAAATTTAGTTTCCCTCTGTAGCCGTATAATTGACCCCCTTTACCCGTTTCCTCCTCCACAGATTAAGTTCTTGCTCACATAAGCCTCTATGTCAAACTTCTACACCAGCTTTCAAAATGACACCTATGAGGTACACATCCTTTATGGGAAAGTGTATAATTAATACGTAAGCATCTAATAAACATTACTGATAAGAGACTATTATTTTCCTTTCCAAACTAAGCAATTTTTTTTCTAAATCTCTGATAATTTTGTCCCCTTTTACACCTGGCTTTACCTCCTAGAACATTCCTTCCAAGGGAACTGGACTGGAAAGCCTGTGCCTAAAGAATCTGGGCAGTTTTCACGGAGCTAAGCAGACAAAAAATCAAAGACAAGGGTTTTGGTATATTCCAAAATATCAGACTGCTCTCATTCTCCCCACAATAGCTTTTATTTTCGGAGAAATTTGTTGTGCACATTATATTAAATTGGCAAACATATTAGGTATGTAAATTTTGGTTAGGCCAATAAGGAAATTATTATGTAACACAGAGCTATTGAATACAAAATTCCTATTCAGCTGTATACAAAACAAAGACTTCAGTGAATGGATGAATAATCCCATAAGGTTTTCAAAAATAACTTTTAACTGCTCCTGGAACTGAACACTATCTTTAAAAACAATAGAGGGTCTGAAAATTAACTGGGTTTCATTTTAATACATGGGAGGAGAAAAACACGCCTTTTGCCAATACATATAATCAACGAGAGATTTATGGTTGAAGTTCCCTGTTGGTGGCTTGTCGGTCTGATTCTTCTGAATCATTTCCACAGGAACCAAAAAAAAAAAAAAAAATGTGTGTCTGTGCCTGTGTGTGCCTATAAAAATTTCCTTTTATTTTGGTTGTATTTGCTTGTAAAACAACTAACAAAGACATATTTTGTTTCAGAAAAAAATCTCAGTTTAGAATTATGTACAAAGTTAAAATCCCCACATCCCTTCCTCAATTATCTTAATTACCTCTCTTCCTCAAGGATGACTATTAATTTGATAAACAGTACAACAGTCTGTTTTTCATATAATTTACAAACACACACATATATAGTGTGTACATGCATACATATTCATATGTACACATAAATATACATGTAAACAAAAAGAATACTATAGTTAGAGCTTATTTGCTTATTTTTTTACTAAATAATAAATCTTTTTTATTATCTTCAATAGATACTGCTCTTCTTCATATTTCTTCACTGCTACATATTCTAACCTTTCTAAATTTCTCTTTTAGGAAAAAACTCAAGAACAGCATGAAGCGATAGACAAAAGCAATAAAAATATGTCCCAGTATTTAAAAGAAAAACTTAACAGTGAAATCGCTGCACATAAGAGAGAATCACAGGGCAGTGACCATGTCCAAGAAACAAATAATGATGATGATGAAGATAATGAAGATGAAGAGGAAGATGAAGAAGATGATGCAGAAGATGATGAAGATGACGCAGAAGATGAAGCAGAAGATGAAGGAAAAGAAGACAGTGAAGAGAGTGTTGGAACAAAAAGAGAGGAAGGTGAGGTAAAGGAGCAAATCAGAAATGGTGAGAACACCTGCCAACAGGTAAGTAGTAAAGTAACTGAAGAACAGAAAGGCAGACCAGAGGCTCAAGACAAAACTGAGAAAAAAATATCGAAATTGGATCCCAAGAAGTTAGCTCTAGATACCAGTTTTTTGAAAGTAAGTGCAAGGCCCTCCGGAAACCAAACGGACCTGGATGGGAGCCTAAGGCGAGTGAGACAAAATGACCCTGACATGAAGGAACTCAACCTGAACAACATTGAAAACATCCCCAGAGAAATGTTGCTGGACTTTGTCAACGCAATGAAGAAAAACAAACACGTCAAAACCTTCAGTTTAGCGAACGTGGGTGCGGATGAGAATGTAGCATTCGCCTTGGCTAACATGTTGCGTGAAAATAGGAGCATTACCACTCTCAACATAGAGTCCAATTTTCTCACAGGCAAGGGCATCGTAGCCATCATGCGGTGTCTCCAGTTTAATGAGACACTCACCGAACTTCGGTTTCACAATCAGAGACATATGCTGGGCCACCACGCTGAAATGGAAATAGCCAGGCTTTTGAAAGCGAACAACACTCTCCTGAAGATGGGCTACCATTTTGAGCTTCCGGGTCCACGAATGGTGGTAACCAATCTGCTCACCAGGAATCAGGATAGACAGAGGCAGAAAAGGCAAGAAGAACAGAAACAGCAGCAGCTCAAAGAGCAGAGGAAGTTAATAGCCATGTTGGAGAACGGGTTGGGGCTGCCCCCTGGGATGTGGGAGATGCTGGGAGGCCCAATGCCGGATTCCCGGACGCAGGAGTTCCTCCAGCCTCCTCCTCCTCGACCTCCCAACCCCCAGGCAGCCCCCTTCGGTCGACAAAATGAAGTGATGAAAAAGCCGTCGCAGCCAGCGAAGTACAGGACGGACCCCGACTCCTTCCGCGTGGTGAAGCTGAAGAGGATCCAGCGCAAATCTCGGATGCCAGAAGCCAGAGAGCCACCCGAGAAAACCAATCTCAAAGATGTGATCAAAACGCTCAAACCCGTGCCGAGAAACAGGCCACCCCCGCTGGTGGAAATTACCCCCCGAGATCAGCTCTTGAACGACATTCGTCACAGTAACATCGCCTATCTTAAACCTGTAAGTAGGAGGAGGGAGAAACGGTGAACACTGGGCCACAGTAAATCTCTCCCAACTCTATTCCCTGTTCGTTTTAACACCAGGACATTCTCACTAATTGTCACTAACTGAGGGAAACCCGTCAGCATTACTGGTAGATCTAAATTATTGGTTATCCTCAAAGACACAATTACAACCTGTATGACTGCTGTCACCAGGATACTAACAGCCCACGTTTATGAAGCACTTAGTATGGGCCACATCCATTATATGATTAACTCTTACAATCACCTTAACAATCCTATAAGGTAGCTATTATTATTCTCCCTGTTTTATAAGAAGGAAATTGAGGCTTAGAGATGTTAAATAACAGTTCTAGAAGAAAAGACTCAGAAGCGGTAGAGTTGACTTTGGAATTCAGTCCTGAGCATCCCTGGTCAAGCTTTTGTGCACTCCTGCCACACAGAACTGACAAGCTGAGATCCCCAGGGAACTGCTGCAGGAGTAAGTAAGAATGAGGCCTAATTAGGCCAGTCGTTTGTGGATAAGTGCTTCTGTAGGGCTTTAAAAAGTTCTTTTTCAGTAGATGAGTGGATACCACCTGCTATTGCAAATGGCAAGTAACAAATTTAACATTAATGTCTCCATGAATAAATGGAGCTTTAGAGTATTTTACCGTTATTTCAGTTTTCTTATTGTGACTCACTACTGCTGATAGACAAAAATGTTCCATTCCTTTCAGCTTAAGTTACACAAATTTTTTTATAGTCATTACTATGAGGGGATTTATAGAGGCTGAAAGGTGTGTGTCCAATGGCCACAGGTGGTTGATAAGTAACTGCATTGTTTTAAAATCTAACATGTAATTTAGCCACGATATTACATTAATAAAATAGTCAATATGTTATGCCATTAGAGAGTCACAGTTTTTTCAAGATAGTTTAACCATTTCCATGTAAACTTGTTTTTTCCCTGCTTTAAAGAGATTTATATTCTAAAACAATACAGGGAGTTTGCTGGCAGTTCAGTGGTTAGGATTTAGCACTCTCATAGCTGAGGGCCCAGGTTCAATCCCTGGCCCATGAACTAAGATCCTTCAAGCTGTGTTGTATGGCCCCCCACACAAAAAAAATCCACAAATATGATTGTTACTTATTCACATATATATGTATGTCCCTTATTCCCATCCCCTAGAAATACAGAATTGACAATATTTCATTCTTCTAAATCGAAGACAACTTTCAACTGTGACTTAGAGGGATTCTGAGTCTTCCTGTGGCAGGAGCCAGGCTGAGAGTGCTAGAGGTCACAGGAGATCGGGCAGGAGATCTCTGCCTGCCCTTGGGCACAACATCAACACTTTCTGCACCTGCTCTTCTCCAGGCAGCCAGACCTCTGCAGGGGGTGAATCAGGGTGCTGTTTTGAGAGAGGCTAGAGCTATCACTCCATAACCAGTTGTCAAAGCAAATCCTGACTGCCATGGTGGCTAGACAGTCAGAAAATAGAATTGGTCCGAAAAGAATAAAGAGAAGTCTTTTTAAAATCTGCATTAAAGGTGGAATGTAGGCTCAGAGTAGATAAGAGGGTGAAGGTTAGATGATCATCTGACCCCTCTCCCTGCCTTCTGAAGGAATATGGGGAAAAAAAAAAAAGTGAAAGTGATCAGTCATGGCCGAGTCTTTGTGACCCATGGACTGTAGCCTACCGGCTCCTTTGTTTGTGGAATTCTCCAGGCAGGAATACTGGAGTGGGTAGCCATTCTGTTCTCTAGGGAATCTTTTCAACCCAGTGATCAAACCCAGGTGTCCCTCATTGCAGGCAGATTCTTTATCATCTGAGCGACCAGGGAAGCCCTCTGAAGGAAGATTCTAATGAGCAAATCTGCTTTGCTTGGAGTTGGCTGAATTTCATCCATCCATTTGTAATAAATATTCGTTTAGTGCTGCTGCGTATCGGGCACCATGAGCAGTGAATAAGACAGGAATAGTCTTAACCTCATGGAGCTTACAGTGTTGGTTTTATCATTTTCATGGTCAAGATACTCTGCCTTTTAGTCAACTGAGGCCACTTCAGCTTTGAGTCTAGATTCTAGAGCAGAAGGTATTAAGATAAATTCACGGTAATAATTACCAAACTGCCACAGTCTCGTACGTACTGCATTTTCCATTTTCAATCAGTTCTCGATCGGTATCAGTCTTAAGTTGTGTGTGTGTGTTTAATGTCCACTCAGAAAGAAAAATACGCAGCAAAGTGAACTCTGACACAGTTTGTGAATGGGGGTCTTGTACATCAGTCTTTGCTTTGAAATGTCTTTTATCTATTCCAAGGGATTGGCATCTTCTGCTTTCAGTTGCCTGGCTTGGCTTGCCATAGACATCTCTTGACATGTATCTTAGATACAAAATATCACACAACTTCATCAGCGTGGTCCTATAAAATGCTCTGCAAGAAAAATGTGAAAACGCATCATCCAGCTGACAAAAATGCACTTGACTGACATCAGTTCGCTCGGTACTGCTGCATTCTTGCGCCTTGCTGCATGCATAATAAATGCCTGCTTTAATGCTGATTCTTACTGTAATCTCTCTTAAAAGACATTTTTTATCTTTTTCTTTTGAAATCATTTGAAATGTGTGGAAGTTCAAAAGAGTAGAAAGAATTCTTACAGACCCGACACAATTTGTCCTGTTTGCTTTGTCATTCTTTAGGGGTCTTTTAAATACCTCTGCGTGTGTTTAATTCCAACAGGGCACAGAGCTCAGTGGAAGTGCTAATGGTATGAAAAGCTACACTGTGTTTGTGCAGCCGCCTGCAGCCAGCTACTATAAAACACTATTGATTGTGAGATGCCTTCTGATGTAGGGGATATGGAAACATCAGCAAACACACATCTTAGACTCGGTGAACTTTTGTAAACGCCATCTGTGGTGAAATTTCAGGATCTCAGCAGAAAAGGGCTATTTTTGGCTGGTCAAACGAGACACAGCGATACTTACTTTAAGGAGGTAAAACTAAAGATTATGGGGGTTCCCCCTCCCCACTTGATTAGAGGACAGAGATGTTCTTTAAACCACCAGATTTTCAAATATGAAGTTAAAACTCAGTTTGGAAATCTTGTCATTCTTTCTACTGATGCTCCTAACTAAAATGCTGAATGTCTATAAACATACTTAGAACTTATTTACTCTTAAAGGAAAAACGTTTTTTTTTTCTCTCACAGACTTGGAGATATTATTTTTGTATTTTCTAGAGCATAGATCATGAAGTACTGAGTTTATATTTTAAATTTATGGGTGTTTTTTTTTCCTTTTAATATTCATTCTCTCCCCATCACATGCTTCTGTCTTGGGATTCCAGAATTGAAGTTGCTAGCAGAAAATAAAGGACAAAATCTGTATTCTTTCTTGGCTCAAGTGCTGCCTCCTCTAAGACGTTACCTGTTTAAATCAGTTTAAGAGAGATGTATTCTGTGGGCCAGGTATTGAAAACTAGGCGACTTAAAACCCAGCCTGCAGGCCTGTTTTGTTTGGCTTGAGTATTATTGTACAAATTATAAAATATCCCACGATAACATCCAGGTATCTGGCAGCATATGAAACATCAGATCCAGCCACATGGGGCCTGCATATGCATGGTACAAATAAGCTGAATTGGTGGTAGTTTCTTCCTTGAGACAGGTAACGGACTCTCCAGTTTTAACTCAGTCTCCACCATGCCCTACTGCCTAACACCTGGCCTTTTTCACTCATTTGGATTGCTTATTGGACTCCTGTACAAGTTTTAGTTTGCTGTGTTTAGCTATGTTTTAAAGGACTTTGTCTTATCTAACTGAATTTATTAATCACTAATTTATCTCCCTCGGAGTTGATAACTCTGAGTCAATATGATGCCAGCCCAAAAGAAAGATGTTAGACTGGTGTAGACATATCCTTCATTGATAAATATATGATTTCCTTTCATCTTAAAAAATTTGGTGGTCTGCTCACTGCCAGCCATCCCAGATGAGTATCTGTACATGCTGAGATAGAAATCTCATCTGCAAAAACTATGTAATTTACAGAGACCAATTGCATTTATATCATATGCAGTTTTTGAAAGTGAAAGTGTCAGTTGCTCAGTTGTGTCCTACTCTTTGCAACCCCATGGACTGTAGCCCACCAGGCTCCTCTATCCATGGGGATTTTCCAGGCAAGAATACTGGAGTGGGTAGCCATTCTCTTCTCCAGGGGATCACAAGTTTGATCCCTGGGTCAGGAAGATCCCTTGGAGGAGGGCATAGCAACCCACTCCAGTATTCTTGCCTGGAAAATCCCCATGGACAGAGGAGCCTGGTTGGCTACAGTCCGTGGGGTTGCAGAGTCGGACACAACTGAGCAACTAACACTATGCAACCTTTCAGTTCAGTTCAGTTCAGTCGCTCAGTCGTGTCTGACTCTTTGCGACCCCATGAACCGCAGCACGCCAGGCCTCCCTGTCCATCACCAACTCCCAGAATTCACTCAAACTCATGTCCATTGAGTCGGTGATGCCATCCAGCCATCTCATCCTCTGTCATCCCCTTCTCCTCTCTCCTTCTATCTTTCCAGGCATCAGGGTCTTTTCTAATGAGTCAGTTCTTCACATGAGGTAGCCTACGTATTGGAGTTTTAGCCTCAACATCAGTCCTTTCAGTGAATATTCAGGACTGATTTCCTTTAGGATGGACTGGTTTGATCTTGCAGTCCAAAGGACTCTCAAGAGTCTTCTCCAACACCACAGTTCAAAAGCATCAGTTCTTCAGCACTCAGCTTTCTTTATAGTCCAACTCCCACATCCATACATTACTACTGGAAAAACCATAGCCTTGATTAGACGGACCTTTATTGGCAAAGTAATGTCTCTTCTTCTTAATATGCTGTCTAGTTTGGTCATAACTGTCTTCCAAGGAGCAAGCATCTTTTAATTTCATGGCTGCAGTCACCATCTGCAGTGATTTTGGAGCCCTCCAAAATAAAGTTTGCCACTGTTTCCACTGTTTCTCCAACTATTTGCCATGAAGTGATGGGACCAGATGCCATGATCTTCGTTTTCAGAATATTGAGCTTTAAGCCAACTTTTTCACTCTCCTCTTTCACTTTCAGCAACAGGCTCTTAGTTATTCTTCACTTTATGCCATAAGGGTGGTGTCATCTGCATATCTGAAGTTATTGATATTTCTTCCAGCAATCTTGATTCCAGCTTGTGCTTCATCCAGCCCAGGGTTTCTCATGATGTTTTCTGCATATAAGTTAAATAAGCAGGGTGACAATATACAGCCTTGATGTGCTCCTTTTCCTATGTGGAACCAGTCTGTTGTTCCATGTCCAGTTCTAACTGTTGCTTCCTGATCTGCATACAGGCAAGAGGCAAGTCAGGTGGTCTAGTATTCCCATCTGTTTCAGAATTTTCCACAGTTTGTCATGATCCACACAGTCAAAGGCTTTGGCATAGTCAGTAAAGCAGAAATATATGTTTTTCTGGAACTCTTGCTTTTTCGATGATCCAGTGGATGTTGGCAATTTGATCTCTGGTTCCTCTGCCTTTTCTAAAACCAGCTTGAACATCTGGAAATTCATGGTTCACATATTGTTGAAGCCTGGCTTGGAGAATTTTGAGCATTACTTTACTAGTGTGTAAGATGAGTGCAACTGTGTGATAGTCTGAGCATTCTTTGGCATTGCCTTTCTTTGGGATTGGAATGAAAACTGACCTTTTCCAGTCCTGTGGCCACTGCTGAGCTTTCCAAATTTCCTGGCATATTGAGTGCAGCACTTTCACAGCATCATCTTTTAGGCTTTGAAATANTTCTTTGGGATTGGAATGAAAACGGACCTTTTCCAGTCCTGTGGCCACTGCTGAGTTTTCCAAATTTCCTGGCATATTGAGTGCAGCACTTTCACAGCATCATCTTTTAGGCTTTGAAATAGCTCAACTGGAATTCCATCACCTCCACTAGCTTGGTTCGTAGTAATGCTTCCTAAGGCCCACTTGACTTTGCATTCCAGGATGTCTGGCTCTAGGTGAGTGATCACACCATCGTGATTATCTGGGTCATGAAGATCTTTTTTGTACAGTTCTTCTGTGTATTCCTGACACCTCTTCTTAATGTCTTCTGCTTCTGTTAGGTTCATACCATGTCTGTCCTTTATTGAGCCCATCTTTACATGGAATGTTCCCTTGGTATCTCTAATTTTCTTGAAGGGATCTCTAGTCTTTCGCATTCTGTTGTTTCCCTCTATTTCTTTGCACTAATCACCGAGAAAGGCTTTCTTATCTCTTCTTGCTATTCTTTGGAACTCTGCATTCAGATGCTTATATCTTTCCTTTTCTCCTTTGCTTTTCACATCTCTTCTTTTCCCAGCTATTTGTAAGGCCTCCTCAGACAGCCATTTTGCTTTTTTGCATTTCTATTTCTTGGGAATGATCTTGATCCCTGTCTCCTGTACAATGTCACAAACCTCTGTCCATAGTTCATCAGGCACTCTGTCTATCAGATCTAATCTCTTAAATCTATTTCTTACTTCCACTGTATAATTGTAAGGGATTTGATTTAGGTCATACCTGAATGGTCTAGTGGTTTTCCCTACTTTCTTCAATTTAAGTCTGAATTTGGCAATAAGGAATTCATGATCTGAGCCACAGTCAGCTCCTGATCTTGTTTTTGCTGACCGTATAGGGCTTCTTCACCTTTGGCTGCAAAGAATATAATCAATCTGATTTTGGTGTTGCCCATCTGGTGATGTCCATGTGTAGAGTCTTCTCTTGTGTTGCTGGAAGAGGGTGTTTGCTATGATCTGTGCGTTGCTATGCAACCTTTGGTGCCAATCAAACTAGACAACTGTTTTAATGCATCCAGGTTCAGTTGCTCAATCGTGTCCAACTCTTTGTGACCCTGTGGACTGTAGTTCACCAGGCTCTTCTGTCCATGGGATTTTCCAGGCAAGAATCATGGAGTGGTTGCCATTTCCTTCTCCAGGGGAATCTTCTGACGCACTGATTGAACCTACATGTTTGGCATCTCCTACATTGCCAGGTGGATTCTTTTACCACTGTGCCACCTGGGAAGCCCAACTGTTTTATTACTCACTTAATTTTACTTTCAGCTTATGTGTATCTGGACTGCTTTCAGCCAGGTGCCTAAAGACACAATTAAGTTTTTCCTTCAGAAAGATTTCACAATAATAATTTCCCAAGCAGCTTTAGTTAGCCAAAAGACTCTATGACACATTAGCAGTCATTATGAGTACAAAAATTTAAGATTATAGACTCCTGAGTTTTCATTGCTGGCCATTTTTTCTTTGCCTCATTTATTATATCTTGTTTCTTTTGAACTAAGATTTCTAGATTCTATCCTTTTGGAATTTTCTCCTTTTCCCCATCTTGTCTTCTCTCTTTGTTTCAATTATCACATAATCTAGGACAATCCCCAAATTTTCCTTTCCCTTTCAGTCGCTCAGGGTTTTCTTAGTACCTTTATTCAATCTGTCCCCAAATCAAGCTTCCCTTTTCTAGATCTGTAGTTGTTGTTTCTGGTTCCAGATTTTTCACGTTGTCTCCATTCTCTCATACATTCAAGTCTAAAGCCCCAAATGTCGTTTGTTGGTGTTTGGTGCTAAGTCATGTCCAACTCTTTTGCGACTTCATGGACTGTAGCCTGCCAGGCTTCTCTGTCCGTGGAAATCTCCAGGCAAGAATACTGGAGTGGGTAGCCATTTCCTTCTTCAGGGGATCTACCCAACCCAGGGATTGAACCCTCATCTCCTGCTTGACTGGCGGATTCTTTATCACTGAGCCACCTGGGAACACAAAAACCCCTAGAGTTCCCTTCATTTCCTTCCTATTTTCTGTCCATATTTTTGCCTAAACAAAACAAAACAAAATACAAGAACACCAAGAACCCAAACCCAAGAGAATCTTCAGGAGTCAAGGCCAAATATAGAATAGAGCTTGAGCAATGTTACACTCTTTATGGAGGGAGTCTCCATGCAAGAAAGCAATGTAACATTTCAAACTCATCTCAAAGGAGCATAAATGGACCAGAATTATACAGACCAGGAGCTGCCCTTCCCTGATACCAAGTGGAAAAAAAAGAATTTTTATGTACAACTTTTTAAAAGTCTATGATAGTGATTCTCACATTTTTGCATGTATCACAATCACCTGGAAGATAGAATACAGATTACTGAGCCCATCTCCAGAGTTTCTGATTCAGTAGGTCTTGGATGGGGTCTAAGAATTTGCGTTTCTGACATGTTCCTTGACAATGCTGATGCTGCTTACTTGAAGGCCACACTTGGACACTCACAGTTCAGTGATATCCATGGCAAACCATATCTCCTGATGCCTCGGGCTGACAGCTCTCACAGACACAGCATTAAGTCTCCTAGTGAATTCCAAGTTCCTCAAGGTAGATCTTCCTCATCTCTGTCCCAGGCACCCACTGAGGTGTTGACCCAGAACAGGAACTCCATTTGGGTGTGCTGAATTAAATAACCCCTGCTGAAACGGGTCTTCTCATCCTGCCCAATTGCTCCCAGCCATTGGGTGTATGTCTCTGTGTGTGTACACTGTGTAATGCTATACATATACTTAAAAAAACAACAACCACTTTTTAACCAACAAGTGAAGGGGGAACAGGGCCCCCTAACAATAATGTGAGTAGATTCTTGTTTGTTGAAAGTTTTATATTGGATCTAGTTATCTTTTTCTTATTTCTTTTTCAGTCTTTTGTGGTCTGCTTGGAAATGACTTTTTAAAATCTTATTTAAATCTTTACCTATCTTTATTCCTGCTTTTGGTTTATAAAAAAAATTCCATATTATAGATGAATTAAAGGGTTGGATTTTAGAAGTAAGTAGGAAGCAAGAAGTCTGCTATTTTATTTCTTTGCTAAGTAGCTAACCACTGATCAGTGACTCATTCGTTTTCCCAGTGATCTGAACTCCCAACTTGGTCACATTTAAATATGTTAGTATGTCTCTGGGTTTAGTATGTTGGGTCACTGTCATGTTTTGCTCTTGAAAATATTTTTATTAATTGGGAACCAATCTATGCATATATATATATGTGTGTGTGTGTGTGTGTGTGTGTGTGTGTGAAATAACTTACTCTAAAAGTATTTTTTCCATTTGACAATGGAAAGAACACAGTTTTGACTCTCTATTGCAGCTTTGCAGTTAATTTCAGTAACTGGCATTATATATTTTACTGGTGTTCTTCTCTGATGGTGTTCTCCTTGGGTGACCCCGACCAAGTTGCAGTCACACCCCTCCCCTCCTGAAAGTCTGGCACGAGGGAGGGAGAGGGACTCAGAAGCACATGGAGGACCCTATGGATTGAAGACCAGGCAGGCAACAGCAACACATCCAAGGTTCTCCCCAGTGGGCAGGGTGTTGGGAAATCTTTTTATCCAAAGGTTGTAGGCAAAGAACTGGCTGAAGAGAGTCCATAGCAGATGGCTGCAGTGGTCTGTCACATGGGCGGGTGGAAAGATATTTTTAAGTCATTATCATACAATATCTCAGGGTCCTTTGGACTTTAGTCAGCATTCTCTGAAAGTTACCTTCATGGTGGATAAGTCATTCTCCTTAGATGTAACACCACTTGAAACCTATTAAGAACTTGCTTTATCTTTGAGTTGTTCCTATGAAACAAAACTCAAAGTTCATTTTCAGTGAGACTTATACTACTCTTTTGCAATTTTTTGTTTTTTTACCCTTGGAAGGGGTTTCTCCAAATAACATTGTAAAATTTAGTGTCAAATTAGTAATGCACTTTAAAAAGGAAGGACTTCCCTAGTGGCTCAGATGGTAAAGTGTCTGCCTACAATGTGGGAGACCTGGATTCGATCCCTGGGTCAGGAAGATCCCTTGGTGAAGGAACTGGCAACCCACTCCAGTACTCTTGCTTGGAAGATACCATGGACAGAGGAGCCTGGTAGGCTACAGTCCACAGGATCACAGAGTCGGACACAACTGAGCGACTTCACTTTAAAGAGGAAGGAACATATTTGTATGTTCTTACAGTGGTGTTTATTTGGTGGTTGAGATGAGTAATGAAATCAGGCAGGTCCAGGTTCACGTCTAGCTTTGCCACTTCCTAGCCCTGTGACCTGAAGCAGATTGCCTGTTCTCTCTGAGCCCATCCCCTATTTACAAGGTGGTCGTAAGATGAAATGAGAAAATGCTTTAAAAAGAAGTGTTAGCATTGATTACTAACTTGCATCATTTAATCCTCATGGTAGCCTTGTAAATAAAATACTGTGATTTTATAGCTGAGAGAACTGATGCCCAATACCATGTAACTCCCTGGAGGAGGGCATGGCAACCCACTCTAGTATTGTTGCCTGGAGAATCCCATGGACAGAGGAGACTGGTGGGCTATAGTCCACGGAGTCACAAAGAGCTGGACATGACTGAAGCGACTGAACATAGCATAGCATAGCATTATGCAACTCGTAAATTGCTTAATAGACCAGGCAGATTCTAGCACCTGCCCTCTCTTATTTACATTGTAAGCTTCACCACATGCTCAGAGCCGCCCTTGGATCTGTCCCTGTCATCAGTAAACGCCCAGTCTGTGGTGGCTGTGGTTATTGTTTTATCATGATTGGGGGGGGAGCACTCTCTGGCTAGAATTTTTAATCCACTTTATACCTTTTGAGGTATGTACATTTTGCCATTTTTGCTGTAAAACACTTGAATAACTAAGATTCATTTTTTCTTCTCTTTTCAAATGCTTAAATCACAGGTGCAGCTGCCAAAAGAACTGGCATAAGAGGCAACAGAATAATCAGGGGAAGAAGGAAGTGATTTAATGACTCTGGGATTAGAACTTGACGACTGCTTTATCTGCATACTTCTGGATCCAGGTGGTGGAACTGGGAACATTGCTAAGTGATACAAGTATTTTGTAAAAGGCACAATACTTAGCCTGTGACAAAATAGAAGCTGAAAAGGCAGGGGGAGGAGATAAACTATTCAGGGCAAGATTTTCTACTTCCAATTGGTTGGAGTGACTTAGATGAAATTTAGTCTTCTAGCAGAAGTTAATATTTTCATAAACCTTTGCTTTATTATTGCTTTCTTCTGGTAAATAACAATAAATATGATACAGGTGTTAACTATTATATTCCCATTTTTGTTTTCTTCTTCCATCCACTCTGCTGTAATTTATCACACAGTATCTTAAAGAGAACAGAGCATGCTTCACTCTGTGGAAATGTGGAGGGTGAATTGAACTCTGGGCCCTTTGGAAGTTTTGAAATCGAATAGTTTGTTCATTACCTCTTCTCTGGAGTATCAGTTGCGATTTCTGGTTTCCAGCCCTGCCTAGCTTTCTGTCTTGGGCATTCCCCTGTGTGTTGGGGGGCACTCCGGAGAGGGATATCATGAAGAGCAAACACTTAAGCCACAGGACATGGAGAAAACAGTGTTTCTGGAAAAAGTAACAGGGAAAACAAACCCTGCTTATATATAAAACCTTCCCTGTTTGCATACATATAGAGAAAATGGGAGATAGCATGCTAGTTTTGTTTAAAACAAAAGACATTATGAATAATAGATTTACTGAGCTTTGGTTTTAGCTAAGTGTGTATATATATATATATATATATATATATATAGTTTAGCCTGTAAATGATCTTGATCCTCTCAAAAATCTTAATGAAATGTGCTAAAGAATTAAACTTGAATTTCTTATCCTATCATTCAAGGCTGTCCATCGCTTCTTCTCAGTTTGGTAATTGTCTTATCTGCCATAGATGCTTTATATTATTTGTTCACCTTTGTTTTTTAATCTTATTATAGTTGCTTTACAATGCAGTGTATATACTATTCTTGATAAAACTTCCTCATGCTTTTGCTCTGTACAGAGTACCCTTAGAGACTCCACAAAAGTCTTCCAGACAACTCCATCCCCAATGTTTGTTCTTCTTTCCAAGTTCCCTGAGCCCACAGTCATCTGTTCAAGTCACTAGGTGCAAAGAATCTGAAATTTTGTTCTGACATGGCATGAGACTTAGAAATCAGGAAGTCACACTTTGATGCCTTTTCTCTCCCCCTCACCTGAGCAAATAATTGGCACCTGTCTTCTTTTATATAATCATAGGTGACACATCACAGGCAAAACACGCTAGGAGAGAATGGACTTAATGAGGACAAACACCACAATATTTGGAAGAAGTCGTGGGAAAGAAATATGTTTCCATTTTTTAAAGGTAATTCAGTGGATACAAAAGTATCTGGATTTAGTTATAGTTTTCAATCAAGTAACTAATTTTATTTAGACTAGTCAAAGGCTGAGAGTTTTGTTTTCTCCTACTTTGCTATTTCTATAAAGCAGCCTTGGATACAAATCCAGATGGTTTAAAAAGAGCTGCACTAAATACAACCTGTAAAGTGTCCAGCATATTCTGTATTTAAGAAGTTAAACTCTGATGGGACAGAGCACTCTGAACATGTTTAAAAGCTTAATTTATATTAGTAGTTGAAGTTCTGGAAAACTCTTATGTGTTTGCTTATACAGCAACAGTATTAATAAATAAGCCAGAAATTTTACAAAGCGTTAAGAGTGCTGAAAGGGAACTTTACTCTTAGATGTCCAGAAAAGATGATCCAAATTCAAATTTACTGCCTCATTACATGGGTTTTGTCAAGAGACAAGTGAAGTCATTCACACGGCTTTTTCTATTTACCCACTCCCACCCTAAACATCTTAATTGAAAAATTTAATTTTAGCATTTCCATGCTAGACTTTTCTATTATAATCCTTCCAGAAATGACAATTAACCATTAGTAATTATAATAGCATTTTTTTTTCATTCAAGTTGTCACCTTCTCCACATTTATTGCATTTTAGTCTGCAGAATTCACCATGTAGAAAATGGGTCTAAAATATGTATAAGCCCATGTCAGGTTTAAAAAAGGATCCTATTAGGATTCAATTTTATTCTGACTGGAGATTAATAAATATTAAAATTTTATTAACAGTATTTGAAAACTAGCTGAGTATTTTTTGCTGCACAGAAACAGGCTCATCGTTTATAGGGTTGTCACTGAGTTTCTCAGACATTTAACACAGACAATAGTTTGAATAGTCTCACCCTGCACCCCCCCAAAAAAAACTTTGATAAATTTTATTCTTCATATTTAGCTAAGGGTCCAAATTCTAGACCATGTGTGTGAAATCATGGTGATATCACTATGCTGAAGATGAAGACTGCAGGTTGGGTGAGAATTCAAAATGCAAGAAAAAGCAGGAGTGGCATATGCATCGCTTCCTCTTTCTTCTAGGATGTTCAAGTCTCTTCAGTGAGTACTGCCCCAACTGTCTGCATGCTTGGGAAATCTAAATATTTTCTATTCATCTCTGAAATCAGTCAGCTGACAAGGAAAACATGTTACGTCACCTATTTCAAAATACATGGGGAGTAAAAGGAAGAAAGTAACAGAAAATATAAACTCATGCTATATTAATTCTAATGTCTAGCTATAAAAACATATAGTGGTGCTGAGTGCCATCTAAAAGTTCTATGAACTGCGGAAGTCAATGATCATTTTCATTCTCATTTTTAAAGGTCTGTTTGCTTGGTCATCTAAAGATGCTTTTCACATTTCAAAAGATCAGCTAGTAGTGTCCTCTTTCTTCCCCCAAGGAATTAATAAAAATGCACGTTCAGTTCTTACCTTCTAAATGTTGCAGTTAAAAACTGAACAAAAAGAAGAAAAAGGGGAATAAAAAAGGGAAATATTATCTTGGATACCTCTTTGTCATTATAAAAACAAAAACCATGCAATAGAAACTCATTTTATTGTTTTTTTTTTTTAACAAGCTCGTCAAGAATAATACAGGCTACAGAACTGTAACCCCCTTAAAGATGATATTTAGTTTGCAACAAATGCCTTCTAATTAATAGCATTTCAAAAATTTACAAAAAAGTTGATAAAATAGTCTCCTAAGCAGCTATCAGCTTTATGTTTGTAAACAAAATAGAAACAACTGCTTTATCCACTGCACATCAACCAGGAGGCAAAGTGATCAAGATCATTTTTTATTTTAAACAATAATAATAAAAGCTAAACTAATTGATACCCCACATATTATAATCCTAAGGAAGGAATATTTTTGGAGGAGGATGCTGAGAGGGATTAAAACAGGTAACACCATCTCCTTTCATAGTCTTTTCATTTATTCACATTGCCTTGATACTTTACAAACTGTTTCCTACAAAATAACCATATTGTTGCTGTACACTCCATGATTCTTTTATTCTCCTTAAGAAACCAGGGTGATCCGTTTCCAATCAGCTTACATAAACACACTGGAGATGTCAGACCTAACAGGAGGGTGGTTTCATTTAGTCAGAGGCCTTTTCTCTGTGACAGCAGAGATGAGAACAGGGAGGCCTCTCTGTGCACGGTGCCACGGGTGGCTGGATGGTTCGTGCACCTCCTATTTCAAAAACACAAACGGAAAGTAGGTCTGGACAAGGGCAAACTGCAACTCGACTTCTGCTGCAGCCCTATCACCAGGTCAGCTCCGTTTATTCCTTCATTTTACTGATATAGTCGGTGAACTTGGTGATGGTTTCCTCCTGCTGCTCCAGGGCATCTAGGACAATCCCCATGGGTGTCCTCTTCAGACCAATTTCCTCCATTTTATTCTCCAGTTTGTTCTTGAGGTTCCGGAGCCTCAGTGACGCATGGATGAACATCACTACAGGGAAGTGAAAGGTGACGGTTAGCACCAAAGCACCCATTCTCCCGCCCCGCTTCACAACTGAAATAACAACTTTCTCCATTAGCTACAGTCCAGTCTGCTTCCCTAACTGATCTACGTCCCAGAGTGGATCCTTAAACTTTATATAAAGCTCTTTGTCAGCCTAATGGACCCAAGTCCCTGTATGGATCCTTGGACTTTACAGTATTCTTCGTGTGTGCAGGAGAATGTCGTATTCAGCAGGAAGGACCATAATCTGGCAGCCACGCTCTCCCCTTCACACACTGTTATCACTGCCTTTCAGATGCTACTTAAATACCCTGAAATTCAAAGCGAATCGATGTGATTTCAATGTACCTAAAAATGACCTTAATCTAACCTTTTCCGGAAAAGAACTCATGCTCAGTTCAGGGGTTATCTGTATTTTGTTCCTGCAGGAGGCACACAAGAGAAGTCCTCTTAGAAGGTGCCTCCTAAGGAGCAGTCTTGCACAGTGTTGGGTATAGATATCTGGAAAAAGCTATTGCACAGTGTTGGATATAGAATGTCTGAATAAAATGCTAAGGGTTTACAGACCTTATGTAACCTGGTATTCACAGAATTTACCTGATCATTAAGAATTACCTGAGTTTGTAAGAAACAGATTTTCTCTGGCCCATCTCCTGGGCCTCCTGAACTTCTAGAATCTTTACAGGGCTGGGCGCAGGAGTTGGCATTTAAGTCAACACCTTGGGTAATCTACACCAGCACTTTTCAAACTTCTGTGTATATACAGATCACCAGAGAGAAAGCCTGTTAGATAGGCAGATTCCAGTCTCCAGCACCTGGAGTTGAGATTGTTGAGACCAAGATAAGGTTCTAGAATGTAATGTTTCAGTAACCACTGTGGGTGATTTGGGGCCCTCATTTTGAGAAGCACTCATGTGCCTTCTCTCTGGAGGCTCCTAATCAAGAGTGACCACTAGAAACATTTGAGGAGCTTTCTAAAAATATACAGGTTCTTTGGACAGCCCTGTGGACCAAAGAATTAAGATCTCCAAGGGATGTGGCTGAGAAACATGTATGTTAAAATCATCCTGGATGATTCTCACAATCATCAAAGTTTGGGAATGACTGACTGATCTTGTCTAATTCCCTTCTTTTATGGATGAGTGAACTATAGCCCATATAGGATTATTGTTGTTCAGTCACTCAGTCCTGTCTGACTCTTTGTGACCCCATGGACCGCAGCACTCCAGGCTTCCCTGTCCTTCACTGTTTCCCAGAGTTTGCTCAAACTCATGTCCATTGAGTTGATGATGCCATCCAATTATTTCATTGTCTGTCGTCCCCTTCTCCTCCTGCCCTCAATCTTTCCCGGCATCAGGATCTTTTCCAGTGAGTTAGCTCTTCCCATATAAGACAATTGGTGCAGATCACATGGCTGGTTTCCAGCAGGTCTACGAATAGAAACCTGGACCCTTGACTCTTAACTCTTAATGGTAAATACGTTTCGTTACACTGCTCTGTTTTTTACAAGCTGTATACTGAGGCAGAATCACTGAAATACTGTCTCTAGCAAATAAAGAAATCCTGAAGAGTATTTCAAAAATGCCTAAATTTAGTGATTCAATTATTTTATCCAATAAGGTGTGGGATTCCCATATAAATATTCTGGGGGCTTAATCTAACAAACCCGAAACAAGGAATTGATTTTATTTAGTGGAATGGCAGCACATGAAATGCTTTTAAAAATTCAAGGGATGTTCCTGTCACTGAGTACACTATAATTCAAATTAGATTTCCATTGATGAGACTGGAGTTTTATCTGTTCTCTATTTCAGGCTTCAAGTGCTTGGGAATCTCAGTCAGCAGTGCACATACACTAGAAAATGTCTAGTTCTCATCACCAGAATTGGAGTCCATGGTTACCTATACTCTGGGCCAACTTACAACGCTTTCGACACTAATTACGATCTTCTGAGTAAGTAGAGAGTAAACATTCATCTCTGTGTCAGCACGGGATGCCTGGCACTGAAGGGTTAAGAACAGACTCTAATATCAGACAAATCTGAATTCCACTGCAGACCATGCCACTACTGTATGACTTGGGATCTGAATTTGTTTTGCTTACTGTTATGTCCCCAGAAGAGTGGCACAGAGGGGGTGCCCAGTACGTATCTGTGCCATTAATGGGCTATTCAGCCTTGACCTGCTGTTGCAGAAAACTCTTGATAGTTTTGCAGACCTGCCAACGCACCTCTCAGAAACAGGTTAGGACATTCTCACTGGATGAATGGATCGACATTGCTTGATGATATAAGGCTCAGGTTCACTTACACAGCAAAGGAAAAGTGATACCAAACACAAAGACCATGACTCCCCCGAACAGGGAGATGAGGAAGTAGCTGGCTAGCATGACCACCAAGACAAACACGGTGGGGTACTGCTTCTTCATCCGACGGAGGATGTCTTTATTGTGAGCTGCCCACACGAAGCCCGTGAACACCAGCACCACCACAATGCCTCCAAGGATCATGTTGAAGGGGCTCAGGAACCTGGAATATGGAAGAAAGGGGGCGCTCAGGTCAGGAGAAGGGAAATGAGGAAGGGGGCAGGGGAAGAATAACAACAAAGCATACTTACCAAGCTTTTCATCTAAGTTGCCTCATTTAATCCTCATATCCTGATGAGGTCGATAGTATTAAATCACCTCTCCAAGGAAGAAACTTGGGAACAGAGGTTAGAGCACGGTGGAGGGAGAAGTCACAGGGAGGCAGTATACTCCTACCGAACAGCCCGTCACATTAGAGACCCAGCATTGCAATAGACTAGAGCCCCTTTGTTGGATGGACTGTCTTTAGCTTTCATACATCCTGGGCTCTAGTATACAATGATTGTATTTTCCAAGCTCCAAGGGCTTATTTAAATCCACCTAGAATCTGCCATGCTAGATGAATGTGGAGTTCAGGTCACATGGTGGGCTTCATAAGCCAGTGTGCAGTTACACTTGTGTCTGGACTGTACAATAATTTTAAAAACTTTTACTTGAATCCCAATGTGTGTGTGCACGTTTAAATGCATCAACCTTGGGGTTTCTTGCTTCTCCTGGAAACAAGAATATCTCACAAAACTAGGCCCAGTTTCCCACATTAGCCACTGGCTAGAGTGCCTTCGCCTCTACATAGAATAAATGCTCTCGATTTAACCTCAGCCCCCACCACTATCTACGGAATCTTTGACACAGAGGCCCCCAGTGAGCTGTCATTAATAACTGTTTCCCTAACAGCTGCCTTGCCCTGGTCTCTTACATAAGCTGCTTGGCCCATGGAGGCATTTGGGTTTATGACTCCTGGTGTTAAAGAGGCCACTCTAGTTCTTTACAAGGCCCAGAGTATCATTAGCAGATGGTTATCAACTGAGATTTCCAGGCATAAAACCTCCAGTTTCATTGTTACATGAGCCAAAGTTTACACTGCTGTGGATAATGGGGAAAGCCATTTATAAAGAGGACATGTAGATCAAGTACTTCCTAAGTGAGAATGACTGGGCATATTGTAGCCCCACCCACACCCACCCCCAACCCACTGTGTGTATAAAATTCTTAAAAGACATTTGTGGTCAGCAAGTACGATGATTTACTAACTTTTTACCCTCCTAAGAGGCTAATGAGCATGTTGCTTGGGAAGAACAAGGAGCGGTCAGTGTGCTATCATCAGCATCACTGATTTGGAAGACAGGATAATGAAAGGTGATGCCAAGAACTGACTTTGTCCAAAACAGAACAGATGAAGTCATTTCATATTGGAATTTATATTTAGGATAACTAAGATTCCTTTTTAAAAAATCCCTTGAAATTTTTCACTCTGATTCTGCCTCCTGAAACAGAAAAGCTATTTTACTATTTAATATTTAAATAGTTTCAAATAGGAGTGAAAGATTGCATATCTTAAGGGGTGAAGGCAGGGACATAATTAATGTCAAACTCCTTTGAAAAAGTTAATTTCTACTAAAATGCATGGAGCTAAACAGTGGTCAAAGTAGTAGCATGTAGTTTTAAATTAAACTCTATAATAAGAAGTTGCTTATTTCATTCAGAATTCTTGGAAATACTTATACCCTTCCAGGCAAAAATCTCTTCAGAATAGATAATGTAAAGAAATTAATAAAAATGCAAAGACTGAATTGTAACAGTATTCACATGAGTGGTATTTATGGTTTATAACTTTTAGAAACAATGTATATGGCCAACAATGTACTAAATGGTGACATATATAATTTTCAAAAAGTCGAAGTATGCTTTATCATGTGGGAAGGCAATAATATATTGCTTAGGTAAAAGCAACAATTCTCTCTGGTAGGTGGATTTAGAACCTATGTTATATAACTCAGAAGTAGAAACTTCTACAATCAGTACCTTACTTTATGATCAGAAACAAAGTGAACATACAAAACATAAAATGTAAAGATATAAAAGTAACTGCTCCCCAGCCCCAGCCTCCCTGGTGGCTCAGATGGTAAAGAATCTGCTTGCAATGCAGGAGACCTCAGTATAATCCCTGGGTTGAGAAGATCCCCTGGAGGAGGGTATGGCCACCCACTCTAGTATTCTTGCCTGGAGAATCCCATGGATTGAGGAGCCTGGCAGAGGCTACAGTCCATGGGGTCACACAGAGTTAGACACGATTTAGTGACTGAGTGTGCACACAGGCTCTCCAGCCCCACACCTCTGGCTTTGGGCAGGCCAGCTTCAACAATCTTGCCTTGCTTCATCTCTCCGGTGATGCTGATGCAATTTCAATTCATGAGCACAGCCAAGCTCTGCCTTCTCCCACTCAAAACTCTGGCTTCCGGCTCACTGTCCAGATCCTCTTTCAACTAATCCACCCCACCCCACTCCCGAAGCTTTCCCAACATCCAGCTTATGTGCTTGTCTGTGTGTCCTCCTTCTCCCTCACCATTTTCATTATCTAGGTCTCTTGGCCCTTTTTTCTTTTCTTTTTCATGATTCTATCTGGGTTATACCTTCTCTCCAGTTTTGACCCTAGAATTGGTTTGGTAAAGACAAAAATGTCCTTCAAGGTTCTGGGGAAGGAAAGCTCTAGCTCAGGGCCGAAATAAGATCTTCTTTTGCAGGTGATGGGGCGACTGGGTAGAGAGGCTTAGAAACTCTCACAGACTAACACATTTCATTTCTAGCACCAAAAACGTTATGAGAGAAATTTAAAAGACTCTAGCAGTTTTACTGGGTAATAGGATCATTGGTAGTATATTCCCATTTGCTTATTTCTATTTTCATATTTTTTCAATGGTCATATATTACTTGAAGATAAAATAATTGATATTTAAAAATAAAAGTAATGGGAGAAAGTTTCCTGAAAGAGACAAACCCTTTTAAATAGACTTGATGTTGACCAAATCAATATTAACTCAAAGAACTAGAGCAGAAGTTTCGAGTTTAGGAAACTCCTTTGTATAAGCTCCAATAAGAGATGGTTGCATGCTGATGATTCTGTGTGTGTGCACGCTAGTCACTTCAGTCATATCCGACTCTTTGCCACCCTGTGGACCTTAGCCCGCCAGGCTCCTCTGTCCATGAGATTCCCTCCAGGCAGCAATACTGGAATGAGTTGTCAATGCCGCCTCCAGGGTATGTTCCTGACCCAGGGATTGAACCTGTGTCTCCTGCATTGGTAGGCAGGTTCTTTACCACTAGCGCCACCTGGGAGGCCTGGGAGATGGTTGGTTGGTGGAAAATGTTAAAGGTCTCCATCTCAGTTCTTCCTAGAATATCTATTAAAATAATAATTCACAAGGCAGAGCATATAATAATGCATGCCAAGTTTTTTGTATGTTTCTCGGTACAAGTGAGGTAGACCTCTAGGCTGAATGGCTAAATCAAGCCTAGGACAAAGAACAATGAAAAATCTAGGCCTGACTCAAGCAATTCCAAATGTGCTTTTCACCTGCTCCTGTTGCTCATGTTCAAGAAGAGAGAACAGAGCAGAGAGTCCTTTAGGACTGGTTTTAGCTTACCCAATGCTCAAGCTGTGATCTATAATTAGAAACCAAAGTTACAAGCTGGAAAAAATGAACAAAGTTACTTGGAGCAGAAATGATTTTCTTCTTGATTCTGCTTAAGCACAATTCCATTCTAAGAAAGGGGAAAATGCTCAGCACTCCCACTGCCCTGGCACCTCCCTGTACTTGGAGCAAAATAAAATACACAGATCATCCTCCAGAGATTAAATTCATTTTCCAGTTAGTGCAGGAGTTTTGGAAACCAGTTTTTGTTTGAAATGAGTAAAGCTTTTACTCAACAGTTTGGGTTCTTAGTGACATAAATCACCATAAAGCCCAAGGACCATTAGGATAGAACTTTCATAAATATGCCACCTAGCTTTCACGTGGACAATTGCCGTTGGATTGATCGGTGCTATTTCATTTTTCAGAGGTCCATGAATGAGAAGGAGGAAGGAAGGCTGGAAGCTAGATGGAAGCAAAGGAGAGAGGGGGAGGGAGAGAAGAGAGAGACTGAAGGAGAGATGGAGAGATCGTGATTTTCTGTCTTTGGTGAAAACAGGACTTTCCTTTACAAGTCAAAAACATTAAATATGTTTTTCTATTGTGAGTTGAAAATATATACCTACATATATATCTATCCTGGGCTTCCCAGGTGGTGCTAGAGGAAAGAACCTGCCTGCCAATGCAGGAGACATAAGAGACCCAGGTTTGATCTCTGGGTTGGGAAGATCCCTTGGAGGAGGGCATGGCAACCCACTCCAGTATTCTTGTCTGAAGAATCCAATGGACAGAGGAGCCTGGTGGGTTACGGTCCATGGGGTTGCAAAGAGTCAGACACAGCTGAAGCAACTTAACAAGCACACACATGCATATGTATTCTACACAGTAAGAAGATAAGTGACAGTATCAATATGACAGATAAATGTCATAGTTAAAAATTCTAGTGGAATCACTAACAGTTGTAAAAAGGCTTAGAATCCCATCACAGAACCCTGTAGCTGACTCTTCAAAGAGGAATAAGTGCAATCCCATTACACAGATGAATAAGCTGAGACCCAGGGCAGTGAATAAACATATTTAGAGGAATCCAGGGGTAGGAAAAACAGTGCCAGTTGACACAATTCATAATATAACCCATTCTGTGTTGTTAACCAGCTCCAGGGATTTCCCCCCCTCAACCATTTTAGAACCCGTTTCTTCTAGTTTGGGGTAAGCAACTAAAGGTCATTCTAGGAAATCCCTCAACATTCTCATTTGTCTCTAAAGGAAGGTAGTTTTGAGCAGGTATGGACGCAGGTCCTAAACTTACCAGCGTGACTCAGCTAGCTATGGCTGTAGTTTCAATACAAGTTGCTAAAAGAAAAATAAAAATCTTGGCTAACTGCAGAATTTTAGAGCTAGCATGGATCTTGAGAACACATCTCATTCTACACAGAAAGCATTAGTTGCTCAGTCATGTCTGACTCTGTGACCCCGTGGACTGTAGCCTCTGTCCACGGAATTTTCTACACAGAACTAAGATAAGAAACAGGTAAGTTAATAAATTTGTCCCGAGGCTCCCAACTGCAGTGCTGGTGACAAAAGTTTATTCAGAGATCTTCAGATTGACTCGAGTGCACATTTGTTAATGCCTGGCACGCTGTAATGCCAACAAGAACCAAAGAGGCAGTGAAATATTTTCTGAGCAACAGAAGCAGCTTTGCACTGCGTTGCAATTTTCTAACCCCCAAAAAGCTATTTTTGCAGTTTGGTTCCTGAGGAAGCCTGACTCACTAAGAAAGCGGAGGAATCATTTACTCACAGTGCACTTCTCTAAATTGGTGATATTTTTCTGAGGTTCTGAAACAACCAGGAGTCACTGCAAATATGAATCCACCCATCCATTTTCTTGCTTCCTAGCACTGTTAGGATAAAAACAGGATTCTTTGCACATTCTACAAGGCCCTGCAGGCTCTGGCCCCTGCCTGCCTCTGCAGCCAGGGCCGTTGCAGACAGTTGTGTAGGTGGTATCTGGGACAAGGGTGCTGAGCTGAGGTGGGAAACAGGAGCCTGAAATTCAGGCCACACTTCACCTGCCAAACCTGTGATTTGCCTTACGCTGCATCTGCAGGAGGAATGGACCATTTCAGTCATCAGTGTCAGGGATGCCTAAGGGCTGTAGCATCTCTGCCTGTCAGCTTTCTCACACCACTGCCTCCTGATTTTCCACACCACCCACTGGGGTTTCTGTCTGTCTCTAGAGCCTACCCTGCCCCTAGCCATCTAAGCCTGAGCACAAGCCATTGTTTCTGCCCAATTCTCTCCTATCTCCTTCAAAGCTCAGCTTAATCAGCTTTTTCCTAGTCTTTCTGACCACATCCTAGTACCATCTGCCTCTTCTTCACAACCCCTAAGGTGATACACAACTGTGTGCGCTCAGGCATGTTCGACTCTTTGCGACCCTGTGGACTGTAGCCTGCCAGGCTCCTCTCTCCACAGTATTCTCCAGGCGAGAATACTGGAGTGAGCTGCCATAAATTCAGTGGCAATTTGATACTTATTTGAATGAGTATCTTATGAATGTCTCTGTCTCCCACTAGAGATTAAGCACTATGAGGGCAGGGATGGTGATATTTTCTCCCCAGCACTTGGCATGACACCTGGCACAGAGCAGGAATTTGATAAATGTTTGTTGAAATAAAGAAAAAAAAGAAAGGTAAGTAAGAGTCTAGCACATTTTCCTGCTATTTAAAGTAAGCTCAGCAACTTTGTATGGCCATGAAATAAGTGATGTGAGATTTGTCTTGAACAAGTGGCTCTTATTCCTCACTGTACACTAAACGTTACTATAAAGATAGTCCCTGCTTTTGTACCTTCACAGAGCTGTGATGAACAAATGAACAACCAGAAGTAGGAAAAACTCCTATGTGATATAAGAAGAGATCAGATGAGATCACAGGACCCTTGGGCTTGCTGCAAGGAGGACTCTTTTCTAAGTTCTGTCTCTAGTGCCGGCTGGGGGCTAGGAGGAGGGCAGGTAGGACAGAGGGAGATCCATCCTCCTCTAGTCCTGCCTACGTAGGCCCCCCTTGCTCTCGGATTCCACAGATAACCCCAGCCGTCTTCTGTGGTTACTTTGGTTTCCCACAGGGCTTTCTTCCTGGCAAGAACTATCTCTGATTATAAAGTATAAATGTATTAAACACACAAATCAGTTTTGAGTAAACGTGATCACTGTCTCCTGGATCTCTTGATCACAGGCAGTTAACATGGGGTAGAGTTCGTCTCTTTTGTCACAGAAAGGTCAGAGTAACCTAACCTTGAGATTCTCCTAATCGACTGAATCAGCCCCCAATATTTACTGCATACTCGCTGTATTGACTGAATCAGCCCCCAATACTTACTGCATACTCGCTGTGTACTGAATATTTGTTACACTGTGTGTATTGGTACCATCAAACTAAACACATCCTGATGATCCACTGTCTTGGCAACAGTTGGCATGTTAAAAGTATCCATTGTAAGATATACTTTGGGAACCTCTGTGTTTTCTTCTGTGTTTATCAAGCTCACTGCTTGTTTTATTTGTATTAAACAACAGCTTGGACCTAAGTTAGAAGCTATAAGTCTCACCTCCCACAGCTGTGAAGCTTCAAATAGTCACTATACAAGGGATTAGACTGCAGCAGATCCTTTTTAAAAATATTTATTTATGTAGCTGTGCCATGTGGCAGCATGCAGACTCTTAGTTGCAGCATGTGGGATCCAGTTCCTCAACAGGGATCAAACCTGGGACCCCCACCTTGGGAGCACAGAACCCTAGCCACTGGGTCACCAGGGAAGTCCTAGAAAATCCTTTTTAAACTTTTTATTATGGCAAATTCTAAAGGTAAAGAGAATGGTGTAATGAACCTTCATGTACACTGATCACTGCCTTCAACAATTAGGAACTCATGGTTAATCTCATAATAATGCTTTAGAACTCAAGTGGAAAGATATTTGTTTAAAAACTGTTCTTTCTGAATGTTTTCAGTTGAGGTAACTGAATTGTTGTCACATGGCAAGTTCTTAACAGCACTGTGGAGAGAAGACAGTTGTTTGGACAAATGCTAATGAGTCTGGTAACACATAAACTCCCCTCCTACAAGCAAATCCTTCTCTATTTATCTTCCACTAACCCTGGAGAAGGAAATGGCAACCCACTCCAGTATTCTTGCCTGGAGAATTTCATGGACAGAGGAGACTGGTGGGCTACAGTCTGTGGGGTCGCAAAGAATAGGACACAAGAGACTAACACATTCACTTTCAGCCCCATTTTCTGCATTCCTTTGTATTTCCTGGAGACAAGGAGGAGTTCACTGATGGGATACAAGGGGGATTCGTAGAAGCCGAAGCCAAAGCCTCAGTTTTCCACTTGGGATAGGCTTCCAAGTGTCTCCATTTTGTGAATGCTCCCTGGGAGAAAAGACCAGGAAATCCTATCTATTTATATGGATAAATGCTCCCAGAACTGAAAGACAGCCTACAGGTTTTGCTTAAGATCACAGACACAGAAGTGTTCCCTGAAACAAGAAGCCAAGCTCACCACAAGAGACAGGGTGGATGTTCTAAATATTTTGAAGCTGAGTCATTCATTTATCCAAAACAAAAAAGTCCAATGGCACTGCTCAATTTGGTAGACGTCCAGTTCACCTTTTAGAACCGCACTTCCTGTACAGAGCTCTCTGCCCCTAGTAAGCTGACTGAGAGCTTTTGCCCTCTTAGAAAGAGATCAAAAAGAACACCAAATCCACTTATTTATTTGCACATTTATCCAGAATCATTGTAAATCCTTACATAGGGAAAGGAGATAGAAACTACTAACTCCAGTCTAGCAGCAGTAGGGGATTTTTTTTTTAAGGGTATAAGGGGAGATGTTGAGAAAAACAAGGTTATATACGTAGTGTCAGAGAAGATGATCTAATGAATTCTTATTTGATGAGGAATTTTCAGATTAAAATTTTACTGAGTGTTGATAGACCTCTTCAAGTTCTACATTCAGAAGAAACACATGCCCTGCCAGGGAAAGACATGTGCAGCATGCCAAGTGCAGTGCCTCAAGTGCAAATAAAAGCGTGTGGGAGGGCAGGAAGAGATGAGTCTGGGAGGACTGGGGAAGGCTGGGCGGACTTGTACTCCCACAGGTATCATCAAGGCATCCACAGTATCTGGGATGTAGCAGGTGCTCAGTAAATATCTGTCCAACTGAGGAGAAGGCATCTGAGCTGCAAGTGAGGATGGTTCCATTTAATAATCCTTTCTCCATCCACATACTCAGTGCCTCTCCCACCTTTTGACACCTGTGAGTTTTGCGATTTGGAATCATTCATGTACAGGGGAGAGCAGGTTAAGTCAGGTTGAAAATGATGTGTTTATATACATGTATGTTTCTGTACGCTTGCTATCAGTTCAGTTCAGTCGCTCAGGAGTGTCCGACTCTTTGCGACCCCATGAATCACAGCACGCCAGGCCTCCCTGTCCATCACCAACTCCCGGAGTTCACTAGACCCACGTCCATTGAGTCAGTGATGCCATCCAGCCATCTCATCCTCTGTCGTCCCCTTCTCCTGCCCGCAATCCCTCCCAGCATCAGAGTCTTTTCCAATGAGTCAACTCTTCGCATGAGGTGGCCAAAGTACTGGAGTTTCAGCTTTAGCATCATTCCTTCCAAAGAACACCCAGGACTGATCTCCGTTAGAATGGACTGGTTGGATCTCCTTGCAGTCCAAGGGACTCTCAAGAGTCTTCTCCAACACCACAGTTCAAAAGCATCAATTCTTCGGTGCTCAGTCTTCTTCACAGTCCAACTCTCACATCCATACATGACTGCTGGAAAAACCATAGCCTTGACTAGATGGACCTTTGTTGGCAAAGTAATGTCTCTGCTTTTGAATATACTATCTATTTTTTTTCCCTACCTGTTTTTGAAGGCAATGATCTGCTTTTCTGGGTGCTTGATGTCCTCTGCCAGCATTCAGAAGTTGTTTTGTGGAGTTTGCTCGGCGTTGAAATGTTTTTTTGAGGAATTTGTGAGGGAGAAAGTAATCTCCTCGTCCTATTCCTCCGCCATCTTCCTTTCTTTCCTGAATATACTATCTACCTTGGTCATAACTTTTCTTCCAAGGATGTTTTCAGCATCATCCTGGTGCCTCTCTTGACTCTAAAAGTTTTAAGGGCAGGAACCACAGCTGTCTTATTCTCCACTGTATCTCCTAGCATAATACCTGAGATATTGGGAAGTGATTCATTTTCTTAGTGGAATGAATAAAGGAAGCAACACAAGTGAGAGAAATGTGGAACTGGCTTTGAAGCTGAAAAATTTCAGGAAACATTTCCATTAAGTTCAGCATAAACAGATTGCAATTAATTCTATCTGCAAAGGTTTTAATACATTCCTCCCCATCCAAGGGCTCTCTGATTCTTCTCTTCCTCTACCACCTAGAAACTTAAAAGGTATGAACAATCTGCCCATTTCTTAAAACCAGATGTTGGTAGCTACCAGCCTACAATATATAATGAGACCACATTCATTTTGAAAAAGATTACAGTTTAGTCTTTTCAGATAGATACCAGCCTTCCAAAAACTCTTTACCATCCCAAGCAACTGAAAGCAAAAAGTGGTAACTCTGGTTTCTGACCAGTGGTAACACATCCATAGCCCATACAGGGAGGAAGTACTTCAGCTAACAAAATATGAGCTGATTCACTCACCAGCTACATTATGTTGCCTTAAAGGAGAAGCACTAATGAAGAGCATTAAGAATAAAGGTGCCTTTCTGGCTGGAGACGCAGCAGAGGCATGTACATATTCACAGAATCTGTGTGCGGTTAGTACTTCTGAGGCCATGTCAGAAAATATGTGTTCTAATGCCAGGGAGTATTTGTGAGAGGCAGATAGGCATGATAATACAAACGTTGAGAGTCAGGTATGCTGTTGAATTTGGTTAATAAGGAGCTTTAGAATATATGCGATGGCTTAATGGACAAAGTATTTCAATTATACTAATAAACCAAGCTTCTATTAGCAGCTTTGGTTCAAATTAGCCTCGTGACCTTTACATCTATGAAAGCTGTAGGGTTTGATGGAATCAGTATTTTTTTTTAAGCTATCTTTCTTTTTTCTTTCTCTCTCTCTTTTTTTTTTAGTTTTTAAATTATGAGAATATGATAACATGTACAGGAAACTTGGAAAATATGGAACAAAGTTACATATGGTCCCACTGTATAAGTAGATAAATTAAGATTTTTAATTGAAATTTTAATATCAAACTCTCAAGAGTGAATAGAATGAATATACAGAGAAGTAGAAGGATACACAAGACCTGAAAAGCACCATGAACCAATTCAACATAATTAAGATTTATATAATTTTCACACAATGCTAGGATACAAATTCTCTTCAAGTTCCCTTAGACTATAAACTAGGAGACACTGGAACATATCCAGGGACATAAAATAAGGTGCAAACATTTCATGGCCTAAAGGGACTGAAATCTATATATAGAGTCTGTTCTCTTATCACAGTGGGATTATGTTAGAAATCAATATCAAAAGATGTTTTAAAAATAGTTCAGCAGCAGCACATATTTTCAAGTTCAATGTGACATTTACCAACAGAGATCTATGACTTGGCCATTGAAAGCCTCAAAGTTAGAAGACTGAAAAAAATACAGAGGGTGATTGCAGAGAAGAAAGCATTTAAATGAGAAAGTAATATCAAAGATACTTCAAAACCTCCAAGTATTTAGAAATTAAATGTCCACTTTTAAATGATGGGTAAGAATTGATGCTTTTGAACTATGGTGTTGGAGAAGACTCTTGACAGTCCCTTGGATTGCAAGGAGATCCAACCAGTCCATCCTAAAGGAAATCAGTCCTGAATGTTCAGTGGAAGGACTGATGCTGAAACTGAAGCTCCAAGGCCACCTGATGCGAAGAACTGACTTGTTTGAAAAGACCCTGACGCTGGGAAAGATTGAAGGCATGAGGAGAAGGGGACGACAGAGGATGAGATGGTTGGATGGCATCACCAACTCGATGGACATGAGTTTGAGCAGGTCCAGGAGATGGGGGATAGGGAGGCCTGATATGCTGCAGCCCAAGGGGTTGCAAAGAGTTGGACATGACGGAGCGACTGAACCGAACTGAACTGATATCTAACAAGCCATAACAAGGAAAATTAGAACATATTTGTAATATAATAGGGATCAATACTTCTCAGTTTCAACTTAGGAGACATATCAGAATTACTTGGGGCATTGAAATAAAAAAAAACCACAGATGCCTGAACCTAGCCAAGAACTATACACCAAGACTCTCCAAAGGTAACATCTGGGCTTAAAGGTTGATTTATTTATATTTTCTTACTCTTTTCTTTAAACCATATCAGATCAGTGTTTTTTAAATTGTAATGCACCTAGAACTCATCTAAGAGTTGTGTTACAATACAGATTCTGACCCAATAGGTCTGGGATGGACCCTGAGATTCTGCATTTCTAACAGCCTCCCAGGGTTAAAAAAAAAAAAAAAATACTGCAGTTCCATGGTCCACAGTTTGGACAGATTTCTCTAGCAAATCTTTTGGCGTTCTTTTAAGCACATGGATGCCTGTCTGCAAGTAGAATGTATCATATACTTGGTACTTAAATTGCACGTGCAATTAGGTTATGCCTTTGCTTTTCACTTTGAAAATAGAGAGAGACATCTATTACTATAGTCAACAGAAAAAGAATATCCAGTGCTGAGATGTCTCCTGTGAAGGATGGAGGAGATTAAGTCATGTCCTTTTCTATTTTAGACATTGTTTCTTTCTTGTTTTAAATGATGCAAAGTCAGGTTCAACAGAACAGGCATTCCTCAGCTTGTTATTCATGCTTCTTTAACTCATTTGATCTCTTCTGGAGTGATGCCTGCATTTCAAAAGGAAACTCAGCTCTTCAAGGAAGCAGTTTTCTAAGTAACAGAAGTTGCAATTACTAAAGGGTAACTATCAACCTAGAAGAGTGGGACTGGGAGGGAGATGAGAGGGAGGTTCAAAAGGGAGGGAATATATGTATACCTATGGCTGATTCATGTTGAGGTTTGACAGAAACCAACAAAATTCTATAAAGCAATTATCCTTCAATTAAAAAATAAATTTTTATAAATAAAAATAAAAATGAAAATTTCTACAGTAATCATCTAATACTTCTGCTCAAGAGGATACACAAGTTGGGAGACTTCTAAACATGTCTGTAATCTAGGATTTCATAGAATAATAGCAGTTAACATTTGAGTGTTATCATTTGCTAGGCCCTAGAATCCCAGGGACAGCGGAGCCTGGTAGGATGCCGTCTATGGGGTTGCACAGAGTCGGACATGACTGAAGCGACTTAGCAGCAGCAGCAGCATCAGTGTGTTTTATATTAATGAAGTCATTTGATTCCTATTCTATAACAGAAAAACTCCAGGGCAAGTGGACTTTTTAACAGAAAGTGGATAAAAGTAAATGCCATAAGTCTATCAAAAAATAAAAAGACTGAGTCTGTGGAACCAGTAGAGGCAAAGCAGAAAAAGAATGATCACATAACAAATATAATAAATTAAGGCTAATGATCAAAGCTGTATAAAGCTTCAAATCCATGCCATTCTAATGTTTGAAAAGTCAGGAGCCAGGACCTAAAGTCAAACTGCTCTGTTCTGTGCTTGTGAAACTCTTTTTGTAATTTGTTATAAAGCAACTTGCTTTCCAGGTGGCTCAGTGGTAAAGAATCTGCCTGCCAATGCAGGAGATATGGGTTTGACCCCTAGGTCATTGGGAAGATCCCCTGGAGACGGAAATGGCAACCTCTCCAGTTTTCTTGTGTGGAAAAACCCATGGCCAGAGGAGCCTAGTGGGTTGCAGTCCATGGGGTCACAAAGAGTTGGACATGACTGAATGACTAAACAACAGCAACAAGGATAAAGCAACTTGCATTTAGTAAAGATGATGTTGAAGAATCATCATATTTTTCTTGGCAAGAGAGCAGTGGTTCTCAATTGGGGTGATTTGGATCCCAAGGGGACATTTGGCCATATCTGGAGACATTCTGATTGAAGAGGAGGGCACTTTTTTCTTTTAGTGCAAATTACATTTTATGAATAAAACAAGTACAAACTAATGTATCAATATGCACACAGCAGAGAGCAGAGATGGTGCTAAACATCCTACAATACACAGGATAGTCCCCTACAACAAAGTATTCCACCATCCAAAATGTCAGTAGCATCAGATGGAGAAACATTACAGAAGGGTATTTCACTGCATTTGCAAGGGCAATATGAAGTAATCAAGAGTTTTTTAAACTTTTTAAGATTGAATGGTAACACCATGGTAATCCTAACCAATACGTAGTGAGCACTGCCAGCAACAACCCCCGTTAGTCTCACTCTAGGAGCATGTTGCTGTTATGTGCTGGCTGTTGCTGTGCGCTTTGAAATAATTTATTCCGTTAAGTAGGTTAAAAGTTGCCCCCACCCTCATATTGAAACCTTATGTTCATTTATTTATTCTTTTCACTCATCAGCTAAGCATCTGCTATATTCTTGGCCTCAGGGATCCAGAGAATAAAAATAATGTTAAGCACAACAACAAGAAAACCCGCCCCACAAACAAAACCCACAGTCTCTGGCCTCAAGGTGTCAAGAGCACAGAGTGATGACAAGTGAACAGACAACCTAAAACTTGTGGGGTAAGTACCAGGCAAAAATATAGACACAGGTGTGGGGAGGGAGGGAGAAGGGAGAATGTCTCCTCAAAGAGATGGTACCAAAGCCGAGTCCTATAGGAGAAGCAGGGGTAGGTGAGTAAATTGGGGACTGGTGTTTGGGTCGATGGAGCTGCTGGGATAAAGATGCTACCTGTGTTAGTTTATGATAACACTAACAGAGATAAAAAATAATAATAAAACTCCAAAATAAATTTCTTGCAGCAAACAGGAGAGGCTAGACACTGTATTAAGA
>SJYQ01032169.1:0-14045 GCA_006410935.1 Redunca redunca
TGGGTGGGTGGGGGCGGGGAGCGAGGAAGGAGTGGCCAGGAGGAAAGGAATCAGTAGAGGTAACCAAGAAAATTGCCAGGTAGATGAGTGTGGGCTGAGGATGAAGCAATGAAGACCCAGTATAAAAGTAAGGAACACTCAGTCCGAGGGGCTTGGCCCATGTGAAACCCCAAGCACCTCTGCTGACATTTACCCAAACCTGAGCTTTGTTTTTTAGGGTGTTATGTGAAGCCTGGCCATGGTGGGGAGCATGATAAGAACTTCCCCAGTGAAGCTGAGACACCAGATCAAAAGGAACTAGAAATAAATACACACATTCATTCACAGTAGATAATGGAGGGCAAAGAATCTGTCCTGAAACTTGGTGCTGAGCAAGTAAACTCCACTGCTGAGAATTTGGAATACTAGTCAGGTTTAACATTTTTTTGTTTCAGCGAGAATAGAATAAAACAGGGATTCAAAACACCTAGGCTGAGAATTTAGAAATATCCCAAACTGTTTTGGTACCCCTTGGGTATCTGGTAAAAGCAAATACAAATCCTCTCTGAAAGGGTAAGCTTCATTTTAGGCCTTAATAAATCCCACAGATATATAGCCAAGAAAATGAAAGAGCAGCTTCACAACCAAAATTAGCCAAAGACAACATGACCAAGAACAACAGACAATGGAAACCAAAGCACACATTGACAGATACAGACCTCAAGTGACTAATGTATTTCCAAACAAAACCTGAACTATGTGAAGGATTAAGAGAATACAAAAAATGATCACATGGTTTCGAAGAAAACAAATATTTCCAGAACTATTTGTTTTCTATATAGAGAGAATAGAATTAAAAGCTTACTGGATGAGCATAACAGTAAATTAGACCCAATTGAAGAATTTTCATGAATAGCAAACCAGATCTCAAGGAATTATCCAAAATGCAGAGAGAGGGATGTAAAAACGAGTTTAAGAGATCTGGAATGGGTAATAAAATTGTCTGGCATGCATCTAACCATAGTGGCAGGACAAACAGAAATGATGCAGATGTGAGATTTAAATGATCAAGGCCTGTAATTTTTTAGAATTGATGGATTACTCATAAAATGTAGTGAAATGATATAATAAAAAAGGGTTACTGTGTGACACTGAACTAAACCCTTTACATTCTTACAAATTTAATGCTGATTTTCTGGGTGGACATATGGCATCAGATCAAAAAGCACTGTTTGAAATTCTAACATGAAGTGGAGGGGAGTGATTATTTACATGCATTTTATATCCTGCTAATTACTAACTTCTGTTAATGTTAATATCTAACGGATTATCTTGACTTTCATTTCATATAATACTATCATTAGCACAGAAAAAAAATGATATCTTTTCCAATAACAATTTCTATCTTTTATCAAATTATTGTGTTAGCTAAAATCACAAACTATCCCATATTAGACATGCTAGCAGATGTCACCATTTCTTCCTCCTTTTCATGGAACTAGCTTTGGTAGTTTGTGATTTATAATACTACGTATGCATATGTGTGGGAGTAGTCTTTATTGTATTGATGTAATTTCCTTTTAATTCTATTATGAGTTATTAGGAGTGATTTATGGATTTTTGGCATCTGATGAAATAATGTGCTTTTTCTCCTTAAACCTGTTTCAACAAAGTACACATAGATATTCTAATGGTAATCCATATTTCTAGTTCTAGGCCAAATCTTATTTGGTCATTTCTTTTCTTTTTTTTCTTTTGGCTGTGCTGGGTCTTTCTTGCTGCTCAAAGGCTTTCTCTAGTTGCAGCAAGTGGAGGCCATTCTTCATTGTGGCAGGCTGGCTCCTCATCCCAGTGGCTTCTGTTGTTGCAGAGTATAGGGTCTAGGCTCACGAGCTTCAGTAGTCGCGGCACATGGGCTTAATTGCATCTCGGCATGTGGGATCTTCCTGGACCAGGGATGCAACCCGCCTTGCCCACAGTGGCAAGCAGACTCTTAACCACTGGACCACCAGGGAAGTCCCTTATTTGGTCATGTTGTATCTTTATCTTAAATAGTGCCTGAATAAATTTTAATATTTTACATGGATATTTAAAATCCTCTACTATTCATACATAAAATCATTCTATGATTTTTCTCTTTTGGGTTTGCCTTCATCAGATTTTCATTAAAGTTATGGTAGCTTCATAAACTTCATTGTGGGGGTTCTCTTTTATTACTTACTGCTGTATAATAAATTATCTCCAAACTGAGCAGCCTAAGTCAATGAATATTTATTATCTCATTCAACTTCTGAGATCAGGAATCCAGAAATGACTTTGTTGTTGTTCATTCACTCACTTGTCTCCGACTTTTTGCCACCCCATGGACTGCAGCATGCTAGGTTTTCCTGTCCTTCACTTAAATGACTTAGTCGGGTAGTTATGACTCAGGGTCTCTGGGGAGTTTGAAGTCAAGAAGTAAGTGAACGCTGCAGTCAACTGAAAGCTTGACTGTAGCTGGAGGATTCCCCAGACAAGTGTCTGCTGGCAAGAACTCAGTTCCTCCAGAGGATGGAAGAGGCTACTTCAAAGCACAGTAGCTGTTATCCCACAAAAAGAGAAATCAGAGACAGAGAGAATGGCAGGAATGCCTCTGTGACCTAATTTTGACACACTGACACTTCTGCTACTTTCTATTCATTAGAAGCAAGTCACTTAAATCTGGCATTTATTCAGAAGGGGAATTAGGATCCATCTTTTGAGGTAAGGATATTAAAAGAATTTGTGTATGTATTTTAAAACCACCACATGATTCTTTTTATGCTTTAAATCTTGAATGTAAAAAGTATCTGTGCTTTAAAGATTACATAGAAATAAGCTCTCAGTTCAGTCGCTCAGTCGTGTCGGACTCTTTGCGACCCCATGAATCGCAGCACACCAGGCCTCCCTGTCCATCACCAACTCCCAGAGTTCACTCAGACTCACGTCCATCGAGTCAGTGACACCATCTAGCCTTCTCATCCTCTGTCGTCCCCTCCTCCTCCTGCCCCCAATCCCTCCCAGCATCAGAGTCTTTTCCAATGAGTCAACTCTTCGCATGAGGTGGCCAGAGTACTGGAGTTTCAGCTTTAGCATCATTCCTTCCAAAGAAATAAGCTCTAAAACCACCCAAACTTAATACCTTTCCACTTGGTAGATTTTTAGGAATTCCAGCAACATAGACTATAATAGACCACTTTCTACAGAGACAAAGTCAATAAAACTCCCACATGATGTGCTCACAGTTCCTTTTTCTGAGGTTGTAAAGGACAAAATAGTAGCCTTTTATGTTAAATAAAACATTATCTCAGATAGTAGTCTATACTTTAAAAAAGTATTGAATGAATTGAATTAATTCAGCTGAGAAATCCTCAACTGCAACCAGTAAAGCAAATCTCTGATGCATGATTGTTTTGGAATGGATGATAGGTTTGATCTTTTTGAAACAAAAGAAAATAAAGAAATAAATATAATAAAAAATTATAATCCCAGGACATACTTTGGCATTTGAAAAGAGAAGAAAATAACACTTAAGAAAAAACTTAATGAAATTTAAATTGATAAGAAGTTTAAGAAGTTAAAAACTTATTTAAAATATAGAAGTGAAGACTGATGACTGATTGAAAGAAAATACAATGTCTAAAAAATGTAAGGTAACAAATTAAGGGTTAGCAGAAGCTTGGTAAAAGAAGAAACTAAAGAAAAATTAAGTTATGAAGGTTTATGAGGAGATTTTGATGTATGTCAAAATACCCTAGTAAATTGTACAAGTTATTTATTTATATATCAATTTATTTAAGAGATAGTCACTGAATGTCTCTAGGCTAGTCATTGACCTGGGTACTGGAGATACAAAGAGAAATAAGGTTGTCCTTGACTTAAAGGAGTTCTCAGTTTTGTAAGGCTGTCAAGAATGCTTATAGTTAACTGCTTTCATATCCCTGTATCTTTCACCAAAGCCTGAAAAAGTGTTTATCACTCTTTGGAAATTTGCAGGCGAATAGACTAAGATTCACATGAGAACTACCAAACTCATTAAATTAAGGCAAAAAAAGACTATCCCAATTTTTTAGTGATAAGCAATATTAATACCACTGTAACATAGTGGCAAAGCTAAGGGATGGTCCATCTGACACCAAGTGTAAGGTTCAGAGTTCTCACCAAAACTACCCTCATATGATATAATTTATTAGAAGGACTCACAGAACTCACTGAAAGTTATTATAAACAAGATTAGGGTTCATTATAGCAAAAGGACACAAAGCAAAATCAGCAAAAGGAAGAGACACATGGATCAGAGTCTAAGGGCGTTCCATACTGAGAGCTTCCAATAGTACTCTTCCAGCGGAGTCACCAACTGTTAACAATACCTTCTTGCAATGATGTGTGAAACACAATATGTATTGCTAACTAGGGAAACTCAATCAAGTCTTGGTGTCCAGACTGGATCTTTACCCAACCCCTCTGGATCTAGTATAGATATGGCATGACCCAAAGAACCCAACACATTGGGTATGCTATTAGACTACCCAGTGTAGCTCAAGGCCTGGTGGTACACAAAGATATTCTTATCTTTTATCCAGCACAGACATAAGAAGCAATACATTCCAAAAGCCTACAGATCACATTTCAGCAAAGGCAAAAGGCCGTATCTCTTCAAATAAGGCTAATTCTGCACATAGCCACAAGCAAAATTACATTTTTACAATTTTGAATTGATAACTTAGTTGGTAAAGACCACCTGCAATGCAGGAGACCCCAGTTCAATTCCTGGGTCAGGAAGATCCCCTGGAGAAAGGGATAGGCTACCTACTCCTATATACTTGAGCTTCCCTTGTGGCTCAGTTAGTAAAGAATCCACCCACCATTCCAGAGACCTGGGTTCAATCCCTGGGTTGGGAAGGATCCCCTGGAGAAGAGAAAGGCTACCAACTGCAGTATTCTGGCCTAGAGAATGGGGTCTCAAAGAGCTGGACATAACTGAGCAACTTTCCCTTCACTTCATCTATCACTGACTATAACTTGAGTTCTATAACTATTTGCTTCTTATGTCTGTTCTGTCACATACTTTTGCATGTTTAAGTCAACTATGAATCCAGAAATGATGTCTCATGGAATACTATTTTTTGTAGTTTATTCAGATGAGCAACTTCAGCAGTCTCCCCCTTGACTTATACCAACTGCTCTCCAAACACTTCCAGCAAGAATAATGGAGTGGGTTGCCATTTCCTCCTCCAGAAGATCTTCCCAACCCAGGGATCGAACACTTATCTCCTGCTTCTCCTGCATTGACAGGCAGATTCTTTACTGCAGAGCCACCTGGGAAGCCCTATGTTTTGAGCCATTATCTATTAATGCTAATAATGACTATTATCTATTAATGCTAATAAAGTGTAGGTAACACTGGAGTAGAGATTTCTCATAGCACGTTATAGAAGCGTATGTAAACAGAACCCTCTTTTTTGTATAGTAAATATTAATACTGATGGTAAAATGGCACCTAACATATAAACCCTTTTTCTTTCTTCAATCAGGGGTGAGATAAGAGTATGGAGAAGAAATGAATGCAAACAGTAACTGAAAATGAAAATCTGGCCATGGAAGTTATGAAGTATGATGTCTGATCTGCCCGAAATAATTGATTAGTGTGTATATCCCAATAAAATCCTACCCATCCTGATTTATTGCACGTTGATTTACCTGCAAAGGGGAAGGAGATCATTACCTGGGTGGAAGAGCCTAAACAAGTTGTTTTAGCTTTCTCATTTTATTTAAATCATGAAGATAGAATTTATTTCTATCATAGGCCTAATTACTGGAAATTTATTATTTACTCACTTAGGTGGGGGAAGTCAAAAGGAGAGAATGGCAAAACATCTGTGAGATTCCACATTTAATAAAACCTGGGATAACTGGAATTCACCTTTTATTAATTCAAATCCTTCTCCTTAGATAACCCTTTTCTATACAAACAATTTATTCATTTTTCAGTTTATTTTCTGCCATTAAGTTTTGAGTGGGTAAGGCCTAAGAACTGTTTTGGCTTTGGTAACAATCTCGAAGGTAAACAACTTAGTTTATCTATGCTGACAAGTGGTAAGTCACCTTCAACACCCGAATTAACAGGAAGACATTCCTTTGAAGCACTCTCAGAGTTAAGTGTGCGCTACTTGAAGGACTTTTAACAGATTGCTAGGCCCCACCTCCGGAGAAGGCAATGGCACCCCACTCCAGTACTCTTGCCTGGAAAATCCCATGGACGGAGGAGCCTGGTAGGCTGCAGCCCATGGGGTCGCGAAGAGTCGGACACGACTGAGCGATTTCTTTTCACTTTCATGCATTGAAATGGCAACCCACTCCAGTATTTTTGCCTGGAGAATCCCAGGGACCGTGGGAAGCGATTTAGCAGCAGGCCCTACCTCAGTTTCACTAGACTGACTAGATATGGAATGAAGTGAAGTCGCTCAGTAGTGTCGGACTCTTTTGCGACCCCATAGACTGTAACCTATCAGGCTCCTCCGTCCATGGGATTTTCCAAGGCAAGAGTGCTGGAGTGAATTGCCATTTCCTTCTCCAGGGGATCTTCCTGAACCAGGAATCGAACGTGGGTCTCCCACATTGCAGGCAGACGCTTTACCGTCTGAGCCACCAGGGAAGCCAATACTTTGCATTTCCAAATTATCAAAGTGATGCTAATGCATCCGGGGATCACACTTGAAGGAGGAAAAAAAAAGTGAAACCCCCCTTCAGTTGTGTCGGACTCTTTGCAACCCAACAGCAGCCATCCCTTTTCTCCTGGGATCCCAACCCAGGGATCTAACCCGGGTCTGCCTGCATTGCAGGTGAATTCTTTACCACTGCGCCACCCGGGATGGTACTACCAGTCATACAAAACTGGAAAATCACCTTGAGTTTCAACTAACCGTCAAGTCCTGAAAATTAGCACCTCCTTCTGGTGTGGCCATACAAAATAGCGTGGGCCTTCCATGCCCCACCTCTGTCTGCCTCGCCTCCCATAGCCATAGTTTCCCTGGGTCTTCCCAACCCACCTCAAGCTCCGCTGTTTTTCCTGGAGCCCCACGTTACGCGTACATCACCTTCGGTTCCCCTACGAAGTCGCCAGTAAGTTGTAGGCTTCCGCCCACCACTCTCGCCCCCGCGAGGATTCTCGTGACCACCACCTCCTAGTGCGCAGGCGCAGCCGACCCCCAGCCTCTCTTGCATCTGCCAGTGGAAACGAGAAACCCGAACAGTTTAAGGGGGCATTCACTTATTGAAGCGGAGAACCCAGCTGTTTGAAGACCGAGAAACAAGACATCACCCTCTGTTAATTTTTTTTTCCTCCCCTCAAAACCTGTTCTGAAGAGGCACTTTCCCTCATAACTAGTCCCCAAGACACTTTCCTTGCGCCACCCGTTTATTCGCTCTCATATTTCTAGGGCACTTTGAGGATTAAGTGTGTGTGTGTGTGTGTATGTATGTGTAGATTATTATTATTTCCTACTTGAATAACTATGTATTTTAAGTTTCATCTTCAGATGCATGAAGGACCTACATCCATTAGGCTAGAGTAGACATGGAGCATACAGCCCACAGTATTCGTAGAAGCTCACGAATGTATTTTAATTTCTTCTAAAATCAGAATTAAAAATGAACTTTTAGGTCGACAAAAACGTTCTAATATACCATATAACTAGAACGAAGAAACTGTTCTACTAAAGGTTCTAATGCTTTATGTAATTTTAATAATGTTACTGTTTTTGTTGGTTTTATGGAGGCGAGGGCCCAGGAAGGTAAAGGAGAGTGAGGCCCGCAAAACACAGTGCAACCTTGGGTGCAAGTTAACACCCAACCATCTCCAGTTACTTTATTTACTTTTTTTTTTTTTGATATATATATATTTTGGTGTACACATTTCCTAGTGCTTTCCAGATGTTAACACCTTTAATCTTCCTAACACACCTGTGAACTATTATTATCACTATTTTAGCCATATGTATTGATTGCCGGCAGAAATATCAATAACCTCAGAAATGCAGATGACACCACACTTATGGCACAAAGCTAAGAAGATCTAAAGAGCCTCTTGATGAAAGTGAAAGAGGAGAGTTGTTTCACTTGATGAAAGTGAAAGAGGAAAGTTGGCTTAAAGCTCAACATTCAGAAAACCAAGATCATGGCATCTGGTCCCATCACTTCATGGCAAATAAATGGGGAAACAACGGAAACAGTGACAGACTTTATTTTTGAGAGCTCCAAAATCACCACAGATGGTGACTGCAGCCATGAAATTAAAAGACGCTTGCTCCTTGGAAGAAAAGTTATGACCAACCTAGACACCATATTCAAAAGCAGAGACATTACTTTGCCAAGAAAGGTCCATCTGTCTAGTCAAAGCTTTGGTTTTTCCAGGAGTCGTGTATGGATGTAAGAGTTGGACTATAAAGAAAGCTGAGTGCCTAAGAATTGATGCTTTTGAACTGTGGTGTTGGAGAAGACTCTTGAGAGTCCCTTGGACTGCAAGGAGATCCAACCAGTCCATCCTAAAGGAGATCAGTCCTGAATATTCATTGGAAGGACTGATGCTGAAGCTGAAACGCCAATACTTTGGCCATCTGATGTGAAGAGCTGACTCATTTGAAAAGACACTGATGCTGGGAAAGATTGAGGGCAGGAGGAGAAGGGGATGACAGAGGATGAGATGGTTGGATGGCATCACCAACTCAATGGACATGAGTTTAAATAAGCTCTGGAGGCTGGTGATGGACAGGGAGGCCTCGCACACTGTAGTCCATGGGGCTCCAAAGAGTTGGACACAACTGAGCAACTGAACTGAACTGATTGAGTTGCTCAGAGCTTAAAATAATGTATCCAGTATCATCTTATTAATAAATGGCAAAGGGCATTCTGACGTAAGAAGTTTAGATCCAGAGTCCTTGCTCTAAACCATTGCATAGAGACATTCTCTTTAGAACAAACTAACCAATCTGCCTGGAGAAGGAAAGGGAAACCCATCCCCATTAGGGATTAAACTGGCACTAACTGCAGTGGAGGCTGGGAGTCATAGCCTCTGTATCACCAGGTTCTAAACCATTGCATGAGATATTGTCACTTTAGAACGAATGAACCAGGCTACCTAGAGAAGGAAATGGCAACGCATTTCAGTATTCTTGTCTGGAAAATCCCATGGAGAGAGAAGCCTGGCAGGCTACAGTCAATCGGGTCAAAGAGACACACGGCTGAATCGACCAAGCACTGAACCAGGCTACTCTTGAGCTTTCTTTTTGACTAAAGACTAAAACAAACGATTAATGTAGTTTCTGACAGCTCAAGGCCTGGGATAACCCTAGCTAGTCTTAGGTTGCCTGTCCTAAATCAAAATCCACATTTTTTCTTCCTTTTCACTTCTGTTTGTTTTTGTTTTAGAGAATCATCCTATTTTTGCTAATTAATGTGAATTTTACAATGCTTTACGATAGTGTAGTTTTGTCACATAACATTGAATTTTTAAGTTATTTTGGAGTTTAAGAACATTTTACCATATTGAGTCATCAAAAAAAATTAAACATAGTCTAGTGTATCAGTTCAGTTCAGTCACTCACTTGTGTCCAACTCTTTGTGACTCCATGGACTGCAGGACACCAGGCCTACCTGTCCATCACCAACTCACAGACCTTGCTCAAACTCATGTCCACTGAGCCGGTGATGCCATCCAACCATCTCATCCTCTGACATTCTCTTCTCCTCCTGCCTTCAATCTTTCCCAGCATCAGGGTCCTTGCCAATGAGTCAGTTCTTCGCATCAGGTGGCCAAAGTATTGGCGTTTCAGCTTCAGCATCAGTCCTTCCAATGAATATTCAGGACTGATCTCCTTTAGGATGGACTGGTTGGATCTCCTTGCAGTCCAAGGGACTCTCAAGAGTCTTCTCCAACACCACAGTTCAAAAGCATCAATTCTTAGGCACTCAGCTTTCTTTATAGTCCAGCTATCACATCCATACACGACTCCTGGAATAACCAAAGCTTTGACTAGACAGATGGACCTTTCTTGGCAAAGTAATGTCTCTGCTTTTGAATATGGTGTCTAGGTTGGTCATAACTTTTCTTCCAAAGGGCAAGCGTCTTTTAATTTCATGGCTGCAGTCACCATCTGTGGTGATTTTGGAGCTCCCAAAATTAAAGTCTGTCACTGTTTCCATTGTTTCCCCATTTATTTGCCATGAAGTGATGGGACCAGGTGCCATGAGGGTGGTCTTCTTCACTTTCTGCCATAAGGGTTGTGTTATCTGCATATCTGAGGTTGTTAATATGTCTCCCAGCAATCTTGATTCCAGCTTGTGCTTCATCCCGTCCACCATTTCTCATGATGTACTCTGCATATAAGTTAAATAAGCAGGGTAACAATATACAGCCTTGACATACTCCTTTCAATATTTGGAACCAGTCTGTTGTTCCATGTACAGTTCTAATTGTTGCTTCTTGACTTGCATACAGATTTCTCAGGAAGCAGGTAAGGTGGTCTGGCATTCCCATCTCTTTAAGAATTTTCCACAGTTTGATATGATCCACACAGTCAAAGGCTTTGGCATAGTTAATAAAGCAGAAGTAGATGTTTTTCTGGAACTTTCTTGGTTTTTTGATGATCCGGAGGATGTTAGCAATTTGATCTCTGGTTTCTCTGCCTTTTCTAAATCCAGCTTGAACATGTGGAAGTTCACGGTTCACATATTATTGAAGCCTGGCTTGGAGAATTTTGAGCATTACTTTACTAGTGTGTGAGATGAGTGCAATTCTGTGGTTGTTTGAACATAGTTTGGCATTGCCTTTCTTTAGGATTAGAATTACTGACCTTTTCCATTCCTGTGGCCACTGCTGAATTTTCCAAATTTGCTGGCTATTGAGTGCAGCACTTTCATAACATCATCTTTTAGGATTTGAAATAGCTCCATGGGAGTTTCATCACCTTCACCAGCTTTGTTTGTAGTGATGCTTTCTAAGGCCCACTTGACTTTGTTCGAATTCCAGGATGTCTGGCTCTAGGTGAGTAATCACACCATCCTGGTTATCTGGGTCATGAAGATCTTTTTTGTATAGTTCTGTGTTTTCTTGCCACCTCTTCTTAATATCTTCTGCTTCTGTTAGGTCCATACCATTTCTGACCTTTATTGTGCCCATCTTTACATGAAATGATCCCTTGGTATCTCTGATTTTCTTGCAGAGATCTCTAGTCTTTCCCATCCTATTGTTTTCTTCTATTTCTTTGCATTGATCACTGAGGAAGGAAGTCTAATGTATATCTGGCTCTCAGTTCGAGTGAATCTTGTTTTTTATTTCAAGATTTCACAATTTTATATATACAGATTTGGAACATTTTTTCTTGGATTTATAATTCTTAGAATGTATTATACTGTTGTAAATAATGTCTGAATTTTCTATTTCAAATCCAGAAAGGCCATGAATTTTTATGTGGTACTCATATATTCAGCAACCCTCTTATGCTCAGGAAGATCTAATTGTTTATAGATTCTTATTAATTTTTACAATGACATATTATTTTCAAACAATAAGGATAATGTTTTTTCTTGTTGAATACTTATCCTTCTTGTTTCTTGTACTTATCTCATGATATTAGCCAGGCCCTCGGTGTTATGTTGCATAAGAGTAGTACCACAAAGCTTTTGTCTTTTTACTGTTTTGGAATCCTTCTAAAATTACACTATTAAATGTTGTGCTCACTGTAGCTACTTCTTATGAAGTGAGTCGCTACTCCTTATCCTTCTAGTTCGTTGAAAATATTGATAATTAAGGCATGTGATATCTAACAAATATTTTCCTAGTATCTATGCAAATGATAACAGCTTTTCTCTATTAATTTCTTACAGTGGCAGATTTTCAATGTTAAACTTTTCTTCCATTCTTATAATAAACCAAACATACTATACTATTTGGAGAAGGAAATGGCAACCCACTCCAGTACTCTTGCCTAGAAAAATCCCATGGATGGAGGAGCGTGGTACAGGCTACTGTCCATGGGGTGGCAAAGAGTCGGGCACAACTGAGCGACCTTACTTCACTTCACTTCACTTCAATACACTACTGTTTTTTAAATAATGTTATCTCTTGGTTTCCATTTGCTTGCATCCTAAATAGAGCTTTAAAAAAAAAAAAAGAAAAGAAAAGGAATTTCATAAAATGAGACTATAATTTTTTCTCATCTCTTTCTCTATTTCATTCTGTGTTGTTCCTGTCCAGTTTAGATAAGGGTAAACAATTTGCCAAAAAAAAAAAAAAAAAAAAGATAGCTATTTTTCTATTGAAATATCTGCAAAATAGGCATTATCAATTACTTAAATTTCACTAGTACCTGTAAAACCCAGCCAAGTGTAATATCATTTAGACTGAAGTGTACAAGAAAATTTTTTTAACTGCCTGTCCTATTTCCATAATCATAACTTGTTTATTCAGCCCATTACTTAAGTTTTTCCTGAAAATTATTGTTTTCTGTTAAGCTTAACATCTCTCTTTTGGTAACAACTGTCCCTTTTCTATTTGTATAATTTTTTCGCACACACAATATTTTTTACCTCATTAATTTTTATAGATGTTTGTCTATTGTTATAAGACTTTTCAAAGAACAAGGTTGTTGTTTATGGATTATCTCCATTAAAAATTTTTTTTTTTAATTTTAAGGTTGACATACTTTAAATAATATGTCAACGTGAAAATCCATGAGAACCTATAAACACACAATGAAATCAAATAAGAACTCAGTAGGGTTGGTAAATATGTGCACCATGTAAAAATATATGGCCTTTCTATACATTAGCAATGGCCTATGTGGAATTGAAACAGAGCACAATTCATAACAATACAACACATTCTAAGATTTCTAAGACGAATTCTTTCAACTTAATTTTGATTTACTTTCTTGTTCTTTTTCTAGCTTTTTATTGTTTTTGTTGAACATCTATTTTGTATATCTTTAGTGATTTTTGTTCCTTAAAGTATGCTTTTAATATTATGTATGGCAACCCACTCCAGTATCCTTGCCTGGAAAATCTCATGGACACAGGAACATGGTAGGCTGCAGTCCAAGGGGTTGCAAAGAGTCGGGCATGACTGAGCAACTAACACTATGTCCCTTTTAGTACACCTTTATATACATCCAACAATTTTCATGTGTATTATTTCCATTTATATTTATCTTATAATATTGCATAGTTTTCTATATAATATTCTAATTCATTGTATTTAGAAGAGTGCTTTTAGTTTCCAATCATACATTTGTTTTATTTTTATTATCCTAAAAAAAATCTTTTCTATTGCTCTTTAATTAGATTATGATAAAAGAGTGTCATATATATGAAACTGATTCTTTTGTATCCACTGTGACATTTTCTGAAGCCAGTGTTGAATTTTTGAGATTATTAAATGTGTGCTTTAAAAGTTGGACATTCTCTATGTGTGAAATACAGGAATCACACACAGATCAAGTTTGTTGACTGTGTTGTCCAAATTTTCTATAAGCATACACAATTTTTTTGTTTTGTTTGCTAGCTATGAGAATTTATAAGCTTAATATAATGAAAACTTGACAAACAACTCTAAATTTGAACTTCTGCTAATTCTGTCAGCTGTTACCTTAATCATGGGCATATGAGGTCTCGAATGTTTCATCTTATCAGTAGATTTTAATTGTATCTTTATGGAATATAGGTTTTTTTGATTTCTAGAATTTCTATGTTTTTTTAATTTTTAAAATTAGGTTGATTTTGATTGTCCCTTGTTCCTTCATTGCATTATCAGATTTTTATTTCTTTAAATTTTCAGTAAATTGTTATGTTATAGTATCTGATAATTTCAGTATCTGCAAATCATTGTCTGAGGGAAAGAAGGAATCTAAGGCTGTTGTTTCTTTGCAAGCCCAAACTCTATAGTGTCTCTTTTCCTCTTCGATTTGATACTATTTGTTATAATCTTATATTTGGACATCCTAAGTTCCTGGTAGAATGTTCCTAAGGTGATAGATGCTAAATAAATAATTGCT
>SJYQ01032169.1:14162-24423 GCA_006410935.1 Redunca redunca
CTTCTGGATTTTAAAGAGGCTCTCGTCATTAGATTTTTTTTTTTTTTTTTTTTAAGAATACAGTCATCCCAGTCTCCTGACTCGTTTTACAAACTAGACTTGCAAAGTTCACAGAATTCTGTGCTCATCCTACTCAGTCTTCTCACTGGTGCGGCCACATACTATGAAACCTGTCTCTTAACAATCTCTCCAGTCCGTCCGGTCACTGCGATCTTCCGAGCCCATCCCCCTATCCTGCTTTCAGTCCTCCCCGCGCTCAGTTCAGAAAAGGCAGCTATCCCGGTGACAAAGAAGAGTGGTCCTCAGGGCTGGCTCAGAACGAAAACAAGGAGAACTGTGGATGCAAAGATGCTTTTTAACGTTGTGAGCCAAACACCGAGGTTTTAAAGCCTACGGTTTATGCTCAAGAGAATAAATCCTGAAAGATAAAAGGCAGGGCTCTTCCTCATATTTCCAGAAACTGCAAATTAGAGGCGTCCTTTTGGATGTTAGGAATGAAGGGTTCGGTTAAGGGCACCTCACCCACACATGGAAATGCCAAATCCACCCCAAGAACTGCTATTATTGTCCTTTACAAACAATCCTAGGTGGCCTCCCTGGCCAGTCTATCCAAGCTCCCTTTTATTGTCTCAGAAAGGTAAAAAAAATAAGCACAAGGATACAAACCAGTTTATTTTCAGGTTGCCAAATTACAATTGCTCTAGGACTGATTCTGATCACCTTGCTTTGAGTTTGAGGTGATACTGAAACTCTTCTGTCCATAGTGAATTTGGTTTCTATTCCAGAGTCACCGTGGGGGGCTTTATGTTTCGTGTGTGTGTGTGTGTGTGTGTCTTTTAATTTTACCTGCTCACAGCCTTTGGATGATCCCCCATCTCACCGAAATAAAAAAATCTATGCTATGGCCACAAGCCCTGCAAAGTCTGGCCCTCATCTCTCTCCAGCCCAAACTGAAAGGATTTCTTTTTTCTCTATTTTTGTTTTGTGTTTCTTCATTGTTGTTTTTTTTGTTTGTTTGTTTGTGTTTTTTTTGTTTTTTGGTTTTGTTCCCACCAACCTCCTTCCCCTACATCCTTCAAACTATGGGCCTCTTTCTCCAGCCTCCAGGCCTCTGCAATTATTCTTTGCCTGAAATGTTCCTGATTCCACATGCATCCCCAGCATATACTCCAGTTTCAGCCTAATGACTACATTCTTGGGGAAGCTGAACTCCACTGTTTAAGGCTCTCAGAGCCACAAACAACTGGCTGTATACCCACCCTCACATCCCTCCCTCACATTAGTCAATACTGAGGGACTTGGGTGGAATCAGAACCCCATTCCTGAGCCTGAAAGAGGGACTGCTTTTCCTGAAGCACAAGGCAGGGAGAAAATGGAGACCTTAAAAAAACTGAGGTTGTATTAATAAGGAAAGAGGGCAAATGACCTTTGAGATGGCATGTGCACTGCCTGATGTAAGAACCTTCTAGACAGAAGGTACATCCACCGAGTTCATTGTACATTCAAGTCCCAAGAGCTGAATTATGTGCTGAATCTATAAAGAACTTGAGTATACATCAAAATCACCAAGATGGCTTGTTAAAGGATAGATTGCTGGCCCCATTCCCAAAGTTTCTGTTTCATTAGCTCTGGGGAGAGGTGAGAATTTGGCTTACAAAAAAAATGCCCAGCAAATAAAGATGTTCTTTATGTAGTAGGTTTTGAGAACATCTAATATATGGTGAAGAAAAAGCTAACACAGGAGTTTTGGGGTGTTAAAAATAAATTTATGGCCTAGAAACAACTCTACTTAGGACAGAGCCCCATGTGTGGCCATTATCTTGTTACCTTCTATCTTGAGCCATCATATTTGATTGATGTAGACATCTTCCCACCTGGATTAATTAGTTTTCCTAAAATTGAAAAAAAAAGGAGGGGACTGAAGAAAAGGCCTAAGTGTTCAGTAATTCCTTAAATATAGTCAGCAAATTTAACTTTCTAGAAAGTTTTTTTTAATTATCTGGAATTGTTTTCTTGTATGTTTAGATACAAAAGAAATTCCATTTGTACACTTTCAATTTCTTAAGAACAAATATAAACTATATTTGCTAACATATACATAAACATATTCATAGGTTGTTTCACTCAATCCTCACAAAAATATGAATTTACTCCTACATTACAGATAAGGGAACAGTGGTTAGCAGTTTGCTAAAGCCCACAAATATAGAAAATGATTATTCAAGACTTCAAATGTATGTCATCATGGTTCAAATGCCACTTTCTTTTTCTCTATGTCTCTTTGATGTCATGAGAAATAAGAATACCAATAATGCAAATAACAACAGCCAAAACATAGAGCATTTACGATGTGACAGGCAGTGGCCAAAATATGAAGTACTATTTAATGTCATTCACCCCTGAAACTATCAAATAGGAATTAAAGTTATCCCCGTTTTACAGATAAGGAAATACAGAGGTTTAAATGACTTATGTAACAAGAGAGAAAATAGCATCCCTATGCATGAGGTTTCCTTCTCCTTTTTATCTCTGAGGAACGGTATTGAGATTGTTTCTTGAAAACCTAATAAACTATTTATTCAATGGCATAGATTCTGTTCAGTTCAGTTCAGTCGCTCAGATGTGTCCGACTCTTTGCAACCCCATGAACCACAGCACGCCAGCCCTCCCTGTCCATCACCAACTCCTGGAGTCCACCCGAACCCATGTCCATCGAGTCAGTGATGTCATCCAACCATCTCATCCTCTGTCGTCCCCTTCTCCTCCTGCCCACAATCTTTCCCAGCATCAGGGTCTTTTCAAATGAGTCAGCTCTTCACATGAGGTTGCCAAAGTATTGGAGTTTCAGCTTCAACATCAGTCCTTCCAATGAACACCCACGACTGATCTCTTTTAGGATGGACTGGCTGGATCTCCTTGCAGTCCAAGGGACTAGATTATTAAATATTTAAACTCTAAATATTTAGAGCCAACATAATAACTTTGTAAACGTGTGCAGTGTGCTTAGTTGCTCAGTGGTGTCCAACTCTTTGCAACCCCATGGACTGTAGCCCAACAGGGGCCTCGGTCCATGGGGCTTCTCCAGGTAACAATACTGGAGTGGGAACATAAACCTGTATTTTTTATATGAAACACTTATATCAACCTTAAGGAAAGGTTCAATTAAGAGATCCTTTGGAATGGGAGGACAGTTCAGAGAAGCAAAAACAAGTCAGTCTGTCTCCATTCCACTTTAAAACTCAAGAACCCTAACTATGTCTATATATAAATATAATATACACAGTCGATTTACAATCTTAATTACCAAGTAGTTTTCTCTAGTAGAACTTGTCTTCAAAATATTTATGCTCACACTCCCCTTTATTGTTATGTCCAAGAAGGCATTCTCTTCTAATATCTTAAGTTCAAAACTGCCTATCTAGGTTTTTCCATTTCCCTAGCATCAGACTTTACCCTTTGTTTCTAGCCGCCTTTCAGCTTTTCACTAACAGCTGTGCAAAGCGAGCTGGCCTCTTAACTACTACCCGCTAAATATACAGTTCAAATATATTAAATAGAAATTCAACTTGAGATTGTTGATCTCTTCTGATGGTTTGAAACTAATCGTAAACGCTGGCTGACNGTTGTGACTGGATCATGGAGATGGAATATAAATTTTTTTCCTATTTATGGATATCTGTGTTTGTCCGTGCCTACAAAACGGGCAGTCATTAAGTGAGGCAATAGTTCATACACTTTCCCCAAAGAAGCCTGATACTTGTACTTCAGACTTCTTAGAGTATGAAATAATCAGATAACCCATGCTATTGTCTTTTATGGAGTGTTTTAACTACGGATTTAAACAAATCCATTGAGTGCTACACTGGTGATTTCTAAATATGTATATCCGGAAGTGAATTTTAAAAAACCTCATTGGGCTCTAAGCCTAAAGGTTGTGGCATGATTATAAATTAATTTCCAAACAGGTTGTATCTGGCATTATATCTGTCACCACATTCAATTTCTGCAAGCCGGTGGCATTACTCCAGTCAAGCTCTGGAGAAGTGTGCTCCATGTACTGGTTTGTGACCTTGAGCAGTCTATACATTTTTTTTTCCTTTTAAATGTATAAGAAAGTGTAAATTATAGAGCACTGAAATTTAAAAGAGACAATACAACTTTTTTTAAACATCGGCAAAGAAGCAATTACTCAGCATTATTTATTATGACATATTACAGTATCCTGTCTTCTCTCAACTCCTCCACTCAAAATTCATGCCTCGAAAGTGAAAGTCTAAGTAATTGATTTACTAAAACCTTGCTTTGAGGATTCCACAAAATAACACATAAGATTTTGGAAGATTTTTTTTTTTTTTAAATGTGTTAGTTTCTCTGCCCTGTCTGACTCGGCGACCCCAAGGACTGTAGCCTGCCAGGTTCCTCTATCCATGGAATTCTCCAGGCAAGAATACCAGAGTGGGTAGCCATTCCCTCCTCCAGATCTTCCCCACACATGGATCAAGCCCCAGTCTCTTATATTGCAGGCAGTTCCTTTACTGTGTGAGCCACCAAGGAAGCCCACATAAAGATTTAATGAATGGTTAATTCCTTTGAGTTCCAGATGACTTAGATAGATTTTTTGTTTTTTTTTTTTTTGGTTTTTCTCCATGATATATGAGGAGAACAAAGTTTATCAAAGCTCTATGGTCTGTGAGGACAACCAAGATTATCAAAGCTGCTCCATGAGTGTATATAGTACACAGAAACAAATTCTAGAACAGAGTTCTTAACCTGGGACGTATACATGGATTCGGATCACTGTATAGAATAAAAACTCCAACTTTATTTTTATTATACCACAACCAAACCTTAGCATTTCCTCCTTTTCTGAATGCAGGCAACAGTGTGGGTGATAGGACCTGAGCTATATTCATATCAAGTTGCAGTTTCAGCTGTCAATCTCCATCTCTCATATTGTTTCAATATATTACACCTTCTAAACTTCGTCATATGGGTAATCTTGTTATGTGATGAATTAATAAAGAAGAACACATGCATACCTCACCAATTTGGATTTTTTAATAAATCTGATAATTGATATTCTATTCTAACTGTTTTCCTTTGTAATCGTATATGAATTAAGCAGTAAAAAGCACTATTCAGGAAAGGGGCTCATAAGCTTTATCAAAAATACAAAGAAGTCCATGGCTGCTTCAAAATAAATATAATAGGTTAACGATATCATCTGAGAAGTGAAGAAGAAAATCAAAGCTCTTTTTCCTTTTCACCATCAATCTATTTCCTATTGAACAGAAAGTATAATCTACAATGTTTCCTATAAACTTATATCCTTGATTAAATAAGAAACATAGTAGTGAACATAACTGCTTTAAAAATTTCCCTCTCTTAAGGGAATTATGTATGTGTGTGAGTGTTGTACATGTGTATATTCCTTAATTCTGTTACTTACTTTCCCAAAGTTATCTTCCAGAAGCATGACAGAACTCAGAACTCAAGAGCTTGTGAACATTTTAATGAGTGATCCTTCTTAGTAAAATCAATGTACATGAAATAATTTTTAAAACCCATAAAGCAGTCTTTACATGAATATTCTCTGCCATCAGCTCGTGCAACACAAGCACAACTATCATGACAAGACGATCATTGGTTATTGCTTTTGCTATTTTCCTAGACAGAATTTGAATGCCTAAAGTCCCCAAATTAACTAACCCTCTAAATAGTCACAAGAAGCTATGATAAAACTTTTTCAAACTAAATAATGACTTTTCTTATCAGATATTGCTATTATTCCAAGGAGCCTTTACTACAACTTTTTGTAGAGAAGTGAAAGATTCTGTGTTATTTTTCCTCAAATGAAACAGATTTTCTGGGCAAATCGCAATAAGAATCAAGCCAATGTTGAAGGCATGAAAAGCCAAGAATCTATAGAATGTTACTTGAGAGCATGTTACTGAAGACACAAAGAGAAGATTTGTATTTTAAAAGAAAATCAGAAAGTTGTCCCTCTGACCTCCGAATCTGCACGGATGTTAGGGGCTTTTGAAAAAGGCTTTGAACAACGTGATAAAAACTGGAGGAAGTAACCACAAAAGTCTCAGACCCTGAGGTGTCCTGGTTCATTGTAGAATATACTTGGTGTGATGCCTCCACAGGAAATTTTTTATATTTTGCTTTCTTGAATTGTAACAAACACAATTCCTAGACAGAGCTGAGGCTAGGTTGTTGTCAAGATGAAGACAGCTGGGAACCAATCAGAGAGCAGTGGCGCTGTGTGTATAAATACAGAGACGCTCAGAGGCCTGGCTACTCAACACAGACTTTATTTTTTAACTGTTAGGCAAACAAACCGACAATTATGTCTGAAACCGTACCTGCGACGCCTCCTGCTCCTTCTCCTGCGGAGAAGACACCTGTGAAGAAAAAGGCCCGCAAGTCCACCAGTGCTGCGAAGCGTAAGGCCTCCGGGCCCCCGGTGTCCGAGCTCATCACCAAGGCTGTCGCGGCTTCCAAGGAGCGCAGCGGCGTGTCTCTGGCTGCGCTTAAGAAAGCACTGGCGGCCGCTGGCTACGATGTGGAGAAGAACAACAGCCGCATCAAGCTGGGTCTCAAGAGCTTGGTGAGCAAGGGCACTCTGGTGCAGACCAAGGGCACCGGGGCTTCCGGCTCTTTCAAGCTCAACAAGAAGGCGGCCACCGGGGAGGCCAAGCCCAAGGCGAAGAAGGAGGGCGCGGCCAAGCCCAAGAAGACTGCCAGGGCGGCTAAGACTAAGAAAGCAACGAGTGTGGCCACCCCGAAGAAAACCGCTAAGACGACCTTGAAGAAGGCGAAACCTGCTACTGGGGCGAAAAAAGTTGCCAAAAGCCCGAAAAAGATGAAGACAGCCAAGCCCAAGGCGGCCAAGAGTCCAGTCAAGGCTAAAGTTCACAAGCCCAAGGTAGCCAAGCTTAAAGCGGTCCAGCCGAAAAAGGCGACCCCCAGAAAATAGGACAATAAAAGGATTAGTTTCTTAAAGGCTCTTTTCAGAGCCACCCAACTCATCTTATTAAAGAGCTTGTAAATAATACCTCGAGGGAAGTTTCCTCTTCGCTCGAAATGGAGACACAGGTACACAACTCTTTTTAACAGAAAAAGTGGTGGCTCTGAGAAGAGCCTTTGGGTTGAAATTCGGTTACTTCTCGGGGAAAAAAACATCTAGGCCCTCTCCCCGCGTATGCGGCGGGCAAGCTGGATGTCCTTGGGCATGATGGTGACGCGCTTGGCGTGGATGGCACACAGGTTGGTGTCCTCGAAGAGCCCCACCAGGTAGGCCTCGCACGCCTCCTGCAGCGCCATCACCGCCGAGCTCTGGAAGCGCAGGTCCGTCTTGAAGTCCTGCGCGATCTCGCGCACCAGCCGCTGGAACGGCAGCTTGCGGATCAGCAGCTCCGTGGACTTCTGGTAGCGGCGGATCTCGCGCAGGGCCACCGTGCCGGGCCGGTAGCGGTGCGGCTTCTTCACGCCGCCGGTGGCCGGCGCGCTCTTGCGGGCCGCCTTGGTGGCCAGCTGCTTGCGCGGCGCCTTACCGCCCGTGGACTTGCGAGCGGTCTGCTTAGTGCGAGCCATGACAGATTTCCCAAAAGCAGCTAACTGATGGGAAAACGGAGCCCTGCCCCTTTCTTCCAGTATATATAAAGAGAGTCCCGTTCTGATTGGACAAGTCAATTGTTCCTTATGGCTCGCAGTGAAGGTATTGGTACACAAGTTCATTCCCCGATGACGTGAGCCTTCTTTTGAATCGCTATTTTCAACCCTTTCTCGCCTTGGTCTCCTTATGCCATTTCTTTACAATGTTCTGTGGCATTTAACACAAATTATCACAATGCTTAATGTTCGTGGAATAAAAATTTTCAAATTTGGCACTTGAGACTGGCTTTCTTTTGATCACTTTGTGAAAAGGCGCATGTTGCACGTGATTGGTCAAGTTATTTTTATTTCCTCATTCAAGTTTAGTAAGGCCAATTTTGCATCAATTTCTACATTTCTCTTTTTTAACTCTTTTAACAGATACTTTCCTTTTATTTTCTTTTTTCTATTTCAGTTATGTATTGGTAGATTATATTATCTAAGAATTCCACTTCAGCATCAGTTCAGTTAAGTCGCTCAGTCGTGTCCGACTCTTTGCGACCCCATGAATCGCAGCACACCAGGCCTCCCTGTCCATCACCATCTCCCGGAGTTCACTCAGACTCATGTCCATCAAATCCGTGATGCCATCCAGCCATCTCATCCTCTGCCGTCCCCTTCTCGTCCTGCCCCCCATCCCTCCCAGCATCAAAGTCTTTTCCAATGAGTCAACTCTTCGCATGAGGTGGCCAAAGTACTGGAGTTCCAGCTTTAGCATCAGTCCTTCCAAAGAACACCCAAGGCTGATCTCCTTGCAAATGGACTGGTTGGATCTCCTTGCAGTCCAAGGGACTCTCAAGAGTCTTCTCCAACACCACAGTTCAAAAGCATCAATTCTTTGGCGCTCAGCCTTCTTCACAGTCCAACTCTCACATCCCTACATGACCACAGGAAAAACCAGAGCCTTGACTTGACGGATCTTAGTTGGCAAAGTAATGTCTCTGCTGTTGAATATACTATCTAGGTTGGTCATAACTTTTCTTCCAAGGAGTAAGCGTCTTTTAATTTCATGGCTTCAGTCACCATCTGCAGTGATTTTGGAACTCCCCCCCCCCAAAAAAAACGTCTGACACTGTTTCTACTGTTTCCCCATCTATTTCCCATGAAGTGATGGGACCAAATGCCATGATCTTCGTTTTCTGAATGTTGAGCTTCAGTATAAGTATAGGAAAAGAAGTAGTTACAGTATTTGTTATAGGAAGAGTGTTGTATGTGATAGGATTGAGAACCATCACTTTAGGGGTTCAGAGATTATATGAAAGCAGAAGTTGGAAAGATGCCTGAAATTTTATTGTAACCGCCAAACCAGGACCCTGAACCCACCCTTCTCTAACTTCCCCATAAGACCTAAGTGGCTTTCCCTTGGCAGTCACTGGATGGACTCTTGCAGTTCATTCCAAGCCATCATGTACCAGTGTCAATTTTTTTGCCTGGAGTGAGAGCTGTGGCCACAGGAGAAAGGAATCCCTAGAATTACAGTGCAATGTATATTAAAAGTTTCAAATTTTACACCCATATAGGTTGTGATCTGGTAATATCTCTAAGATATGGGGAAAAGGGAGACTAAATACACCTGGAAAGACATAACACGTTTTAGAAACTATTAAGGAGTCAACTTGGAAACGAACAGAGATCATTCCGTCGTTTTTGAGATTGCATCCAAGTACTGCGTTTCGGACTATTTTATTGACCATGATGGCTACTCCATTTTTTCTAAGGGATTCCAGCCCACAGTAGTAGATATAATGGTCATCTGAGTTAAATTCACCCATTCCAGTCCATTTTAGTTTGCTGATTCCTAGAACGTTGACATTTACTCTTGTCATCTCCTATTTGACCACTTCCAATTTGCCTTGATTCATGGACCTAATATTCCAGGTTCCTATGCAATATTGCTCTTTACAGCATTGGACCTTGTTTCTATCACCAGTCACATCTACAACTGGGTATTGTTTTTGCTTTGGTTCCATCCCTTCATTCCTTCTGGAGTTATTTCTCCACTGATCTCCAGTAGCATATTGGGCACCTACCCACCTGGGGAGTTCCTCTTTCAGTACACCAGGATCTTGGAAAAAGAAAGATTGTTCCAGAGAAACATTTATTTCTGCTTTATTGACTATGCCAAAGCCTTTGACTGTGTGGATCACAATAAACTGTGGAAAATTCTGAAAGAGATGGGAATACCAGACCACCTGACCTACCTGCCTCTGGAGAAACCTATATGCAGGTGAGGAAGCAACAGTTAGGACTAGACATGGAAAAACAGACTGGTTCCAAACAGGACAAGGAGTACGTCAAGGTTATATATTGTCACCCTGCTTATTTAACTTCTGTGCAGAGTACATCATGAGAAATGCTGGGCTGGAAGAAGCACAAGCTGGAATCAAGATTGCGGGGAGAAATATCAATAACTTCAGATACGCAGATGACACCACCCTTATGGCAGAAAGTGAAGAGAAACTCAAAAGCCTCTTGATGAAAGTGAAAGAGAGTGAAAAAGCTGGCTTAAAACTCAACATTCAAAAACTAAGATCATGCCACCTGGTCCCATCACTTCATGGGAAATAGATGGGGAAACAGTGGAAACAGTGTCAGACTT
>SJYQ01032182.1:0-12596 GCA_006410935.1 Redunca redunca
GTTTTAAGTCATGGGATTCCCTCTCTCCTGGCTGACTTTTCACTTCACTTTGTTGACCTTTCAGCTCTTGTTCTGCCATGAAGGAGCTTCTGTCCCCACTCAGGCAGAGGGGCTGAGAGAGAGGACGTGTTTAGGGGGCATCAGCTCTTGGGGGCTGAGCTTTGTGGAGCAGGCTGGAGACGAGCAGCCCTTTGGGGGTGAGGAGGGCCGTACGAGACTCTCTCTTTGCAAAGAGGGTCCTGAGCTCTGAGTCGATGAGGCTTTTTTGGAAATCTACTCTCAGGTTCTAAAGAAGCACACGGAACCCTCCCCGTCATTAGCTCTGGAAAGAAGCAGCTCATTACTTTTCAGGGGTCAAAGTCTCCTCCAGGAACTCCTCGATCTTATTGACGTCTGTCTTCACATCCCCGTTGAACGTCAGGAAGGGTGGATGGGTACCAGGGGCAAGGTTGTGCAGGTCAGCTGGCTTTCTGTGGAGAGGAGAGAGCAAGGTTCAGGAGGTGGCTTACACCAGGGCGCTTCACGGACACGGAGACCTGGGGTGGATCGTTCATTATATGCCCGTTAGCAGACTTGGAATGGGACACAGGGCAGAGAAGGGTGGAGGTTCTAGATGAACATGGTGTGATATAGGAAATCCGACCAGTAGGATTCAGTAATAGGAGCAAGACAGGATGGACTGTGAAAAAAGCAGAGCCTGATCACAGGTGACTATCTAAGCTAGAGCCAAGAGTCCAATACCCAAGGCAGAAGTTGGGGTTTGCTTTCAAAAGGTCCTTCACTTATTCGCTTAACAAAAATGTATTAGGCAGAATCCCGAACTTTGAATATTCACGAATTCAGTCATGTTTTTCCACTAAGAACGATCTTCTGTGTTCTTCAAGGTATGCAAAGGAGGAAGGAACTGACATTGTGTTTGACATGGGTCCTTATTCAAGGCGGGAGCAGGGATGGAGCAAAGAGTGGAGAGAAGGGCCAGCAGACGGATGGAGGACCTGCGGAGGGAGAAGACTGCACAGAGCACAGAGGGAGGAGGAGACATCATGACGGAAACTTCCCGGGGCAGGGCTGGGACCTCAGAGTCACCCCAAACCCTCTCTCTGAGAATGCACACTCCTTGTGGGAGGCAGGCGTGGGGGAAAACGGTAGAGAGAGGAACCCAGAGAATAAACAAGGGGGAAGAGGAGTCTGTAATGAAACACATTCCTGGCGTAATCAGCCTGGGAGGGGAAGACAGGAATTTCTATTAAGGTGTCCCTCCCGTGTCCATGCCCAAACACACACACTCTCCAGCTGCCTTCTGGGGCACTTGGAACTCCTCAGACAATTGACCCTGAAAGCACTTCTAAAATCTAATTTCCCTAGTCCTTGTGTTTACTTCATATGTGTTCCTCCTTTCAGACAACGGAAGGCCATTCTTTACCTTCTCTTCCTGTGTTTTAAAGGCTTCCCAGGTGGCTCAGTGGTAAAGAATCCACCTGCCAATGTAGGAGACTCAAGAGATGTTGGTTCAATCCTTGGGTTGGGAAGATCCCCTGGAGTAAGAAATGGCAACCCACTCCAGAACTCTTGCCTGGGAAACCCCATGGATAGAGGAGCCTGGAGGGCTACGATCTAGGCGGATCACAAAGAGTCAGACATGACTGAGCCTGCATACACACACACACACACACACACACACACACACGGCAATGAAGCTTGGGTTCCCAGCAGGGTGGGAAAAATACATACTGATTTTATATTTCAGCAATGACCTCTCTGTGGCTTAAAGATCTGGAAATGATGAGAGCATTAGTTGCTCAGTTATATCTGACTCTTTGTGACCTCATGGACTGTAGCCCGCCAGGCTCCTCTGCCCATGGGGATTCTCCAGGCAAGAATACTGGAGTGGGTTGCCATTTCCTCCTTCGGGGGACCTTCCCGACCCAGGGATCGAACCTGGGTCTCCTGCATTGCAGGCAGATTCTTTACCATCTGAGCCACCAGGGAAGCCCTGGTGAAATTATTAAGGATGATTTTTTTTTTCCTAAGACTTAGCAGAACAATGGCCTCTGGAGTCTGGCATCCTTCTGAGGTACTGCCTGCGGCTGCTGGAGCCCAGGTCATGTTGCCCAGCGATGCTGGTCAGAGCAGGGCCCATCTCTTTGTCGACTCTCTTCAGCAGTTATGAAATTATATAGTTAGGACTTAATTACCTATTGCCAAGTCTAAGTTACGGATCATTTAATATACATCAGTCCTCCTTCCCTGACTGGAGGTCAAGATGATGCGAAGAAGAGCCAGCACGGGTGGTGTTCTTGCTACCAGCCAGCACAACAGTGAGTGAATGCAAGTGACCCATGGCCTGCCCCCCCAGATCCTCACACAGAAACAAGGCACCACTGCTATGCCCATCGCACCCGTAAGGAAGTAGGCTCCAGAAAGAGAGGGTAACTTGTTCAAGGACACTCAACTCATGGTGGAGCCAGGATAGGAAATTAGTTTTGCTGGGAATTGCTAAACTTCACTGTATCAAGCATTTTAAAAGTTCCTTAGTTCATATATATATATATATATATATATATATATATATATTGTTTTTTCAGTACGAAAGTCTCCTTATTTATAAAACTAGAGTCCTGATACTTGACTGGCTTACTTGAAGGGCGTTGGCAGGATCAGATGTGATAACAGAAAGGAAAGAGCCTCGTAAGGATCTGAGGAATGCTGGAGTGGCTGATCCATAGCCAAACAAGAGTCCACGTTCAACAGATGATACTCCAAAGACCTCCTCTTCTCCACTAAAGGCAGCCAGTCGTCCCAGCTGTACGAAAGTCAGCTCTCGCAGACGCTGTATTGCATGGGTGTGCGCATTCATTTGTCAGAGGTTAGTTGGGCCCCTGCATGAATGAATGAGCTGCTATGACGGATACAAAGAAACTTAAACATGATCTCAACCTGCCCTTGAGGGATTCAAGGTCTCACGTGAATGACAAAACAAACTTCATAACTGATGAGTCCTGAAGAGCATGGTATCTGAACCGAGGAGATGGGGTTTTTGGTGATAGCCCCTCCGACTGTAGATGGGCACCTTAAACAAGCCATTTAAATGTGTGTCTAGGTTTCCTCGAATAGAAGGAAGAAAAAAACTCACACTTTATGTGATTTTTTGTTAATGGGAAAGCAAGGCTAATTGTAAAGTACTGGGGCTGTAGATATCATAACCTGGTGAGATGCAAATTGATGGAGCCGGGCAGCAGGGACCATAGATGCTGGGTGAGTCTGGGGGAGGTTGAGGGATAGATGTACCTGAAAGTGGTGGGGTATGAGGGGGAGGCTTCCCAGGAGATGGGGTTGGTCCTAGGAATTGGGCACCATCTCTCCACATGGTTAAAGGATTATTTTAGGGAAAATATCCTAAAAGATTGTTTTAGGAAGAATATCCTTATGATAATATAAAGGATGAAGAGACACAGACAGAGAGAACCCGGATGAATGAAGACCAGCTTGAAGAACAAAGAGACTGTCTAACTACCAGCGGTGGGTCCTGGACCAAGTGTGAGCTTTGAGAATAGATGAGAGAGCTCGGAAGTAAGAAACAGCACGGAGACAGGATGCTTGGCTACTGATGGACAATGAGGGCAGCAAGAGGAGGAAGCTGGAAATGCTTCAGTGCCCATAAAAATGAAAGAACAAAGGAATTCAGGATGTTTTTTGGGGGGGGGATTCAACTCAAAGGGAAAATGCAAGTACAAGTTTCAAAAAAGATATTTTAAAGTGATAACAGAAAATGCAAGTGGAAACAGCAAGAAGAGAGCAGGGGTCTAGGTACGGAATAACTGACACGAAGGAGGCAGGGAGAGTATACTAAGCTCACTGAGGAGGAAGATGAACACCGGGAGAATGCATCTGAGCCAGTCCCCATTTAAAGGGGAAGCAGAGGAGAGAGGAGAGAAGCAAGAAGGAAAGTCGTGATGGTGAACGATGCCGGAATTTTAAACAGTCATTAAAACTGCACTTTAGAAGCAGAATACTAGTAACACTCCATCCCAGTCTCTAATCCAGAGCTTTCACACTAAGGACTTCTAAAGATGGGAACATAGTGGGAGAAATGGTCTGGATCTCAGCTCCTTGGAAACTCAACCTCTCACACCTGGAGTCTGGCTGGGGTCCCCTAGGACGAGGGCATTAGTATGATGGGAATGGCTCACTCTGGATTTTCAGATGTCCATGCCCATCTCTGTGCCAGACACTCAGTCGCGATACCCAGTGCCCAGTCCCTCCTTCTTCCTTGCAAATTGGGACTTGCTCTGTCCCAGGGGTGATGCTTGTTTTCTCAGCCTCCCTTTTAACTAGGGGTCTGGCCCAAGAGGTGTGAGCAGGAGGCAGCTAGGAGCCGAGAGAAGGTTTTTGCCCTCCTTCATGGATGATCATCTGTTCCTGCAGCGAAACCTATTGCTCACAAATGCACCATCCTTTACCTTTTCAGATCCACCGTGGTGACATTGAACACAACTCCTTTCAGCCAGAGGATCATAAAGAGACGCTGAGAGAAGGGACAGTTGCCAATGCTTTCCCCATCGATTCCAGCCTAAAAAGAAAAGCACGAGAGTCCTGAGTCAGCTTGTGCACGTTAGCAAGAAGGCATATAGGATTCTAACAGCTAGACGCCAGTTTGAGGAGACCTAAGTCCATGCTCCAGCCTTCCTTTAAAGCTGCCTTTTAATATTTATCATTGTCTTCCTAATGTAGGGTGACGCTTGGCAGAGAGTAAACTCTGTGGAACTGAATGTGAGTTTCCAGCATGGTGATTATGCAGACCCATAACTTTCTGAAACCATTGAGAAAAAGAGACCTTTAACATCACAGGAAAAGTGTGAAAGTGTAAGTTGCTCANACTCCCAGCAGAGGTTCAGGTTTATAATGGAAAACTGGTGCCTTTGCTGGTGTTGTTTGTAGGTAATTGCTATGAAATTACAGTTATTTCACCTTTCTCTTAACTCTACCTGGAACTCCATCCTTATTCAGTTCTCACTTTCCTTGGTGCTGGAAACAGATCCACTCTGAGTATTTCAGACACCACAGGCTTAGTTATAGAAAATCAGAAAGTCGGAGGGCATAAGGCAGGCGCCACCCTGACCACAGGGCTAACGTTACCGATAAAGCCACACTCAGACAGGCAACTATGGATTTAATAATAACTGGTGCAAAACTTGAGTTGATGACATCAGTTCCTAAAAGTATCTTTCTCAAGAAGCACCCTTTTGACAGGTTCTTGGTCCCTTAATACATCCTGACAAAGGAATTTTTCCCCAGGGTCAGTTATGATGTAAGTTACAAGCCGAGAATTCAACAACAAAAGCCACACACTCTTATCTGTCTTTACCTCTGGTGGTGAGGATGGGAGTGGGGATACTCATAAGATACTCGAAGTAGGAACTACAGAAGTATTGGCATTCTTATTAGCTGGACCCAAAATTCATAAAATAATCTTAATAATACCAATGAATATATTGTCAGGCATTGTTCTAAGTGCTTTCCATATATTGCTTTTTATTTAATTGCATTATCATGAATAACAAGCTCTCTGTTCAATTCAAATCTTTTATTCTTACTTATTTATTTTTGGTCACATCACCTGGCATGTGGGATTAGTTCCCTAACCAGGGATTGAACCTGAAGCCCCTGGATTGGAGGCACAGAGTCTTAACCACTAGATTGCCAGGCAACTCCTGCTTTACATAACATTATTAATGCATTTATTCCTCATGTGAAACCTGAGTAGTGAGATAGTGTCATCCTTTTACAGACGTGGGAGCTGAGGGGAAATTACAGAGAGGGGACATCACTGGCCTGAGAGCCCCTGGGATGAACCCAGGCAATCTGGTTCCACACCCAGAGTTCTTAACTGCCATGCGCAGACTCCATCCTGAGGACCCAGCCCAGACAAGAGAAACAAGACACAAGGGGTCTGCCTTACTGACTCTGCATCTCTCTTTCAGCTTCACCGTCCCTTCCCTTCCCTTTTCTTGTGCTAGGAACACTTAACATGAGATCTACCCTCTTAAGACATGTTTCAGGGTACAAAGCAGTATTGTTGACTCTCCAGCACTTACTCAACTTTGCTCAAATGAAACTGCATTTCTGTTATTAGGAACTCCCCACTTTCCTTTCTCCTTGCCCCTGGCAACCACATTTCCACTTTTTGATATTATGACTTTCGCTATTTTTCAGTTCAGTTCAGTCGCTATTTTAGTTACTTCATATAAGTGGGATCATGCAGTATTTGTCTTTCTGTGATCAGTTTAATTCTTTCACCGTAATGTCCTTGAGATTCATCCATGTTGTTACACATTTTAGAATTTCCTTCTTTTTTAAGGCTGCATAATATTTCACTGTGTGTATACATCAGTTTTTTTATCCATTCATCTATCAATGAACATTTGGCCGTTTTCATATCTTGGCTATTTAAATAGTGCTATAATGAACACAGGGCTTCCCAGGTAGTGCTAGTGGTAAAGAACCCCCCTGCCAATGCAAAAGATATAAGAGACATGGGTTTGGTTCCTAGGTCAGGAAGATCCCCTGGAGGAGGGTATGGCAACCCACTCCAGTATTCTTGCCTGGAGAATCCCATGGACAGATGAGCCTGGCAGACTACTATCCATAGGGCCACAAATAGTTGGACACAACTGAAGCAACTTAGGACATACACAGTCATGATGAACAGAGGAGTGCTAATATCTCTTTCAGATTCTAATTTGTTATTTTAGCTGACTCCCCAGAAGTCGGATTACTGGGTCATACGGTAGTTCTATTTTTAATTTTTTTGAGGATCCACGACACTGTTTTCCATAGTCACTGCGCCACTTAGTATTTTCACCAACAGTGTGTGAAGGTGCTAATTTCATCCTGGCCAAGACTTGTCATTTGTTTTTTCTAGAATAGCTATCCTGAGGTGAGATCTCATTGTGGTTTTGATTTGCATTCCTCTCATAATTACTGATATTGAGAATTCTTTTTTTGTTGGATGTTTGTATGTCTTCTTTGTAAAAACATCTATTCAAGTCCTTAGCCCGTATTTTAGTTGGGTTATTATTTTTTTAGTGTTGAGTTGTTCATTTTCCTCTTTTCCTCCTTCCCAACTAACCAGTCCTGTGCCCCATATAAACTATTTGATAAACTCATGGGTTAAATGTGGTATGCTTGTGGCAGTCACCTGAAACATCAACCAAGAACTTTGGTGGACTCAGGGGGACCCCAGGCCCTGGAAGGTAGGAGGAAAAATCCAGATGGACTGTGGTCCAAAGAGGCTCTGAGCAATGGGGGCTGGGGTAGTCAAAGACATGGTGAACTGGGTTGAATAACATTCCCTCCCAAATTCACATCCACGAGGAACCTGTGAGTGTGACGTTATTGGAAGCAAAATTTTACAGATAAAATCAAGTCAAGATGAGGTCATGTTGGATTCAAGTGGGCCCTAAACATTTGGGCACAGACAAAAATGTCGTATTGAGATGGAGGCAGAGACTGGATTGATGTATCGGCAAACCAAGGACACCAAGGATGGTCAGCAGACCCCAGAAGCTGGAGGAGATTAGGGCGGGGTCTTCTCTAGAGATTTCAGAGAGAGCATGGCCCTGCTGCCAACTTGACTGCAAGCTGCCAGCCTCCAGAACTGTGAGAGAATACATTTCTGTTGTTATAAGCAGCCCAGTTTTTGGTCATTTATTTTGGCAGCACTAGGAAACGAATGCCAATAGTGGGGTCAAAGGAGAATGGTGTACAGCGGCTGGCAAACTCCCCAAGTTCATCATTCCACGTTTCCATGGGCCTCACGTGCACACAACTGCCAGCCAGCTCTGACCCCAAAGTGCTGTCTCTTCCCTATGTATAGTGAATTTATTTACTAGACATGTATATGCTATATGATACTTTGCTATATTATACTGCATTATTAATACATTCTATATCATCTAAGCCGTAATAGAGCATAAACTTTGGGACACATAAACACATAAACTTTGTATCCCAGTGGCTAAAGACTCAGCACTCTTAATGCAGGGGGGCTGGGTTCAATCCCTGATCAGGGAACTAGATCCCACATTGCACAGCTAAGGATCCTGCATACCATAAAGAAGACAGAAGCGTGCCACAAGCAAGACCCAGTGCAGTCAAACAAATAAAAATAAATATTTTTTAAAAACATACACCATTATACACTATGTAACAGTACATAGAATAGTAATGGCAGGAGGCCATGATATAGGTTGTATACATTATATGTTGTATGCCAACTAAGTCATATTATATGCTATGACGCAGTCTCTCACGCTATATGGTAAGCTTGGCTAATGTTTTATTCACGTTGCCTTCAGCAGCAACAAGCCCAGGTAGCTAAAATTGAGTGCCTGTTAGAAAGCATGCATGTTGAGGGCAGGATGACATTGCTCCATTTTTATGACTTGAGTATCTCAAAATTTTGATGTGGGCCCTCTAAAGAGCATCCTGAGAAAGAAACTTGGGTTGCTGAAGGCATTATAGCAGAAGACTATGGTACTAGACCCACCTCTGCCTCTGATTCACCCTGTGACCTTGAGTCTCAATCTTTGCACTTATAACTTTCAGCAATTTTCTAAAATCAAGCAGCTAATGGAAAATTATCGCTTAAGACCACAGTTTTCCAACTGTTTTGATTTCAGAATCCTTTTGTGCCTTTTCAGATTGTTGAGGATACTAACGAACTTTTGTTCATGTGGGTTATAGCTATCGATATTTACTGTATTATAATTAAAGCTAAAACATATTTATTTCCTCATTCATTAAAATATAATAATAATGACAAATATATTACCTGTTAACACAAACAGCATATTTTAATATAAAGAAACCATATATTTAGAAAAAATTTAGTAAGAAGAGTGGCATTGTTATAGTTTTACAAAATCTTTGACTGACTTAAGAGAAATCAGCTTCTGCATTCAGTATTTTCCTATTTGTTTGGAGTCTATGAAAAAAATCTGGCCTTACCCAGATACATAGTTGGAAAAGGAAGGAGTAATTTAATAGCCTTTTCAGATAATTGCAAGTATTTTTCTTTTATACCATACCGAAACTCAACAAGTGGTAGTTTCTTAAAAGTTAGTTGATAGGTGGAATTTGAAACCCTATCAATGAAATTCTTCCATTCGACTAAAAAGAAAAAAAATTCATCTATCTCGCACTTTGAATGGATCTTTTACTCATGAATGGTTTTGTCACATCACAAATTCATCATTTTGAAAATAACATTTCACAGACTTGAATCTTCCAAATGGTCATGAATTTTCTCATATGATAGCAAAATATCTCATTCAGTAATATCACTGCCAAGTTCATCAGAAAAATTTAAGCAAGGAGAAGCTGTCAAACTCCTAGTGGCAAATCCCTATTTTCTAATATTCTCATTTTCTCTTCAAAATTTGTCTTTTATTATTGGCAGTGGATACCGCCAGCTGTTAGTCTTGAAATGACAACCTCATTTCCTTCATTTTCCAGGAAACGTCTGGAAAAACCATGGTTTGTCTGCTGGTTGCCTTTCAGGTCAAAACTGTTCTATGAGAGAAGCTACTGGTCAGCTCAATTGCACAAGTAGTTCTCCTGAGACAATCACTGTGCTTGGCAATGCGGCCAAAGAGCTAAATATGCATTTCCCATTTCATCCACCAGAATGTTTAAAAGATACGTACTCACGGGCTGAGATTTTAATTACAGTAGATAACTTTAACAGCTTCGTCAAAATCATTCATAAATGAGACCGGCTCTTTTTTTTTTTTTTTCTCTCTTTGTGTATGACAACTCTATGCCACTTCCTTTATTTGCACTAAAACCCCAGTAATATTTACCCACAAAATAGCAACCTGAGGGAGAAATGATGACTTTGAAAATAGTGTGACCTCCCAGGATCTCTGAAAGGACCTCAGGAACCCAGGAGTCAGTGAACAACATTTGAGACCTGCTGGACTAAGACACTCCACAAACAAACCAAGGTACATAGAGCTTCGTCTCCAGACAATAAAGGGAAGCTGAGAATTGCCAAAAAGTCATTTGTGGGCACCAAGGTCCAGAAGAGAGAAGAATGATTCAGAGAGGACGCCAAAAGAAATAGCAGGATGAGGAGAGATGCCATTTAAGCTGGACAGATGTCATGTCACTTATCAATTTACTGTTTCCCAGCTCCAAAGGCACCCTTCAATGAATGTTGGGTGAGAAACGGTGGGAATTCCTTTCAGCATTTCTAAAGTGAGTGTGGAGGTAGGGTTTCGCAGGAGAGAGCATGGAAGGAACCCTGCAGAAAGAAGGGGCTCTCCTGATGCTCTGGTGTGGGCTGGGGGTCAGGTCTCCAGCCTCAAGCCAGAAAGTGATCCCTCTCGCCCCTGGAGGCTCACCTGCTGATAACCTTTCTGCAGCCCTCTGAACACAGAAGTGAAAGGCCCCATGTCGCCTGCATACAGCCTGCCTGTGGCCTAGGTGGCCTCACAGTTCTGCTACTTACTCTGCAAGCCCCGTGTGGCCTGAAGGCCCCCTGTATCCACCAGTCCCTGGATCCTTCTGCTCACCTAGGCTCCCAGAGCTGATCATCTGCTTTCCTCTTGAACTCAGGAGGGTGGCCCATTGCTTGGCAATTCCAAAACAGCTCTGGCCTCGCCAGAAGAGTGAACTTCTATGCTTTCTGCGGGCCTGACCATACCTTCTCCAGTGAGATTTGCACCCCTTCCAAGTCTGCCACCCCTTGGCTATTCTCCTTCAGCTCTAGAGTATACCATATAGAGTGCCCTTATATGTAATGGTTACTCTGGTATCATAATTAATTATCGCTTTATGTTACACTTCTCCCACTAAAACCACTGTGTGGCTTCTCTCTTCTGATTGGACCCAGACTACAACAGATGTTTAAATGTTTGATAGCTCAGATTGGAAGAATTTTAGGCTATTTAACTATTCCTTTAAAAAAAAATCCCACAAAATTAAGTTCTAAATGAGGTCAAGAAAGAAGCCTGAATTTTCTCCTAAGAAATTAAATGTCACATTTCAACTTTCTGTTGCTTTAGCTTATGAAAACTGTCCCTCAGGACTTAAGTGGTTAAACATTCTTTTCAAGTTTCAGATAAAAATTCTATAGCAGTGGGGTTGGAGTTGACTTCAGACACAATATGATCTAGCTCTTTCTTTTTAGTTGTAAGGAAATAGGCCCAGAAAGGCTAGATGTCTTGCCCATGGTTGCACAGCCTGGGCCCATGGCAGAATCAAGGATATAATTTTTTTTTGCTGTGCCATTCCACTTGCAAGATCTCAGTTCCTTGACCAGGGATTGAACCCAGGCCACAGCAGTAAAAGCCTGGAATCCTAACCACTAGGCCACCAGGGAACTCCCAGGAATATAATTCTTGATTCCTAACTTTTCCCTAGGTTAGTTATTCGCTTACAGGTAAGAATGTTGAAGTGACAAAGACGACAAGAAGAGGACTTTCTTTTGATAAAACAATTCATCTATATAGCACTAAAATGATTCATATCAAATGGAAGAGAAAGAATTTTTCTTTATAGTATTTACTTTCTACATAGTATTTGGATCTGCCCACTTTCTTCATGTAAGTCAGATGATATGCCTTAGTATGATCATCTTTTTAATACCAAATGATCTGTCATTCCAATCATTTGCTTGGTCAGTCTCTCATGAATAGAGATGAGACTTGGTGATTTGTGGTCCACTTGAAGGGAAGTTCTACCCTTAAAGAAAAAACATTCTTTTTCCCAGCAGTCACATAAGGCACTGGGGTCACTCTAGGCATTTTTCATTCAGTTGTTCTGGGTTTAGTCACTAAGTCATGTCTGACTCTTTGCAACCACATGGACTACAGCACGCCAGGCTTCCCTGTCCTTCACTATCTCTCAGAATTTGCTCAAACTCATGTCCTTGAGTTGGTGATGACATCCAACCATCTCATTCTCTGTTGTCCCCTTCTCCTCCTGCCCTCAATCTTTCCCAGCATCAGGGCCTTTTCTAATGAGTCATCTCTTCACATCAGGTGGCCAAAGTATTGGAGCTTCAGCTTCAGAATCTGTCCTTCCAAGAAATAGTCAAGATTGATTTCCTTTAGGATTAATTGGTTTGATCTCCTAAACAGGTAATAAGTATACATTTGAGGCTTCAGAGATTGTCAGCATTTATCTGAAGTTGATTACAAAGGCTGAATAAGCTCTATGCAGAAGGCTGCCTCTACAATGTCATGTGAAGAATTTCAGGTGTATTGGTCAGGGTTCTGCAGAGACAAAGAACCAACAGGATTTGTGTGTGGATAGGAGAAGGCAAATGGCACCCCACTCCAGTGTTCTTGCCTGGAAAATCCCATGGACAGAGGAGCCTGGTAGGCTGCAGTCCATGGGGTTGTGAAGAGTCGGACACGACTGAGCAACTTCACTTTCACTTTTCATTTTCACGCATTGGAGAAGGAAATGGCAACCCACTCCAGTGTTCTTGCCTGGAAAATCCCAGGGACAGGGAGCCTGGTGGGCTGCCATCTATGAGGTCGCACAGAGTCGGACACGACTGAAGCGACTTAGCAGCAGCAGCGGCG